>CM051034.1:48031080-48631080 GCA_027627225.1 Congeria kusceri | reverse complement strand
TTTGAAGTAGTGTACCTTTTGTTAAATTCAAACTTTGATGATAACTGAACGGCCATGAACATTTCTTAAATAAAAACACAAACCAACCTAAAACCGACATTCCAATTTCGTATTTTCAAATGACTTAAAACAATAAACTGGGTTGTTTATAACAAAATAGCTTAAATGTTCACTCAAACAGAAATGGTTTTGTTCTATGAATGAATATAAAACTAAGTAAGAAAATATAAATCTAGTCGACATACCTTGACAACATATTTATCAAAGTTTTGTAGAGCATATCGTATTGCAGCCAACCGCAGGATATATTTCATTTCTGCATTCCCAAAGAGCAGATAACTCATGAACTCGTAAGGACAAGTGGTTTCGTGACCAGACTTCTCATATGCAGTATATCCTGGTACATTGATGCTATTAATAATAAACAACACATGAAGCACTCAAATCATGCGTTCACAAAATGAGTATAATAAATTTTTGTTTGAAGAAACATAGATGATTTGGAAAAGGCTCATGTGTCAGCTTTCAAAAGGTATTCCGTAATTTAGTCAAATGCAGTAGTTTTATTTTTTGTATATTCAATCACCATTTAAGAAAAATATGTATAATAAAATTACTTTTTGGCGAAACGATTGGCAACTGGTGGATATATAATTATATTTGCAAACAAACTCACGTTTTTATGATCCGCATCACATGTGGGTCGGGTTTTAAAATGACATGCCATTTCAGTTGCTCAAATTCATATATACATTTTTTGTGTATCATATCTAAACTGATTTGTGCCACAAATACCTCCTGATTGTATATGTCCTCGCATAATTGCTGCAACGATTAGATGAAAACAGAAATATGATGACATAGGAAAACACAGTGAAGAACTCAAATCACAACATTGTTACAGCTAATAACATCCACCATAATTTAAAAAGGGCACATGTAAAAATAACCAGAACACATTTTTGCTTAAATTGCAACTGATACTATATACAAACGTAGTTATTTTGGTGTAGAGTGCATATACACTGTATATTGCACACTGAACATTCGGAAACGATTCGCGTATTAAATATGGATACATGCACATGTATTAGGCTGTAAGTAGGATGCCTTTTTATGTACGTTATAAAAGATTTGCTCTTGTTTACACTAAACAGACAAAGCTCAGACGACTTATTTGTATTGCGTTTCCGGTACAAAATAAGTGACGCATTAACATACAAGTTGTATCTACAGTTTATTTACAGTAAGATTTTGTTAACACTATACTTGTATCCATATCAGTGTTTATATTATGTCTCAAGTTATTTGACAGAAGTCGTGTAAACACGCATAGCATAACATGATTTACTGTAAATAAACGTTAAATTGAAGTAGGTTATGTTTAATTATAAAACAATGATGAATAGTGTTTACCATTCCTGAGTTAGTTGGAACACACTTGAACAATGGGACTATCCAGAACTTTTCTGGACCATCGCCCGACGATTTCATGCAGTACACGTGCAATTCACGTTCACTGGATGTTTCCGTTGTTAAGGTAACGTTGAGGCCTGCGATAGTTTCTACTTTTCGGCCGTCGAAAAAGTTCTTCTCACAGTGCAGGGTGATTTTGCGGTTTAATACCCCGCTCAAAAATTCAAGGTAAAACGGGGCTAGAAAAACAATGTTTTACTTTATTTCACAACTTGAATGGATTGTTTGGAATATAAGTGTTCGTCTGTTATCTGTTAATTATTATTATGTTGTGTTATTATATTACAATAAACCAATATTTAATGGAATGCTATTACGATATCTGATGAATATTGTTCATACCATTGCCTTTCTTTTCGTTTACTGTTTCACGCACTAATCTTTCAAATGCAACCGCCACATCATTTCTCGCGTTCGTTGGCCATTTTTGCGTCACATCAATGTCAATGCCATTCGCTTTGAAGAAGACATTAGCCGCGAGAAAGGGATTTTCATTGTTAATGAACTCGTCTGTCAGCTGCAGAAACACAAATATCAAAATCATTCAAACACGTTTTGGCTTACAACAATATAGGTTTCTTGCAATTCAACGGCCAATATTCATCAGTAAATGAAGTAATTTGTCAATATATTGTATACCTTAAGTGTAAATTAAACCAGTGTTTTTCACAGCATATTTATTGCAGTCCCCTACCGGTGGCTTGTTACAGCAAAAAATTAGGACGGACAGACAGACCGACCGACTACTGAAGGTGGGAAGGGCATATTGTTGTGCAATATCATGAGTTCAGATAAACATATTAATTTACATATAATACGGATGGGTAGTTATGATGCAGGAAAAATAGAGAATAAATCCAATAATGTCGAGAACGAAACACACACTTTCATATGTATTGGAGATAGATCTATAGAACAAAATTTAGGAATAAAAATATGTCCAAAGATATCGTCTCATGAAGGTGAACACTTCCGCAAAGTAATTTCAAAATCCATTTAGAAATTACAAGATAATTGACCAGACACGAACAACTGACCCCATTTTTTATCTTTGACTTCAAAGTGTGACCTTTACCTTGGAGTTGCAGACCTGTATATGGCGCGCGACACAACGTCTCATGATGGTGAAAATTTCTACCAAGTAATTTCAAAATCCATTTAGAAATGACAGAGTTATAGAGCGGACACAAAATGGAAAGGACGGACGGACGGACGGACGGAAGGAAGGACACGCGCAAACCTTTAGTCCCTTACCGGTTTATCCGGTATGGGACTAACAAGGACAAAACGTACTAAAATTACCAGTATGATACATACATGATCACGTCAAATTAATACTTGAACAAGTCTATCATGGAAGCCAGTATAGAGTCATTATACTATATTATGGTTGCTACCTTTGTTACATATGTTTCAAAGTGCTTCATTGCATATCGTGCTGCAGCTAGTCTAAAGACGTACATCAGCGATTGATTTCCAAACAACAAGATGTTTATCCATTCGTACACGGATGTGTTTTTTTCTCCGGGCTTTTCGTATGCCTTATACCCAGGGACATCGATTCTGAAATTCATACATAACATTGATTATAATGTCTATAGGTTTTCTGTTTGATACGAAATATATTGTCAGATGGTAAACCGTATAATACTAGAATGAGGCAAACGAAAAGCATCTTTCTGTTGCATTATACCAGGCACGAGATCTCATATTATACTGGCTTAAATTCTGATCAGTTTTTTTTTTCACCATCAGTGCAGAAACATATAATATCTACTAGATTTTACATACCCATGTGTACATGCATATCCAAAGTGACAGTTCTTTTGCTGTTCGACAAGAATAAAATCGCATAATCACGATTCAGGACATGACATGAAGATTGTAAAGTAGGTATGTCGCCAGAAGTTGGCTAATCTTTGACTCGGTACTTAGTCATAAATATGAACATAATTTATGCACTGTTGAAATTTTCAACAATTTGAAAATAAGCCAAACGCGAAATGAACGAGCAAACTGAGCGGTTCTAATATGCTTGCAAATTCGCAAGATTAAGATTATACAATTGTATAAGTCGTCGCCATCAGATCTTACATAAAGTAGATCGTGCACTTTGTTCATTTTCATATAATTGCTTTTTAATAATACATGAGGCTCACGTTCTAATGATACTGTCCGGTTTAATAAATCTCATTTCTTTTAGGTCGTCAAAAATAACACTCAGTCTATCCCCGAATATTTTAAAAATGTTTCTCCACGTGTAAGGTTCCATTTCTATTATGTTGTCCAAAATAGCCATATCCATGTCCTGCAATGATAGGGAAAGCTGAGAATTATTAATATGGATTAAAAGCTAACTAAATATTGATTATATATAACTTAGGAAATCTGTTTTAAACTACAGTTGAATGAAATGTGTACTCAATGCATAGGCTGATACAAATACTTTATACACGAATTTGCGCATAAATATTGATATAATAATGTATTTATTACCTTCGTTGTGATTTAGGTTTCGTTTAGTTCGTGTTTTTAATATTCCAGCACTATTAAAAAATAAAATAAGATAAACGTTTGCGAATTGTAACATGTGATGAGTATTTTATTGTAGCAAAACTTACAAGCTTTGGTACTTGATAGGCTACATCCATTTTTGCATATGTGTCGTCATCGACTTTAAACAAAGGCATTATGCAATAACTATGTGGATTACTAGCCGACTTCAACCAGTATAGGTGCAGTTCTCGGTCACGTGATGAACTTGATTTCAATGATAACCTCAGGCCTGGTGTTGTATCTACGTCTCGATCGTGATAACGATTATTCTCAAAGTGCTGGATTATGTTGCAATTCAAAACGCCACTCAATAATTCCGCATGAAAAGGACCTGCAGCAATACGTTCTATATTATTTTCATCGCAAACTGCGCTAGTTTTATTTAAGCAAATGCATTTAAATCCTGACTAAGCTTTGTCGAGTGTTTTACTAATTAAAGCGCTATGTTTTCGTAAAGGGTCTCAATGGGGGTTTACAACTGTAAACAATCTAAATTGCGATACTAATATTATCACAATATAAATATTCATAAAATATATGTTAAATGAGGAGAAAGATTACACATTCTGAGAAAAACATTCAATTATATAATACATGTCGTATTTATATGGTTTTTGTCTTGTTTACATGTTAACATCAGAATTGTAGGTATTGTGTATAGCCATTGTTATTACACGTGTTAATTTTACACGTGTTAATACAACGTAGAATCGCGCTAGTGGATTGAGCGCTCTCTTCTGTCATTAATTAGATTGCCTCCACAGTCAATACGATCAATACCTGCTTTGTTTTTGTTTTTTATATGTTCAGCAGTTGTGTTGTATTTTATCGAAAACTATGTATTATATTTTGATTACTTTATTTAAATTAGATGCATTGGTATTGCGCCGTTCTATAGTATGATCATAATGATAGATGAAAAAACATTTTTGAAGTCCTAGTCCCTTTTATAATAACAAGCTGATAATTCATATGTTCCTACCTGGTATACCTGAAACTACTAGTTCATGCACAAGATTTTCCAGTGCTAATGATATGTTTTCCTCTTTTAACGGTAATTCAAATTCTTTCAAATGGATACCGTGAACTTCAAAGAATACCCAGGCGGCAATTAAAGGTGTTTTTGATTTTATGAATTCTTCCATCAGCTAAATAAAAAAAACATTAGTCACAATGCACTAACATAAAAATATACTACTTAAAAAGCAATTAATACGTGTGCGGCGATGACCTATGATGTCACATCAATATGCATCAGTTTAAACATCAAACATTTGTTTTGACTGTGTCTAAGTCATATAATACACAATTCATTTGACGGAAGATTTCAAAGATGAATGCCTGAATGATATGAACGAACCCTTTTCAAAAGTAAAATACGCGTATATTGCAATTAATTAAATTACAAAAACCTTATTCTCAGGTTAAAATTATTTTACTTTTATGAAACATTAAAACATCATACAAGCAATGGCAAAATACCTGTTTAACATATTTTTCAAAGTTGTCAATTGCAACATGTGCTGCAGCAAATCGAAGAGCGTCCTTCAAATCTCCATTGCCACAGAGTAGATGACTAATGAGTACATAAACATTCGTGGTTTCCTCTCCGGGTATTTTATATGCCGCAAATCCGGGCGCATCCAGTCTGTTATAAAATACAACACAAATAAACTACACATATTATGTTGTTGATGTTTTAGCTTCTATGACTCTCTTACGACTCGTTCATTGAACTCTAAAACTTAAGAACTCATCTTACATAATACTTCACCCAAAATACGACGCATGCATACATCAAATTCTTAAAATTGTGGTGAGTATTGTTCAAAACACAACATAATAACAAACAGTTTCATTAATAAAATCATATTTCGGAATTCATACGGTTCATTAAGTTCGCGGTATTTGGTTCGCATTTCTTTAAATGACGTTTTTTTGCTTTTGAAATTAAAATGACACTTGAAACAATGAAATTGGATTATGTTTCAATAATGTTACCTATAATATAGAGGTAAAAACGAATTTTATAAATTTTATGATAAGACGCGGTAGTCTACCCACGTCATAAAAAAATCACAATGTTCTAAAATCGCATGTATTTTTTCAGTTTTTTTTATTTTCCGATTTTTCCGCGAAAGTTTCACGTCTGCTCGAATGACGTCATTTCTGATTGCTGCTCTTTCAATGTGCGTCATTTTCGGTTATAACGCTTGCAAAGGTAAAACAATCGAAGGGAATCCATTAGCGTCAACGTCAAAAATGGTGTTACCTGAGTACGTGGAAACTAGGGCAGCAATTAAGTTTGCGCTTTGCGGGGATACTCAGCGGCGAAAACGATTCAATAACTACCGAAGGCTAGTATGATGCCAAGGATGAAACAAATCTGCTGTGTATAAATGGTACAAACGTTTTCGGCAAGGTCGCACAAGTATTGAAGACGACGAAAGTTATGGGAGAACGACAATTGTAAACGCAACGTTATTCACGTCAGTGAGACGTTTTTGTAGAGCATGACAGACGCCGGTCTCTTCGGGAGATAGCACAGGGAGTCGGTGTATCGCACGGTACAGCGAGATCGATAGTACATAACAAGTCGGGAATGCGGAGACTGTGTGCACGGTGGATGCCGCGAATTCTCACTGAACACGAGAAGATACGGCGGTGGTGTGAACAGGGGGAAGGACAGTTTCCTTGACAAAAGCATAACATGGGATGAGACCTTGCTATGGCTGTTTAACCCGGAGCCCTAGCAACAGTCCTCACAATGGTCGGAGACCGGCACGCCACCAACAAAGGCACGTTCGTCAAAGTGTGGTGGTAAATTCATGTTTGTGATGTTTGCGGACAGACGAGGAATGTTGCTCTGCCATGCCGTCTCTCCCTATTCAACTGTCAACTCTGAGTATTACTCAAAAGTAAATTTAATCACATCGTATCATATCGAATAAAATTTAAATTATTATTAAGATTAGTTATATATATTTCTTACAAAACGACACGTATTGATTTTTATAGTATTAAGACTCGAATTTAAACAGTTGTAAATTAATTGAATTAATTCAACCAAAAATCAAACACGTTAATTAAATTCTCACACCGAAAAAAAAGCGAAAATGTTTTGACTGATTTTAGGTGCTGAGACGTGACTTGCAGCAGGCTGTGAAGAAGAACCGACCAAGTACGACGCTGAGTGACTATTTATTGCGCAATGACAACGTACCATCGCAAGTGTCGAATGTCACACGTCTGGAGATGTCGTTACTTGATCTCGACACGATCGCGAAAGCGCCGTATAGTTCGGACTTAGCGCCGATGGATTTTGCTATATTTCAAGAGGTATAGATATTTCTTTATCAATAACATAATTAGTTGCTAAAGTAAATTCATACTTAGAAACAAGATAAAATTTATATCAATAGCTTAAGTCCGTTATCTACCCACAGGTCAAGCCGCAGTTAATCGGATACAGATTCGCAGACCTGCCTAGGGTAAGGAGTGCCGTGAATCGGATTCTCAGTACGTGCGACGAGTCCTGGTACAGGAACATCTTCTTCCAATGGGTCGACCGTCACCGGAAGTGTGTTGCTACCAGAGGGGTATATTTTGAAAAACTATGATATGATATCCCAAGAAATGAGCTATCATATTTACACAGTGAGTGAATTGACGTTGCCTAGATTTTGTATAGTTTAGTGTTTTATGTGTTGTATCGTACATCGCTGATATTTGGCAATTGTGTTGTAAATGTATCATTCTATGTCATGTAAAAAAAATAAAAACTCTTGGGAGTCTAGTTTTTATTTTATAACAAAATTCCACGAACTTTTTGATCTCCCCTCGTACATCACGTTCTTTTAATATCAGTGTGATTTTTGCATTAGTCGTATTTACAGTTTTCATATAAATGCTTTATTACATTACATGTACAGATGTATGTTTAACGGATGTCCGACGTAGGCAATTATACACAACTTGTAAGTCAATGAAAATGAAAATCATAATGTTACGTCTGTTTAAATTTAAAGAAAACTAAACTGTTTCAGCACGATTTATAGTCTTATCCAAAATGTTTCTTATGCAAACCCACGCATGAAGTCTTAACTAGTTGCTGAGTGTCATACTCCGCAGAATCAAAAAAGAAAAAAAGAAAACGTGGAAATTCCACGAAAATGAAAGGTATAAACACCTATCACTGGCATTAAATGCAACCCAAACAAGGTCTTAGTGTAAGAAAATTTATATATGAAGTTTAAGCTCAATCTCCCAATTTGATCGCGAGTTCTTGGGTATGAATATTTTTTTTCTATTTTTAGCAACAGTGACCTTGTCTCCCCCCACCCCATATATAATCCCAAGCGATGTCTCGATATAAGGTATCTACATATACACTTTTAGTGCAACATCTCAATATTTCATTATCTAGTCGTTCTCAAGTTATTAAACGGAAACCGTTTTTTCAATTTTGTTGTAACGGTGACTTTGACCTTGATCCCAGCAACCTTATATGAATCCCAAGCGAGGTCGAAATATCTAAGTATTAAGTTTCATTACAATATCTCAATTCTTTCTAAAGTTTGATACGTAGGAAATCAAAAGTTGACGCCGACGCTACGCCCGAAATCAAACTACATACCCCAATCTAATTAACAAAATGTTTCTTCTAAAACTTTGGTTAAAATGTTCCGTTCGTCAAAGACTTGCGTTTATGTTTGGATGATCACCGGCTATCGGTCAACAGTCACGAATCGGTTTAGGTACATACTTAATATAAATAATAGGACATTTTTATGCACAGCAAACAACCTTGCAGTGTGCATTTTTTTGTGTTTAATACACAATTAAGTGAACTACAAAATTAAAAAATATATAGTTGTGTAACTGCAAAGTACAGTCTCTTTAATGTCTCTTAGTAATAACCTTTAGGTCACAATACACTAAATAAATAAGTCATGTAGGGCTGTACTCTCCAAATAAATCAAGACGGTTAACTCGAAGAAATGTTTTTAGGTTTAGACACTTGCTTTGATATTCTTTTTTGGAGATGTTGGTAGGGTAAACATTTGTGTGCACAAATAAATCACTGACATGTTTTAAGATTAGAGACTACAGTATGACACTTACGCTGAGGCGGGTTACATTCAACTAGAAAATAGCTTGCTAAAAAGATGGTGATAAAACAGTCAACTTTGTTTAGTATGGAGCTCTTTCTAACATAATACATGACATACCCTTTGTATTGCTTAAATCAATTTAAATTAGAATGCTCGTTAAGAAAAGGTATGGCTATGAGAGTCCCTATTTGCAAAATGTTGCATTTATGTTTGGTTAAATTTATTGCTTTTACATTAAATTACATAAGGATTGGAATTAGATTATTGTAACATTTAGGGTTAATAACAAGATACAACCAATAACGTATGCGTTAAAGCAGGCAAACTTACGCATGAAGTGTAAGACACGAGGACGGCTCAGTCACTTCACAATTTTGTAAATCATCATACTCGTAACAACATTCGTCTGATATTAGCTTCAAACAGCTCTCGTAGTTGAAATTGTTTTTGCCGCATAGATTTGCGTAGACTTTTTCACACCAAACCTGCGAAAAAAACAAGAATGTGTTATTCACACAAAGCAAAAAAGTACTTCCGACATTGACGTCATTTGTTTTGTTTTATCAATAACAGAGAAGTCACAAAGAATCGTATTACTGATAGGTGTTCCTTTTAAAGCGGTTTGAACGTTCGCGCGTGAAGATAGGCGGGGAATAGAAAAATGTAGTTCTCATTGTAACTGCAGATATTTATTTGCCAGATCATGTTTGAATCGCAAAAAAATGTTCACTTTATCGTTAGATGTGTCGTTCTGATAAGCGTTTTCACTGTTATTGAGATATGTTTGTTTGAATGAATATACGATATTTTATATATACTGTGTGTCGCTCTAATGCGCGGTTAATAAGCCACTCAGGATTGAATTCCTATGCATCAAACCTCATAACTGTTGTTTCTGTTTTCGTGGTTGAATTCCTTTGCAAAAAACATCACAACTTGTGCTTGATACAAAACAAAATAACGAACATTATATTAACATGTAAGACGTTTTTTTTTTATCTTTAGGACTTACCTGCCCAAAATAAGTTGGTCTTGTTGATTCTGAAGGTTCAATTTTAGCAGCAGTCTTCTCAGCTTCGACTGAAACATAAACATGAACCAAAAAAGGGACCCTCACTGGAAAGGTTTTTTTTTCTTTGCAAATGGGAACCAAACACTAAATTGAAATACTATGTGCTGTAGTGTAAAATAGTATAAACCTAATACTTTACTATATTAAAACAAAAGGTTTGCTCTACTAAAAAGATAAATCGTTGCTTGCGTTATTTCTAACACACTCTGCCACTTACATTAACCACTTGACTGAAACATACGCTTGGAGCATGACCAGCATACTATTTCGAATGCATTTTATAGACAAGGGAGACGACACTTGTAAACATAGTTTGCAAGGTAGTCCCAAATGAGCCATAGTGAAGTGAACAAACGTTATCATTTCACTCATCCTAGATTGAAATTATCAGATGTCCTTCTTTAGTATTTTCCACTCGCTCACCATGTAGCATGAAATAAAGCTTTTGTCATCGGCATCCAAACAAAATTACCAAATTCAACTAATTATTTATTATCTATTAAGGTAAGGAAACTAAGAGGTGTATCTATTTATTTATAAATAAACGTTTCAAATAATTTCCTTTTATATTTGGGGGAAGCTTGTAAAGTTACAAAGGTATTTAGACTTTAAGCATATTAAACATGCAATCGGGTTGTATTGGTAGCTACATGTTTATATTAACCATGAAACGCTTTGCTTCTCACACTGCGATTCTTGCTTCAATGAAACATAAGCGGATTGTTTTTTTCTTTGCCGTGTAATGGTAGATCTATTGTGGTCTGGTTTAAAGCTTTTTTGTTAAGTATATATTCAGCAATGCATATACAATGTAAGCCTTTTTATAGTTTTACTGTCAGATGTTTATGTAATATTGTTGAAATCCCAAATGCTGGATCTTGATGATGTGTTTAACTACTGAAAATACAATTCATTCAATCTTTGCAAGGTATTCATTTTAACAAAGCATATTGTGAGACGTTCCTTATCAATATAAGGGCTAGCATTTCATATAGTGATAGAGTGGGCCAAACAAAATCGATGCACTAACCTTGTGAGTCTTGGGTTTCATCTGTGGTTGTTACGGCCAGACTTGTTGCATCATTACTTTCCTCTGGGTTAACGCCTGGATACAACGAATGTCAAACGAAATCTAATGCAATATATGTATGTAAAATATCATGTCAATTGCATGAAATACGCTGTAAAATGGATGTAGGCAACAATTAAAGGTTGATGTGTAACCGATATGTGATAGAAGCTATAGCTTACGTTTATCTAATTGGGTTCCGGATGGGGTACGTTTAGACTTGCTGATTGCAGCTTATTGAATTGTAATGTATAAATAAAACATTACTGTTAAGAGCGTATTAATAAGTGTCAAAATCCCCTTATACACTTTAGATGCAATTTGCTAGCCGGCGAAACATATCATATGTTACTTCAGCGTATCTATGTATACATTACTTATTATATTGTAGTTAAATAAATAACAACATAGAACACTATAACGCACGTGCACACATAACAAAATTGATATTTATATACACATATTAGACAATTGTTTACCTATTGATTCTTGCGATGAATCCATATGCTCATTGGATCTTCCGATTACAAGCACTTGTGTTGCCGATTCTGGTTGCAAAGGTATGCATTCTAAATATGGAAAAACATGGCGTGTTTTAGATTTTATAAAACATATTTTTGAAACCGCAATCATTTTATTTACCAGAATATTTGATATTTTAGGTCTTGTGTTTTTATTGAAAATCTAGTAATAATAGATGAGCCTAAATTGTTAACATGTACACTAACCCTCTTACTTTTATTGACATTATTTTATATTACATGTAGAACATGTACGTTGGTATTGTTTCAGAGTGAATCTCATGCCCTATGAGTATACATGATTTCAAATAATAATAATAATAATAATAATAATAATAATTCCGAGATGTCGATTTGAATTTTAATTAATTGCGTTTTACTTCACGACTGAACGTATGAATATTTCATTTTTATGTCAAATAACTTAAATTCAATATTTATTTGATATTGAAATATAAAAAGTACATCCAACTGTTGCAACCAAATATACTCAAATTTCTCAAATAATGTGTTCATTGTTCTATTACGCAATGAGTGTCTGCCCAAGCTGCAAAAACAAAATGGAGTTCTTCATCTTGAGCATTTAACTTACAAGCCTTCAGGCATGCCTACTGAGATATCCCTGTCTGATATTGGTTTTAGTTGTTAACTACAAAGCTGCAAATTATGTGCCACATATTGTTTAAGTGTCAAATAAATACAGTAAGAGATCAATTTACTGTTTTTAAAACAATAAGCAGGTGACGCTTAATATTCGTTGTACGTGGCAAAAAGTGACAATGAAGTCTAAGAAGTTATTGAACAACATTCGTAGTACCATTTGCAATATTTGTTGTTAGCTATGCTTAGATCTTTCTTCTCTATGAAGGAAATACAGTATAATGTAATCATTTCAAACATAAGATTTTTTTAAATATATCTTAAACTGTAAAAACGAAATATCTAAACGACTTTGCATTCCAAATTCGCAGACGTAATAACCGAAATTCTATACTTCGTCTAAATAAATAACATAAAACATATTATTAATTATATTGTTTAATTGTAAAATTGTATTTAATTCTATTTTAATATAGAATCTGTTAATATTGCGTTCGCAGTGTTATCTTTCTTACCAGGTGAGTCACTCCTTTCTTGTGGATCCAAAAGCGATGACTGCCTTCCTGTGAACGAAACATCGATTTAACTAGTATATTGCGGTGATCTCTGATTTGATTATATTTGTGTTTTGTGTTTGTTTGGTGTTGTTTGTATTGTGCTGTTTTGTGTTGTATTGGCATTTGGTCACTTGTTCTAAATAGGACCATTTGATGTTAATAAGGTTTTCTCTCCGCCGATGCAGCCGGAATTTCTCATATTTTTATTCATCAGTTATATAATGCTGAACTAGTTTTGCTGTATTTTAAACGTGTATGTGTACGTTTTATGTTTTAATGTAGATTAGTAAAAATCACAGCAAACCATCATAAATAGGATGATTTTAACAATGGACCGATGTCACGATTAAGCTTTAGAATTATTTTACCTTTGCTATGCGTAATCTTACCTTGTATGTATTTACAAACTTCAACTAACATAATTGCTCCTGTTATTGAAATTGCAGCTATGACTATCGCCCAATATATGTTTGTACTTAGTATTTGAGGCTTGTACGGGTTTTCTGGAAGTACACAATACACCAAATGAAATAAAACTACACAGCTTTTATAATACAACACACATATTTGCCTTGAAAATATATATTGACTAAAGTTGCTGTCCTATTAGTTATTTTCTTGTCATTTTAAATAATAGACGTTTTAAATAGTAAATTACTAGAAATATGTCTTTTCTTGTTTTCTGTACGGCGTGACATTAAATAATGCTAATTTACAAACGTGATTGAGAATTTGATTGTGTAACTCTCGTTACTTTTGAAATAACAAAGATGACTTTTTGTAAAGACCGACAAGTACGCTGGAACATTCTCAGTTGATATAAAAGTTACAAAAAATGTTCAAAACGTTGTACGTTACACTGTAGTACAACGCATTTTTATTTATGGAACAAACAATACACAATAAAGTTAATATCTTTGTTATCCAAACGTCTTTATGATTGTTAAATATATACCGGTGGACAAATCTGTTGCTTTGTCTTCAATAACTGTGGTAAGAAACGATGTTGTTTCAGGTGGAAAACTATGAAAAAAATCGATAATTATTTTGACATATGCATATCACAATACTGGTACACATCAACAAGGTGTACCAAAGTACGTGTTTCATATATGTGAACAGAAACACATTACCGTTAAGTCGTAAACTCACATGTACGATAAGCTTAACAAAGAAACTCATTTACGTTCATTGTATCTTTAACATATATACAAACAAGAGTGCCAGTTTCGTTCGAATGGCTTATTAAGTAAGGAGTGTCAGAAGCAAAAGACTCTGATATGTTATATAAGGAGGGAAAGCCCCGCTCTCTGGCGGCCATGATTTTTTATCAAATCAAAATTATTCAAAGTATTTTGTTAGAGATCCACCTAGGGAAAACTACTGTGAAATTATCTCGAAATATGAGCAGTTTTTTTATATTTCATATTATTAAAAATGGCCCGCCCCCTGGAGGTCATGTTTTTAACAGAGCGGAACCATTTGAGCAACTTTAGTAGAGAAACATCCTATAAACATTTCTGTGAAATTATTTCGAAATCAATAAGGTGGTTTTTGACAAGATGTTCAATGTTTTCAATATAGCTATATAAGGAGATTGGCCCCGACCCCTGTCGACCATGTCTTTGAACAGAGCAAAACCATTTCTGTGAAATAAATCAAAATTTACCCAGGGGTTTAGGAGATGTCGTTAAAAGATGTTTCTTTAGATAGCTTTGGCGGCCATGTTTGTCTGTGAAATAATTTTAAAATCTGTCCAGGGGCTTAGGAGATGTCCTTTAAAGATTTTTCTATTTATAGCTCTGGCGGCCATGCCTTTTTTTTCAACGGAGAGAAACCATTCGAGCTAGGCTGGTAGAGAATCACACAATGAACATTTCTGGGAAATTATTTCGAAATCTAAACAGTGGTTTAAGACAGGAATATTCTCAAAGTTTTCAGTATAGCCATATAAGAAAGAATTGCCCCGCCCCCTGGCGGCCATGTTTTTCAAAGGAGCGGAACCATTTGAGCAACTTTAGTAGAGAAACACCCAAGGAACATTTCAGCAAAATTAGTTCAATATCCAAACATTGGTTTCTGACAAGAAGATTTTTCAAACTTTGTTTATATAGGGAAAATGGCTACGCCCCTGTGCGGCCATGGTTTACAATGTAGCGGAACCATTTGAGCAACTTTGGTAGAAAACTTCCCCACCAGCATTTCTGTGAAATTAGTTTGAAATGCAGCAAGAAATTTCTGACAAGAATCTTCAAAGTTTTCCATTGATTCATTTAAGGAAAAATGGCCCCGCGTTCCTGGCTGCCATGTTTTTTTTTAAGGGAGCGGAACCATTTGAGAAACTTTGGTAGAAGACCACCCAAGGATCATTTATGTGAAATTATTTGAATATCTACACATGGGTTTAGGAGGAGCTGTCGTTAACAAGTTTTCTATTTATAGCTGTGGCGGCCATCTTGTGCAGAGGTCCGGAACCATTTGATCAACTTTGGTTGCAAACCAGCCATGGAACATTTCTGTAAAGTTGCAATTCAATCGGCCAACCGGTTTCAGAGGAGGTTGCGTTTAAAGGAAACGCGCGCACGACGTACGAACCGTCATGGCCTAAGCTCGCTGGCCTTCGGCCTGTGGAGCTAAAATACGAATGCAAACAAATAAAATATTCATTGAAATCAATGCCTTTGAGAAATATAAAAAACAGGAAGTTGTCGTGCGTCATACATGAAAATGAAAAGGATGCCATACGTTATATTTTGTAGACAATTATCTGACGTTTCCGGTCTTGCAAGTCCAGCAGGGCATTTTTCAGCACAACTGTAATCTAGAAAAATCATTCAACAGGTATATACAAACGGTAAAATACACTTACCAATAACTTGTTGTCTTATTAATAAGGCCACCGGTAAGACTCTTGAATGAAATAAACAATCCATTTTATGACATGTTGAAAATTATATTACCGGTTGTATAGTGTACGTTTTGTTGAGATTTTAAGATTTCGTCAGAAAACACAAAAAAATGAGCTCACTTAGCAAAAGTTCTTCACCATCCGGACAATTTGTCTTGAAGCAACGATTATTTTCATAAAAGCACATTTCCTCGGATTGCGAAGCATACCCTTTCCTAGCGTCACATCGACAATACCCGTCGGTTTTTGTCAGTTCTCTATATAATACGCTTCCACAGTCTATCTTGTACGCCTGCGCCGTACACAGGTTTGTTTTAACACTGTGACATTCGCTAAATGTTGCGGATAATGTATTATAGCGGCTATTGAACCTTTCCCTTTTGAAGCATGGACGACAAAATACGGAACCCATTGGTAGTTTTAAATGACTGCTTGCTGTGTCTAGTGATATTCGAGGTTCTTCTCCTTTGAACAACATTGGAAAATTTTGCATTTACAATAGCTACGAGAAACAAAACTCACTATATGGATATTGTACGCGTTTTAAACTTAAATGCATTGTTAATGGGTGACATAAATTAAATGTCATGCATGATACAAATGTGCACAGATCAAAAGCATATATGAACCTATAATATAACATTATTATGTTGCTTGATTTGATACAGTTATGCGCATGACAAGCATTAATCATATGATGTATTGTCTTACCACCTGTTAACGTTAAAAGCTAATGATACACTTAGTATGAATGTATTCGAACCAATATACACATTGAATATCGTAATAACAATGTTTACAAACAGTGTTACTTCTGTGATGTCTTAAAAGTTAAACCTTACCTGATCGGCAAAAGGCTTCCTGAGCACAAGCAACAACAAATGCTTCCTCGACATTAAGGTCCCTAGCACAGTGATACCTGGTGCCTGTTGGGCAGTTTGCCTGTTTCTCCTGGCAGTACCACTGACATGACCCGTATGTAGGACAGAGGCCGCTGAATTGCTGTATGTTGTGACATAGTTGTTCACAGTCAACGCGATATCTTTGATAAGAGACGATCTCTTTTGCAGTGGTTGTCTATGATAAAAAGAAACACGTGGGTTTACTTTAAGCATTAATGTTAAAATAGGATTTTAAATTTACTTTCGACATATATTTTTGTTTGGACAGGACATGCATACCACATTGGTAATCGTGCTCATGGTCAAACTTAGTCTAATGGAAAGAGTGTTTCACAGTAAACGATAAGTGTGAAGCTCTTCTAATAGAATGTATTGGCCGATATGCATATATAGAGAAAAACAGGTTACTGCCAGGTCTTGTGTAATATATCAGGTGAGGCTTAGAATAATATAACGGCGAGGCTTGCCGAGCCGTTACTTTATTCGTGCCGAACCTGATATATTACTCAAGACCAGGCAGTAACCTGTTTTTCTATTTGTCGTACAACGGTTTTCTAAAAAATCACACCAAACGAGCTAACCAAATATATTTAAAATCTAAGAGCAGCGCTGATTTTGCTGAACCGGCTTTTACACGTGCACATGCATGTAATTAATGATTTCTAAACGTTGAATGGATAATACCTTATTATTAAAATTAAGAATGATAAATGAGCTGTTTTTACTTCGAATACATAGATTAGACACTCGTTCAGATAATAATTAAAAAGCACGATGAAATGGATTGCAACGATCACTTTTATCGGAGAACACACGTCACCGAATTGTTTGTGTATTGAAATTGACATTTTCAAGATCGTGTCAATATTGACTATATCATGTTCAATTTTTGGTAAAAAATGTATGATTTTCAAAATAAAATGATCATGTGTAGTGACTTACAGTGCCTTTATATGGAATGAATTGAGATAATTGTGTATGGATGAATTATGGTTCCACTGATGACGTCATACCACTACTAACGTGCGGGTTTATGTGAATATTTAAAAAAAACAAAAAGGTTTTGTGATTTATGACGATTTAGAATGATAAACTACATATCTTCCTGGTTTCAAATTGTTTGTTTTGTTAAATCTGATTCATTATTACCGAAACGTTGACTTTAAAGATGATTCTGAGTAATATGACGCCCTCCAAACATTGACTGATATAAATGTTACTGACCTGATATAAAATAATATATCAGGCACCTTTGTATCATGCCGATATCAGCATAGTGGTATGATAAAAAAGCCTATATTCGTGGTGTTTTATGGAGCTTGGGCATCTATGGTAATGACTGACTAAGATATGCAGTAAATGCCTTTGCTTCATACATAATGAAAACAGCAACGCATAGTTTCGGTCAAGGTATAATATCTATCCAGCAAGCAAACCCATATTCCTGGGCAAATATACCATATGGGCCCCATGTGTGACCCATGTAAGATTTTTATGCTCATATTGGTCCGTATAGGACCAGGCAAGCAAGCCCACGAGGGTTCCCAGCAAATATGCCCATATGGATCCCAGCAAGCCATCCCATGTGGGACAAATATGGGCTATACCTTGGCTGATATACCGCATGGGCTCCATATGCGTGTTATTGCCCATATCAAACCCAGTTTGGTCCCAGGCTAGCAAGTCCATATGGGTCCCAGCGAAAAAAAAAACACGTGGGTCCGCTACATGCAATCCCATTTGGGTCCCAGCAAGAAAGTCCATTTAGGTCCCCAACAAGCATTCCCGTATGGGTCCCCGCAAGAAAGCTTTATATATGTCCCCAACAAGCATGCCCCTATGGGTCACAAACAGCAAGCCCATATATAGGACCCAGCAAAAAGCCCATATGGGTTCGCAACAAGCTAGCCATATGGGTCCCAGCAAGAGAGCCATCTAGGTCCCAAACATGCAAGCCCATAATGGGTCACCAAAAGCAAGCTCATTCGGGACCCAGGAAAAAGACCATATGCGTTCCCAACAAGCAAGCCCACATGAGTCACAACAAGAAGGCCAATATGGGTCCCAGCAAGAAAGCCCATATGAGTCCCCAACAAGCTAGCCTATATGGGCTTTATGGGTCACCAACAGGAAACTCACATCGGTCCCAGCAAGAGACTCCATATAGGTCCCCAACAAGCAAGACCATATGGGTCACTAATAGCAAGCCCATTCGGAACCCAGCAAAAGACCATATGAGTTCCCAACGAGCAAGCCCATAAAGAAAACTCATATGGGTCCCAGCAAGAAAGCTGATATGGGTCCAATAATCAAACCCATATAGGTCCCATAAAAAACCCATATAGGTCCCCAAGAAGTAAGCTCATATGGGTCTCAGCAAGAATGCCTGTATGGGTCCCCAACACGCTAGCCTATATGGGTCACGAAAGCAAGTTCATATGTGTCCCAGTAGGAAAGGCAATAGTTTAACAAGCCAGCCAATAGGTGTTCGCATCAGTCAAGCCCATATGGATCTCCAACATGCAAGCGCATATGGTACCTAGCAACAATATCCATATAGGTCTGATATGTGCTTCTGCGAGCATTTATCCTCGGGCGGCCATCTTGATATTCGAATTGTTTCTAGAAATGCGCTTGACAAAATAGTTTTTCGCAAATTCATTGTCATAGTAGCACATAAAAGATATACTTAAAGTAAAAATATCTAAATTATCATGTATTTTTGTGACTGTCACTGATCTATTTAAATGTAGGTAGGTGATGGGTATCTTCACCTTTGAAATCTATTGCTTTGATTTGTGCATGTAATCTTTGTTTGAACACATTATAGTTGCTTTTGAAGTTGCATTGTTCCAATAATGATACATTAAAACATGATAATGCAAGTCATCTTAAATATAAGAGTTATAATATTTTGTGCTTAAGCAATTCCACTAATTTAGACTCTACTTAACAACTCGAAAACATGAAATGTATTGATCCAATTACTGAAATGTGTCCAACAATGGCATTGTATATATAACATTATTACCAGTGTTTAACTATTTTATTTTCTTTGTTTAAAAACATATTTAACTACATTATATAATAAGTTTGATTTTTGCGTATTCCAGGTTGCTTTCACTTCATATGCGCCGAAGGTTAAGTAGTCATGAAAGAGCTATTCATCACAATTGCCTCTACAGAACAACGACAGCAGAGATGAAGGAAAACCACCTAGTGGCAAACTTAATCGTGTCCAATCTTAATATAGTAAGTTTGATATTTCATGAAAATGAAACTATTGCTTGTTTATAAGAATATAATTTGTATGTGGCTGTCAACAGGGAAATGGTATTGTTTGTTCTAAAAATTTTTAATTTATATCTATCTTAATTCTCTCTTAATCTGACGTTAATATAACGTTTTCTATGAGCATTTTATAGATGTATATCAAACAAAAAGTGTGTGATTATTTATTTATTTATGTATTTATGTACAATTTCATTTCAACAGGTAATTTGTTAATTTATATGTTCAGAACATGTGTTAAGGTCGAGGAACCAAAAATGGATAACAAACAAACAAGCAATGAGTAAACTGAAAATGTGACTAGTTGGTGCGGGGATATGGAAAGGAAATGGATGTGAACAAAAAATTCTGATAACCGAAGGAGTGATCCGTTCAATTCACTGTTATAATGATGCATTTGGTATATAAAAGGGCAGTTATTGCAGAACATTTATCGAGTCCAGTATTTTTGTGCTCGTTGAAAGAGACAGTCAGTTAGCAATTGGGTTCATTAGCCATCACCTCTCTATATCTTTAAATGATGCATGCCATAATAACTAGTAGTATTGACATTTGCTACTCATACAACAGGTTGTTAATTTGATTACACGCAATTGTAATTGATGGAACTGAAATGATTGCAATCATAGTCTCAGTAGTATTTGTTATTGACTTGCATTTTGTAATAGTATTGTTTAAGCTTTAATTATTCTCCATCAGGCATGTAATTTAATATGTAAAAAAATGATTAAAAATCATTTAACGACATGTGTTAAACACAGTTAAGTAAAACAAAAAACAGAACATGTTGATGATTTATTACGAAAACGTAATAGCGCAGCACTGCTAGGTTACAATTTGATCAACATCGTACACATCAGCTCTCTATCTCTTGTAGATAATTTAGATCATGTATTTGTTTTGTTTCAGAAATGTAAACATACTTAATATCATGGTTTGAATTGTTGTTTTATGAAGGCTCGGTCAGAATGTGAAGTTTAAACCGTTTTTACATATCGAATATGAAGGCATCATCAAGTAAGTAGTATTGTTATATGGCTCAGACAAATTGTCCTAACATTTTAAACACTTGGCATAATTTAACTTGAATTCATTTGTGAGATTTAACCTTGTGACCGTTCACATTTGTATGAAGACAATTATATTTTCAACGACATCTATCAAACTAACAAGCTTACCGACGGAAAATAATATTGTGTTTGTAATTGATTGTTAATATAGTCATATATACGTATCTGTTAGGACAATACTCTGAGATTTGTATATCTACATTTTTCATACTTGTGGAATTAAAGTTATACTGTACATAAATAATGCATACATGAATTGTTCGCTTCGCATTCTGCATAAGGGAACTAACCAGTACATTTTTAGTCTTTAGGGTCAAGGCACGTACGTTAATTAAAAGTATGTGTTGGATTTTGCAAATGAAAATCCAATTCAATTGATTAAGGATTAAATTTTAATGTGTTGTTATATTTCAGAAAGAACTAAATTATAACATTTATTTTTATACTTCCCGCAGCTTTTGAGTAACATTCATATAATTTGTGTTTTGTTTTGTGATTTGCAATGCCGCATGAATGTTTAACACAAGTTTATAGAAACAAAACCAACAGGGGACCCATGCAGAGTTTGCAAAATCCACATCAGCCCCATATGTGTTGCCCAAAAATGACCCATTTCTATAGGTCGTATATGGGCCACAAATATGGGACCCATCTTCGATCTATGTGGGACCCACATCTCATATCGCAACCCATATGGGTTACCATACATATTGCACGTATGTGGATAGCCCAGATAGGACCCACCTTGGGTCCATACGGGATCGCAACCCATCTAGGACACATATAAAAGCAGTTTGCAAAACCCACTTGACACGATATGGGTTGCCCATAATGGATCCAGAATAAAGCCAATATGGACCCATATGGTTCCCATATATTTTTCTGGCTGTGTATGTCTGTATTTCATAATTAATAACTCCAGCAAGCGTTAATCACATACCAGGAGTAGTGTGTGCAGCAATAGTCTCATCATCGATATTTGGCACATCAGTATCGCCTGAAATATATATATAAACAATGATATAACTTTCATAAATGATGATATAATAAGCATTGAATGCTAATCATTCTGCAAATTGACGGTGGCTTTTAAACAATAAATTATCTCAGAAGAAACATATTTTACTAAAAACCGTGACAAATAAATTGCCCTTAAGGTATTCGCATACTAATGAAGTCGAGTAATTTCGTAACGTATCGGTGTCTTCCGGTATATTTCGGGACAACGTCGGAAGACGATACTCTCAAAATGTTACATAAATAAATATTGTTGATTTTTTTAAATAAACTATTAAATAAAACGAAACATTTAATTTTGGGTTTGCAACTGCAACTGATTGACAAATATTAAACGTATATTTCCTTTGTTAACCAAAAATATTGCGTTTTGACTTGGAATGTGTTGTTGTTTTTGTTTATTTCAGAAAATATCGCCCATCACAAACAATGCCGTTGTGGACTTATATCGTTGACAATATTGTGTGGAGCATTTAAATCTTTAGAACGTAAGTCGTAACTAGCAACGTCGGTGCCAGAATAGAGACTGCTGGCTCATGAATGGTGTTGTAAAAATTCAAGACACACCATAAACCATTAAGTCTATGTTATGAGTTCAATCGAATTGTTTGATATTGTTGGTTGTACATGGAATTCCTTTATTTTTCAAATATAAGAACATCAACAATAACTGAATTATATGATTTTTTATTTGTTTTATATGTTATTTATGATTCATAACATTTTTTATTGAAAATATATCATTATTGTTTAATTTATAATGTCTTTCATTTGAACATATTGCTCTGGATTCCTATATTTTTATTAACTAATCCACATTTAAACAAAATGATACATAATTTGACATCTAACGCATGATTGAGCAATGTTCTCGTTGTATGTACTTAACAATGTGCTTGTACACATACAATATACACTTAACCATTGTGTATTTGCAGCTTTAACATTTTGCTTGTTTGTAAATACATAATTGATGTTAACATGATAAAGTTGTTTATTGTATGTATGATTATGATAGTGTATAGTCGTTTCTAATAGTATATAAATGGTAATAAATGTATTTTTAGAATACATATATATATGCTAGATCAACAGAAAATAAAACCTATACGTTTTTCTTGGTTTTGCTCTTAATACTTTGTTATAATCAACCACTGTTGTTAGAGGATTAATATTAAATGATTTTATTAGTTGCCTCATAAGAATGTCAGTATGTTTTTGTGTAACTTCTAAGTTAAAAGATGGTTGGATAATTCATTTAGTTATTGGATGTCATTGGATGACATATGTTGGCATTTGTGTCTACTATTGCTTTATCTGACGACTGTTTTCCGAGTGACTCTAATGCTTAATTATAGCAAAAATATTTAGTATTTAGTTGTATCAGTTTTCTAAAATAATAATTTAATTCACCAAGCTTTTATTAGAATCAGAATGTTAAAATTTATAAAATTCAGTGACATTTTTAGTTATGAACTGAAATACAGTATTTGGCACGTAACTGTGCAAGGTATTCAAAACCTATCCCTGTATACTTGAGCTTCAAATATTTATGTTATATGACGGTGAAAGTTTATCATTTTTTGGTACTTTATTTGTATATGTATGTACATAATTTTAGTAGGCTTAATTCACCTATAGCCTTTACCTACATGTTTGCAACTGACTTTAAATGAATGGACACACATAATCAAATTAGTTGAATTTCTCCTTATGTTTGAAAGGGGTGCTGTACATGTTTTCTTTATATTGTTCATATAATCATCACACACTTGTTATTATGCCCCCATTCGAAGAAGTGGGGGTATCTTGCTTTGCACCTGTCCTTCGGTCGGTCGGTCGGTCGGTATGTCAGTCGGTCGGTCGGTCGGTCGGATGGTCGGCCTGTCCGTAGACCATTTCGTTTCCGCACGATATCTAGAGAACGCTTTGACCTACGATCATGAAAGTTGGTATGCTAGTTACTGGGAGGAAAGAGAGACGCCTATACATTTTGAGATCAACAGGTCAAAGATCAAGGTCACCGGTGCTAAAAATAGAAAAATGGTTTCCGCTCAATAACTTGGGAACACATCGAGATATTTTAATCAAACTTTTTACATAGATACCGTATATCAAGACCTCGCTTGGATTTGCATATGGGGTGGGTGGGGTAAAGGATAAGGTCACCGTTACTAAAAATAGAACAACGGTTTCCGCTCAATATCTTGAGAACGCATATATATATTTTAATGAAACTTCATACATAGATACTTTATATTGAGACATCGCTTGAGATTGCATATGGGGTGGATGGGGTCAAGGTCAAGGTCATTGTTACAAAAAGTACAAAAAACGGTTTCCGCTCAATAACTTGAGAACGCATCGAGATTCTTTAATTAAACTTCATACATATATACCTAATATCGTGACCTCGTTTGGGATTGCATATGGGTTGGGTGGGTCAAGGTCACCGTTACTGCAAAATAGAAAAACGGTTTCCGCTAAATAACTTTAGAATCCATAAAGATATGTTAATGAAACTGCATACGTAGATACCATTTATCGAGACCTGTCTTGGGATTGCATATGGGGTGGGTGGGGCAAAATCAAGGTCACCATAACTAAAAATAGAAAAACGGTTTCTGCTCAATAACTTGAGAACGCATCGAGATATTTTAATGAAACTTCATAATATATACTTTATATCGAAGCCTTGCTTGAGATTGCATATGGGGTGGGTGTAGTCAAGGTCAATGTTACAGTTACTAAAAACAGAAAATGGTTTCCGCTTAATAACTTGAGAACGCATCAAGATATTTTAATGAATCTCCATACACAGATATCTTATATTAAGACCTCTTTTGGAATTGCATATGTGTTGGGTAGAGTCAAGGCCAAGGTCACTGTTACTAAAAATAGAAAAACGCTTTTCGCTCAATTACTTGATAAGCATTGAGATATTTTAATGAAACTTCATACATAGATACCTTATATTGAGATTTCTCTTGGGATTTCATATGGTAAGTGGGGTCAAGGTCAGAGTCACCATTACTAAAAGTAGAAAAACGGTTTCCGCTCAATATTTTGAGAACGCATCGAGATATTTTAATGAAACTTCATTCATAGATACCATATACCGAGACCTCGCTTGGGATTGCATATTATAACACTTTCTTAACAATTGCATATATTCACAACTTGGCTGCAACTCGGGGGGCATACATGTTTTACAAACATCTCTTATTATTCTGCATATAGATACCATGAAACTGTTATGAAGTTTAAAATATGCTGAAAAAACAACATGAACATTTTGTGTGGCTTTTTCTAATATCAGATCATGTCCGCTCGAGTAATTTTTTGACCAAGGGGTGGCATTATAAAAATGCTAATAACTGTTTTATTACACGGTAAAAAGTCTTTAAATTTTCAAGTATAATAGTCTTTGATAGTAGATTATGATTGGGAAAAATTAACCACATTTGTGATTATGACCATAAGTGTGTGAAAACCTTGATTTTCTTATTCTGAATCAAGGATTCGATTAATAAGAGGGATTATTAAAAGCATCATTTCCACTAAACAATATCGACCGGTGATTCTAAGAAACTAATAGGTGTACTTGTCTATATCTCTTTATCAGACATTCCTTGATGAAATAAGCATTTTGCATGCAGGATAAACATTGGTGTACATTCCATCAATAGCGTTTGCACTTTCAACATAAGTTGATTATGATATCACGTGACCGGCGTCTATTCAATAATTGTTGATATTTAATGTTCATGGATTTAAGTTAATACTTATTCAAATTACGTCATTATGTTTATCTTTCGTTTAATAGAAATGCAGACATTATAACGCTAGACAGTTGTTTCGATACCGGTAGTTTTATCTCATCGACCAAAATGTGTTTCATGTTATATAAGCCTCACCGTGTTTAATATGATCGAGCTTTAACAGCAAACACCTTACATTATTGCAAGCATTATAACAACGCAAACGCACAGCATTTATACATTTATCTTGTTTCGGTTTCGGTTTCAACAACAAGGACGGTTTGAATGTGTTAAATGTGTGATAACATAATTCTCTTTATTTCGAAAGTTTGAAACAATCTCATGCAAATGCAAAATTTTAACAGACACAAATTTCCGCCATCCTCTTTAACACAGTTTTGCAGCAAACTATTGATACAATTGACCGGATGAACATTTTCATTTTATCCGCCCAATTCTCTGACCAAACAATATCATTGGTAAACCGCATATGCAGCGAGGCCTTCCTAATGTTACTAACTTATATAGGTCATTAATCCACATATTGCAAACAATTTATGGTGATAGACGATATGGTTATGTATCCAATGGTACACCAACTATCATATATGTATGTACATGCACGTACTTACCTTAT
This sequence comes from Congeria kusceri, assembly GCA_027627225.1. Taxonomy (NCBI): domain Eukaryota; kingdom Metazoa; phylum Mollusca; class Bivalvia; order Myida; family Dreissenidae; genus Congeria; species Congeria kusceri. The sequence goes on along the minus strand of CM051034.1, from coordinate 48,604,529 downwards.
TTATGTCAATATCACGGTAAAATACTTAAACAAAACAGTCAATGATGAAGTTTTCTGTGTGCAAATATTCCTAGCTTAATAGCACTGTTGTATGAACGTCCATGTTCTGTTTTGGAATTTCTGCGTATAGTCGATTTGAATTTAGCTGATAAAGATAGGATATTCCATTTTCTAAAAATAGGGAGTGTACACACCCAATTTTATTATCGAGTAAACAGATTCACGGTGTAGAAACCGAATACCAGATGTTTCGACTGGCTGTACAAGCAGTGAGTGTTAAAAAAAAGGTCGTGTTTTGGATACAACACTATGAATAGCAAATAAAGTGTTATGTATCTTGTTGAAGAAAACGTATCTGTTCTTTGTAAATCATCCTGAATCAAATAAGCATTTGACAGTCAGTATTAAACCCCCATACTCATAACATTGTTTGGCGAGGTCAGCTTTACATAACAACGAACATCGTAATTTAGCTGAGTTTCTACTTGTTTCCTTCGTGTCATTTGAAGCGAGCTTAACAATAAATGTCTTTAAAAAAGACAATCGGCGTTCAAATTAATATTGAGATGTCATTTAAAGATTACCTAAACAGACGGCCAAGATGATCGGTTACGTGACTTCTCAGATCCCAGATTGTTTGGTCCTCACCAATATTAGGGAACTTATTGGACCCCAGATTTTTCGGACACTATAAGAAAACTTCTCGGACCCAAAACTTAATTTGAGATCAATTTAAAAATTAAAAAATTACATAGAATTATAATTAATATCTATGCCGTGAATGAACCAATCATACAACTCCATGTTTCCACCAGTGATATATGAATAACCAAAATAATTTAGGTTAACATAATTGTTATCTGAATTTGTCAAGCCAATTTAACAAATTAACAATGTAAGAAAATAATTTCGGCAAAATTATTATGTATCAGACGAGTCTATATAGTTATTTATAGTACCGGTAATATACCATTCATGTTGGTTATCTAATATGATAACGATTTGAAATCAAATAAGCATGTACCCTGTGAATCCCAATAAAAAGCAATAGTCAGGGAACATTCAGCGATTTTTGAAATGTTAAGACTTTATTTTTTGATAATGCATACATAAAAATTCATTAGACTATGACGATTTTAAATTATATCAGTATGATATATCAACGGTTCCTGTGTATAATTAATATTGCAAATTGTGTATTCATGTTACGCGAATAACAATTCGACATATTCCGAATCTTCTTTCATAACATTTTATCTATAGAAAATGTAGCATCTTTTTACAGATTAAATAACATCTACTGGAGAAGTTGATGCAATTATAAATAATCGTTAATAAATCGTAACCACAATTTTAAATCAAATTAACAGTAAGTTTATATGATAAATTCCACATTTATTGAAATTGTTAGGTTTATGATTCCCTGAACGCTATTATTTATGCATGTACGAGTATATTAACACAGCTATTCAGCCGTTGCTAGCTACGCGCGCTATTTTTAGAATGCCACTACTTTTTGTGGAATGCGATGAACTCGCTAGAATCAATGGCTACATGGAACGGCAACTCTGTGAGTGAGATTTATGCATGGGAAAATTGCACAATTGCTATTTATAGAGCGTAACGCTTATATAAATGTAGGCTAAACAAAATAGTTATTTCGTTACGTGAATGAATATATCATTCTGTTTATGGCATACAATGAGAAAATACGTTCATAATTAGCCTCAGTTCTATAGTATACGCGAGGATATGTTTATAACTTCATTTTAACCGCTTATGTAAACAATTTTGTCAATTTTTATTCCCCAAAAGTATGCAACAGTTATTGGTATACGTTAAATCATTGTTTGAAGTTTGCATTCCCTAGAATTAGAAAATTTGCCCAATTATATTGGCATTCAATTTTCCCGCTGCATAATTATCGCAAGAAAATCTGGGTCAAAAGTGATCTTAGACAGCTACGCCGAAAAACATGCCGACTGTGTTTTTTTGCAGTTGATTCTGAACCGTGCTTGCGATTGAACGAAGTTGTATGTACCATGTCTTCCGAAGATTCTGTACGTTTTTCGCGATGATATTAAGTTTTTTCTTTCATTTTGCAGGTGATTACGCGCAACTTTATTGTAGTCTCTGAACAGTTATCATATATATCCACTTCCGATTTTTTTTTTGTTAATTATGTTTTAATAACTACAGAATGACTCTCATAGAACTACCGGGTGTTAGGAATCACGGCGGATAATCTCACATAACTCTTTAGGATAAGATAACATTTAGGTGATTTTTTAAGATTTCGCCTTTTTAAGGACGAATCTCAAATAAACTTGGAATCCAAGAAATCTTCGTTGGAAATTCCTTAATATGCTAATCGAAAACGGTCCCATGTATAATGGTGTTCATGTTTAAGACAAGTTTTATTCCGAAAGGCTTTACATGGTTTGTATTAGTTCTAATTATGTTGAACTATAAAAGCTGTCTTTGAGATGATTGCGACAGAAGTAATAGTAAGTTAAACACATCTTTTTGTTACATGTTCATGACAGAAATTGAGAAACAAAGTTACTTTATTGACTTTTTGTTCAACAGGTATAATCATCAGCACCCATGTGCGTAGAATGATAAAAACTACAACGGAACGAAAGAAAAATAATAAGAATTATTGTATCAAATAGAAAGAAATTACTTATTACACACATGCTTGAAGAAACTCAGAATTAACAAACAGAAAATGAAAAATTTGATTCAAAATACTTATACTTTACAAAACGATTGATATTACACATTAAAATAAGCCTAGGGAAACAATTGAAAGCATCTATGACTAGAATACATACGGTGTGAAAAGACCCTAGATGGAAATTACCTCAAGTATCAAAGTAAAACAATGGGAAGCATCTTTTACAAAAGTGTGCTGTCAACACAAGTTTAAGCGAATTTACAACACAATTACTGAAATGTTAACCTGGCCTTGTGATTGAATACAACTCAACTTTTTTGGTCGTCGAAAGGGAAATAAATGCTGAAAAATATTACTTGAATCCCAAATGGAAAATCACAAGAAACGGTACATTACAATCGCAAGTCGTGTACAGATCATGTGTTGTTTGCAGGCAAGAGAGGTACAGTTTTGAAGTTGTTCACCTTGCATACTTTATAATTAATTTTGTACAATTAGAGACTCATATGTATAGTATATGTCATCATATTGGTAAAGTAACTATATTTTAAAGCCTCTCAATATTGAATATTCATACGAATATGCACTTAAATGCCAAAATATCATCATGAAATCGGTGAATATGGAAACAACACGAGGGAAGCATGAATGTGAATTTCGGTAATTATTCGAAACGGTGACAGACATTTGATGCATCCCACTAGATGAATTAAGTATTACTTGATATGATACAAATGGTTTTGAAAATTCCAAAATAATATCAGATTTACCCATGTTTCGAATTGTACACTGTTTTCTTGACAGCCAATCGCAACATCCGGTCGGCGTACATTTTTTCCCCACTGTGTGTTTTATAACACGTAAATATTATCTCTATCAATAAACGTGTAGAAACTGCAAGTATACCCGTTTACAAAAATCTATTTAAAAAAAGTAAAACATGCTTACCTCTTAATACAATAGGTTTGACTAATTTTATCACCCCAAAGCATATTCATAGGCACCGGTATTGTTTATTTGATCCCCCACCCCACCCTCCCCTGGACCCTTCGTTCGGATAAAATGTGTTAGTATAAGTTTTACCAATTATTCTATTTTTTATATAACGATATTGACAATAAAATGAAAGTTAAAACGATCCCATGTATAAATTAATTATATATTGACGAGGTATGCACCGAAATAAATGCCTATTGTTAAAAGATTGTCGCGCACCGAAATTACCGGATTTCTAGATTAAACACATACATGCATGCCTGTCACCGAGCAAACGTAGCGTAGTTCCCATGATAACTTTAAAGTAAATTACCGACTCCATGTTCCACAAATATTTACAATATTCGATGATGTTTTTTTCCTTTTTATTACATAAAATTTGTCGTCCTCGCCATTACAAGTTTGCAACCTTTCTAATTAACCAATCTAATCACCTTACCAATAACGTCCACTATCCTGACAGTGAAAGTGTGTTTTATAAACACATCAGTTGGAATGAAAATGTCTGCCTACAACTTAACAAGTCTAAGCGTTAACGTCGGAAACAAGTGTAGTTATTTGTATTTAAAGGATATACGGCCTCGTTGTCGTATATGTGTTATGATTAACACATTATTCAATATAGGAACTTTGTAACAAGGCACTATGAAATTAAATACAGAAAATCACTATTCCCCCTAGTTTCAGTAGATGGTTCATTCCCTCATTATCAACCAAATTTAAACCGACTTTATAGTGCGAAATTATTAACCTGGCAGGTTCGGTTTTTGCGTTGTTTTGAACGAGTTTCTGCTATTGGAATGTATGTTGATGTAGATTTAAATATGGGATAGCGAGAGTCGTATTTAATATATATGGTATTGTGGTATATATGCTAACGCTGCACGCTATCGAATCGAGTTCAATTTCGTCTGACAGCGACCTTTTTAAAAATATTATGAGCTATTCTTAAATTATGCAGATCATGGGATATAATTAAAAATGCAGCATATTTTATTGCGTTACTATTATTTTTGAATTATCTTTATAGTACAATTACCAATGTTTCAATTACAACCACACACACAATGGATAAATCGTGAAAAACGTGGGTACTCGCAACAAAATATGTAAAATAAAAAGTTAATAAAATGTCCATGCCGAGACTCGAACTAAACACTTCGCATTGCAAGCGCGGCATCTGTTCCACTACACATTTCGCGCTTTATGTACGATATCTAAACCAATACGCTATCAATTTATATTGTAGTATTGCCTGTGCTACGCTCGATACTTGTCGTGGTATCTATAAATAAATCCCGATTGCATACGGACTATTGTGTCAGGTTAATGATTTCGCACTATACCAGCAATTGTTATCTTAACGCATCTGCACAATAGTGGCATGCGGATTTTATCGTTGTTTGTGTACAAGTAAAACATGCTATCTGCCTCAACACGGCGGTCGATATTACAGGCCCATTGAGTAATATGAGTAAAAATATGCTGGGGTTTAAAAATCATCATTATGTTATTTTTACAATCTCACAAAATGTAGTTAGTTGAGATATTCTGTCATTTGTCCACTAAAGAAACATCACATTACTACGACGGGGAGACGTTCTACACAACGACCTATTCTCTATTCGGTGTCATTGTCAATATTTTTTTATAGACGCTTTATTTTCGATTTTTCTAATTCATTAAATCACGTAAATTGTGTTTGTATTATTACAATCATGATTATGGTAATTCTGTACGTTTAATACATATCTTTTACAATCAGAACACATTATAATAATATCACGGGACTTAAACGCTTGAATGTATCTATATCAAAAACACGTAATATTTATAGATGAGGGACTTTAAAAGCTATTGATTATTGTGTGATAGGGAACAAGTCCACATTATGTATGCATAACTCATGACCTGCACTACACATGAGGTATGAGCTCCCTCGGCAGAGTGCTATACATCTAGCTATTTAATTTGTCGAGTTGTTCTTTTTTTCAACTATTTAATTGTTTTACCAACTTGTCTATGATTTACGACTTAATACATTTTAATTTGTTACATGGAATTATTATCGTACATATATACACGGAACATTTGTATTATACTGCTAAAAATCTTATAATACATAGATATTTGTTGATTTGTTTCCATGTGAAACAAAGGGTTCAGTATCTACCTTAATAACTAAATGTCGTCATTTTTTAAAAGTGTATAAAATAAAAAATCGCTTTTACAACATATTAATTTTAAATAGTAGAATTGTCAGAGTTAATTTGATCAGACCTTTGTAGCCACACAATTAGTCCTGTGTTAAATGCTTAAATCCATACGTACTCATATTAGTTCTACTGTACTTTGAACATTGTATTAATACACCTTTGTGTCAAACACTTCCTAACTCTTCTTTACCATATTTAACGCAAATCATTATAAAAGCCAATATTAAAAAACATCACGGCTATTGCATAATACACACTTACACGTCACAATTCAATATACGTAAACATGCAAATAAAATCATAGTTTATTCATTCTACGAAACTGCACATCTTGTCGAAGATAAAATCTGTTGACTGAACTCTATTGTCATTGAGAGCATGTACTCATGTCGTAACATTGGAACACGAAATAACGATAACGTTTTAAAAACGTTTTCTATAAACTAAAACGCAAAGCAACATAATCATCGGCAACAGCATTCACCGCTGTATGATTCAAATGCCTCCCAGAGCAAATGTATACTGTGACAGAATGGTCTTTGATGAGTTCAATACACCACTTATTAATCGTCACCCAGTAAATATGCAGTTCAATTGGTGAACTAGCTATTATCTGATGCATAGAGGCCTTGTTACGTGACAATACTAATAACGATCCTCCTCAAAGTGCTAATTTGAAAAGACAGTGCACCACGTCATCGTTTCAATTTCAGCTGTACCATAGCCGTCTCCTGTGTTGACAGTTCCACACAAACTATCAGCAAATGTCGTCCGCGCACCCATTGGCATTGACGATTTCTTTATTTCTTTAAATTAAATACTATGTATTTTAAAGTGCTTGGTATCGTTAACCTGGGTTTTGGAGATTTAAAACGCACCTGTCAACTAACAAAATAACATCAAATCATTTTCATGAATAAAATTATATGCAAAATGTGAACATACTGTACAAAATTTGGTGATACTTGGTAAAAAAAACAAAAAAAATTAAATATGGTTACACTATGGTTAGACACTGGATCTGACAGTAAATTTATTTATCTTCATTAGAAAGAGGAGAATTCATTTATCGATAGTACTTTATTTAGGTATGGTGGCCATTTCGCCCAACAGACAATAACTTTAAATTCTAGCCACTTGTGCAGATGGACATAATGTTTGAAAATGTAAGTATTTCTTGCTCTTGGTGAGACCTTATTAAGTGGACCAGAACCATTTTACAAACATTTGCAGACAATCAAAGCAACATGTATGTACAGTCTCCTCAAAGTTTCACAACATGTCTCACTTAAACATATTTTTATTTTGAGCTTTGTTGACCATTGTGTGAAGTAATTGGGAATTATTTGCATAAATGTAGTAGCGAACATCCCAACAAATATTTGGGGGCGATTATTTGATAGATTTCCGTAGGTTTAGACAGAGAGGGCATTTACAATTTTTTGCTATTAAAGCTCTAGTGGCTGTAATGTGCTGTTGACCAGAACAGTTTAGGCAACCACTCAAGACACATGAGTGGGAAATTATTCGCAAATTGAGTCATTTGATTAGTTGAAGATATTGCTGAAACATGTTTCTATTTTAGTTATAGATGCTATCATGTACATTGGACCGGACAGATCTTAGAAATGACCGTAAATCTTTGATTTGAAATAAGCAAAGTAATTTCGCAAGAAATGTTTGTAAAGATATTTATGTTTATAGCTAAAGTGGTCATTTTGTGTAGTAAAACGGAACCATGTGCACAAACACAGAGGAGAATCTCCCAATGAACATTGGTATCGGATTATTTGAAGATCTGGCCACATATTTAGAAGGGCATGGTATTTTTTTATTTTTAGTACCAGTGACCATTCTATGCAACTGGAACTATTGAAAACCTTTCGTAGAAGTAGAGATCTTGCTTGACATTTTTTTTAGCTTAACATGACATCAGATGCAGTGAACCGGAGCCAACTGTATTAACATGTGCCTCTTCCCGCCTATTATATGCAAAACCATGCATGAGATCAGATTGTAATCGTGCATGAATATTCGTCTGCGCGTCTTTCTAGTTTTAATACATGTCAATACTCCAACAAAACCATGTCTGTTTGCCAAGTGTAGTGTTATCAGATGGTTGACATGTTTAGTAATTGTAGTGTATTATATTTTACATGTTGTTGTAAACCATGTTTCTCAAAGACGTAAAGCCTAAATAAAACTGAACCAGTATTTCTCGTTTCTACGACGACACAGAGATGACGTGCACTTTTCTTTTTATCTCGTTACTATCTCAATACTAACTCGTGGGAAAGAGATACAAACTAATGGGAACGCGATACTAACTCTTTGGAACGAAATAGCTATGTAGAGTGAACGACTAACTACTTCGTGGGAACGAGGTACTAACTTGATCGAACGACTATTAACATGATAGTTTCTGTCGGCAATGATTTTAATAAAAACGAATATACGGAAAAAAAATTTGGTTCTTTTAACTCGTGGTAACGAGATATTTACTCGTGGAAAGGAGACACTAACTCGTTCCCTCGACTTGGTATCTCATTCCTACGAGTAAGTATCTCTTTCCAACGAGTTCATAAATCGTTCCCTCGACTTAGTATTTTGGTCCTGCGAGTTAGTATCTAGTTCTCACGACAGAATTAACTCGTTCCCTAGAGTAAGTATCTTGTTCCCTCAAGCTAGTATCTCGTTCCCTAGAGTTATAATCTCGTTCACGCAAGTTAGTATCTCGTTTCCACCAGTTCGTATCTCGATCCTCGAGTGAGAATCACGTTCCCACAAATTAGTATCTCGATCCCTCGAGTTAGTATCTCGTGGGAACAATGTACAAAAATAGAAGAGCATGTCAACTATGTGCCACCGTACTTCGGCGTTTCATTGTATTAGATTTTCGAATGTTTAGAAACTTATCGCTGTTAGCAACTACATGGGAAGTAACTATAATTCAGTGTGCTGAATAAGTTTCAGCAGAGTTATCTTTACTACGTGTCGAGACAATAACATAGTTCGGTAGTTTTAATACAAACATTCTTAATATAATTTAATTATACGTGGTTTTCTTTAATATTCGAATCATTAGTAAATAGTTAAATCATTGTACCTCTTGTGACGTGCAAAGTTTGACAAACTTTCATATTGACTTTTACTGTTTAATCGGACAATACTACAAATTTAGTTAAATGATCGTGCAGTTTCGAATGTTTTTAATAATATAATAATAGTGATTATCTGTATAGCAACAATAGCTTTCTTTAAAAAGCGGTTGCGTCACAGACATAGATCTCTGTCGGATAACTAGCATGTTTTTTGTGTTTCCTTACAAACTCGGTGGTAAATAGGAGATATGTAGATCACAAATAGGTAAATAATAGAAAAATACTTGCCATACGGCTATGAATGACATATGGATACGCGTTGTTACCGGTGTTTTTTATCAACGTACTCCGGTCAGTTCATCTTAAACTTTATCTAATTCATGTTTATTAACTGTTTACATAATGCATTTTGCAATAAAATAATTATTATAATACTATGTATTAAAGTGGAATGAACGATCAGGGCAAAATAAGCACATTGTAAATATTGATTACTTCATAACACAAACTAATATTTTATTAGACAATGCCAATTTTAATATGTGCTAATCGTGAAAAGAAAGTCCGAAACTTTTCTTCTCTCTGAAAAACGTTGTAAAAGACAATGCCATCATTCTACAAACATAAAGTAAAAATAACAAGAATAACATCCTGAGGCCTAACTTATGTTTTGTGTTTCGGGCAACCCGACCATACGCTTCCTGTAAAAGTCATTATATATACTTATATTTCTGTTTCCAACACGTAGCACATGCATACAATATTGCGCCATTGTCATTACTTATGACCAAATATCGTATGCATTTAGAAAATGCAAATATGTTTCACACGTCTTTCGGTTTTGTGTATCGAAATACAATATATATTTGGTTTTAATCTTTACTCATTACCAATACCCATGTAGAAGCATCTAATTCATCGCTGCGAATCAGGTTGGTTAATTACTTCGCGTATCCGAGTAATTTATTCACACGTTGCTTTAAACTTCTCTGTGTATTTGAGTGGGTCATTGTTAAACAAGAGCCGTGTACGGTACATTTTGGAAGAATCATCGCCGCTCTTCATTCAGTATATATGCATTTCTCTTTCACTTGAATCACTGCTTGTTACATTAATAAGCAAGCTTGGTATCCAATTAACTTCACGACCGTTACAGCAACAATCCTTATAGTGCTGAATAATACTGCATTTCAATGCACCAGACACTAATTTTACGAAACTTGGACCTGCAATAAATCAAGTTAACCACACCAATAATTAATGTTTGAATTATTATACTGATATCTAAAAGTTTTCAAAAAATCTGTAATTTTTAAAACAGTAAACTCACATTCAATAACTCATATGATCGTAGTGCACCAGTTTAAGATGGGCCATAAAAAAGGATACTTTCTTTATTTGCTAACATTTTTGTTTCAACTTATCATTCTGTGCAAACAGGTATAAAAACATAATTATAATAATGAATAATTATCTGCAAATGCCAGAGATTCAGCTGTCTTCTTTGTAGAATCGCCCTTTTCTTCTAATGCGATGCTGTGTATTTGAAAGAACACCAAGGATGATGGTGATGATGATGATGACGATGATGATGATGATGACAATGTTGTTGTTGTTGTTGTTGATGATAATGATGATGATGATGATGATGGTGGTGGTGGCATTGGTTGTGGTAATGGTGGTTGTGATGGTGATGATGATGATAATGATAATGATAATCAAGTAAGGTGGAGGAGGAGGAGAAGGAGGATGTTGATAATTGTGTTATTATAATAATGAAACAGTATTTTCAGAATAGAGAATAATGCATTTTCTCATGAATAAAATGAGTAATACATAAGACTGTTATTAAGATTTCCGTTTGTCTGACCTATATATGTGCCACCAAAAGTGTACAAAAAAGGTAATAAACACCCGCTTAAAAGAAAACAAAAACATGTAAGGATCGACTTTGTTTAAGTCAACATTGAACATAAGGTTGTTCTGATTTATTACCAGCACAGATATATATGTTAATTTAACTTTATCCCATCGCAGTACCGGCTCTTGATCAGCGAATGTGCCTATGTTCAGCGACATCGATAAAATAAAAACAGTGAGAACAGATACCTTCTTTTGTGGATGTTATTGTTTTGTTTTCTAGACACATAATATAAAATATGGATGTCAGAGTTGGTACAGCAAATATTCTGATAAAGGATGCTATAGTTTCCAAATACATGTGAGTTAAAGTCGAAATGCATGTCAAATCAATGATTTGTTTCGAGTTTAAATATCGTGTCCTCAATAAATAGCTTAGCATTCAAAAATAAAAATTGAATGACGTTTTATTCAATGTTTCGTTAGCAATCGTTAGTGTATTTATAAGTAAGATAAAACATGATAAAGTAGAGGGGCGAACAAAACGTTAGCACCAATTCTCATGGATTTCATATTGTTCCCGGTAACAAATAGACAACCTCAGTTTTACAGGCTATAAATTTCAATCTGCAATTCTGCAATTTGGTGTGAGAACATTCTTTATCACGAAATTTTCTTTGTACACTCGTGATTGTTCTGACATCCATATATGACATGAAATATTTAAAATATATTTATAGCTTTCGGTGGACAAAGTGCGGTCGCTGACAAGATCCCTGTTATACGGTTTGATAGTCATTGATAGATTTAAAAGTGCAACTAAGCGTACAGTCTGAAAATGAAATATTGCAACTAATCGTGTATACATATTTTGACATGTTTTTCATTGTATTTGAAAGACAATAGCGATTTAAATGTGTTTTTTAAAGCAACTTACTGATCAACGTCGTACCGATCAGCAACTTCCGTTTCAGTTTACTGTACGGTTATCTCAAGGGGGGAATGCCGTTTAAAAATGAGTTAAAACCTATTTATTTAAGCTCGATTGCATCAAAAGCCCAAGGCTTATTGAGACACTCTCGAGTCCGTTTCCTGGGTAGAACCAGTACTTGGTGTCTTTGGGGGAGATCTTGAGAACGCTGCCAGAGTGGGGATCGAACACGGGACCTCCCAATCGCTAGCCGGACACAATATCCACTACGCCACCGCGACCTTTAAATGTGCAATTAAGATATTTAAACTAGCATATAACAGCGGTATGCAAAATTATGTATTTATTTATTTTTTTTTTTTTTTTTTTATGTATTTATTTATTTATTTATATATATATATATATATATATATTTATTTATTTATTTATTTATTTATTTATTTATTTATTTATTTATTTATTTATTTATTTATTTATTTATTTATTTATTTATTTATTTATTTATTATTTATTTATTATTTATTTATTTATTTATTTATTTATTTATTTATTTATTTATTTATTTATTTAATCGGAAAAGAGTTTTCGCATTCTGAGAAAAAGAATTAATTTATAATACGGTTCGTGTTTGATTGGCTCTTTTCATGTTTACATTCTGAAGCCATAATTGTGAGTATTTTGTATAACCATAATTTACAGATGTCACCTAAGATGTTACCTGACTCCTAAGTCGTGAGTTAAATGTTTGATTCTTTAAAACAAAAAATTGCTGATTTGATACTACAAATATCTTTTCGTGTATTATATTATTTATTCTTAAGTTAATGTTCATGTTTAGGAAAGCACAATGTTATCATCTAATTTAATTTATAATGCAATATGAAACCAATTTCTTGTTGACATAGTCCCTTTAATCCATATGCTACTAGATGATAAAGCAATGAAACATTCAACTGAAAAGCGAGATAGTGCATGAGTTCACCGATAACAACTTCTACAAAGTGCGACACGCAAACAGGTAAATCGCGGGACTGTCATTATTTGCTTCGTTATCATTATGCGCAGGTGAAATTACGATTACATGTATACACTTAAAGTGTTAACGACCATACTTGATACAAGGTGAATATTAAACATAACATTGTCTTCGTGTGTATAACTAATGCATATTACAAACACTTTGATCTTACGATAGAAGTGTGCATATCCCTGCGTTTAATTAGATTCTTATTATTGTAGTGTGCTGAGTTGTGTTTGAATAACACAAATTGACTCTGTATGACACATGTGTGACATGTTTTACGGTTTGAATGTGGTTAAAATATCCCCAAAACGAAAACTATATAATGTCTGAACATTTAACAGTATGCCACTCAATAATGTTGATATTCTTCAAATCTATGTTGTGTTTGATTTTGCAGGAGGCATAATGTTTAACAGAGATTCGAGAACATGGATTAGCTAAACATGATCCTTTGGGGTTGATGAATGAATGTATTATCAAACACTGTCATAATTATGACAGTCGGCCTATCCTTTGCTGCCAGAATTGCACCCTTGTGTTCCACGTGTCTACCCATATTGAATCAGATTAGTTGCTCTGTGGTTTTATCATTTCTAGTACTATTCATGAGAACTTGTAAATCTGAGCATGAATAACAGTTGATTGTATAGACATACATTGTTTATATCACCTCCTACAAAATGACGCAATTCGATTGGCTTAGAGCGGTCACATGACCATGGTGTATTGTCTATACCCCATAAAACGAAAACAATAAGGCGACTTCTCGATAAACTGTTTTTTTTTTGTTTGTACTTTAATATCAATAATGTTGTAACGCTAAAGGGAACAAACTGATAAACGCATCCGCGGCAGCTACTTTATTGGGTAAAACCATCAGTTAGCTGACACACTGTACAGTAAACATCAGTAGTCAATTGTATAAAACTGAGTATATCTTACTCAGGGGATAACTTTTGGTTAAGTTCTTGGTTTGGTTTTTTGGATAGCATAAACAACTAAATATCCGAACATAAAACATTATTTCACAATTAACATTGGTTAAGCATACTAAACAGTATATGTGTTGCATTTTATCTCCTAAATTTCATAAAATACATTTACTAGTTTGGCATACTTCAACTGGTAACGTAATTATGCTAGATATTGCAGTATGTGATAATTTGATTTGGGTAAATTTAGCCAAACTGGACATAGATATACTTATCCAAACCTGTTTTCCGCTTTATAGAAGAGGATAAGCACTTTAATTAACTTGCCCAGAAATGGATTAACTTGTCCAATGGAAATCTTTTAGATAGTCTTAATTTGTTCAGTTTTATACAATTGGCAACCGACATTTACAAAGTGGCTTCTAAGCTGGTTTCGCAACAACTTTAGCAAACGAAGCAGAACAGCTTTCATCCGGGTTTTTTTTAAAACCAGGACACTGGTATTTGACTTAGTTTATACTGCACACAGGCTTTGAAATGATATCAATTAAAATAAACCAGTGACAGGTAGTTGGTGAGATATATTCGTTACACTGTTACTAACTGATGGTGTATGGTATGAAGCCACTGAGGCTCGTATATCTCATACACCATCAGTTACTAACAGTAACTAATATTGACATTTAAGTTATTATACCGATGAAAATATCAAACGCGGTTTAACTTCGCCCGGTTGGCAATATGTCACTGGTCTCCTGCTTGCGACCAACCTCTCTTTCATGTGAACATAAAGTTAATAACAACTTTACTGCGTTACTCATTTCCAAAGACAATCCTAGGGACCATCAGTATTAAAGAGACTTATCCACATTTTTCTTTTCGAAAATTTGTTAAAAAAATACTACAAAAATGTTTTCATAATATCGAAACGCTTGATACATTTATCCATTCCAATTGATATTTTGTACAGCAATCACACATTAATCCCAGCAGTATATTTTTTGTGCCAGAAATTTTATTTCGCTTCTTTATACATGTGTAACATGGACTTTTTTGTTTTGTAAACTGTGGCCTTGTTGTGAACATAGTCAATTCTCCGTGTGAAAAGGTCCCTATCACGTATGTCATACGGCAAAATAATCCTTGCCCTTGCATGCTTCATTACACAGAAGTTATTATATTTAAGATATATCGGTATTAAACCTTTTGTTAATTGACGATATGCTAATATAATTATAGCCTATGATAAAGTCCGAAAAACAAGGTTGACAGTAAACGAATGTTTTTACAAGACATGTCCGTCAAACAACTAAGTTCTGGATTTCTGAATGGCTAAACACATTGTCAATCAATCTCGTTGTACGGTCAGTTTGACACAACTGGCATTAATTCACTGTGACTGTGTTTTCAGTAATTTGTTAATGTTATAACTACTGTCAAAACAAACAAAATCATGTCTTCTATGCAATAAAAATGAAACTACGAGACATCCGTCTACATACAATTCGAAGTTTCCTATATAACATAAGATACATGTACACGTTCATGTTACAATATAATTGATATGAAACTACAGCAGCATCAACATAAGAAAAATAGAAAAAAAAGTTAGTCAGAAAACAGTATTAACATCATGTAGGCATTTAGTTCATGCACGTGAGCAATCGCTCATAAAACCCAGCGCAAAACCCAGATCATACTATAGAACGGTACATGTGTGACCCATGTAAGATTTTTATGCTCATATTGGTCCGTATAGGACCAGGCAAGCAAGCCCATGAGGGTTCCCAGCAAATATGCCCATATGGATCACAGCAAGCCACCCCATGTGGGACAAATATGGGCTATACCTTGGCTGATATACCGCATGGGCTCCATATGCGTGTTATTGCCCATATCAAACCCAGTTTGGTCCCAGGCTAGCAAGTCCATATGGGTCCCAGCGAAAAAAAAAACACGTGGGTCCGCTACATGCAATCCCATTTGGGTCCCAGCAAGAAAGTCCATTTAGGTCCCCAACAAGCATTCCCGTATGGGTCCCCGCAAGAAAGCTTTATATATGTCCCCAACAAGCATGCCCCTATGGGTCCCAAACAGCAAGCCCATATATAGGACCCAGCAAAAAGCCCATATGGGTTCGCAACAAGCTAGCCTATATGGGTCCCAGCAAGAGAGCCATCTAGGTCCCAAACATGCAAGCCCATAATGGGTCACCAAAAGCAAGCTCATTCGGGACCCAGGAAAAAGACCATATGCGTTCCCAACAAGCAAGCCCACATGAGTCACAACAAGAAGGCCAATATGGGTCCCAGCAAGAAAGCCCATATGAGTCCCCAACAAGCTAGCCTATATGGGCTTTATGGGTCACCAACAGGAAACTCACATCGGTCCCAGCAAGAGACTCCATATAGGTCCCCAACAAGCAAGACCATATGGGTCACTAATAGCAAGCCCATTCGGAACCCAGCAAAAGACCATATGAGTTCACAACGAGCAAGCCCATAAAGAAAACTCATATGGGTCCCAGCAAGAAAGCTGATATGGGTCCAATAATCAAACCCATATAGGTCCCATAAAAAACCCATATAGGTCCCCAAGAAGTAAGCTCATATGGGTCTCAGCAAGAATGCCTGTATGGGTCCCCAACACGCTAGCCTATATGGGTCACGAAAGCAAGTTCATATGTGTCCCAGTAGGAAAGGCAATAGTTTAACAAGCCAGCCAATAGGTGTTCGCATCAGTCAAGCCCATATGGATCTCCAACATGCAAGCGCATATGGTACCTAGCAACAATATCCATATAGGTCTGATATGTGCTTCTGCGAGCATTTATCCTCGGGCGGCCATCTTGATATTCGAATTGTTTCTAGAAATGCGCTTGACAAAATAGTTTTTCGCAAATTCATTGTCATAGTAGCACATAAAAGATATACTTAAAGTAAAAATATCTAAATTATCATGTATTATTGTGACTGTCACTGATATATTTAAATGTAGGTATGTGATGGGTATCTTCACCTTTAAAATCTATTGCTTTGATTTGTGCATGTAATCTTTGTTTGAACACATTATAGTTGCTTTTGAAGTTGCATTGTTCCAATAATGATACATTAAAACATGATAATGCAAGTCATCTTAAATATAAGAGTTATAATATTTTGTGCTTAAGCAATTCCACTAATTTAGACTCTACTTAACAACTCGAAAACATGAAATGTATTGATCCAATTACTGAAATGTGTCCAACAATGGCATTGTATATATAACATTATTGCCAGTGTTTAACTATTTTATTTTCTTTGTTTAAAAACATATTTAACTACATTATATAATAAGTTTGATTTTTGCGTATTCCAGGTTGCTTTCACTTCATATGCGCCGAAGGTTAAGTAGTCATGAAAGAGCTATTCATCACAATTGCCTCTACAGAACAACGACAGCAGAGATGAAGGAAAACCACCTAGTGGCAAACTTAATCGTGTCCAATCTTAATATAGTAAGTTTGATATTTCATGAAAATGAAACTATTGCTTGTTTATAAGAATATAATTTGTATGTGGCTGTCAACAGGGAAATGGTATTGTTTGTTCTAAAAATTTTTAATTTATATCTATCTTAATTCTCTCTTAATCTGACGTTAATATAACGTTTTCTATGAGCATTTTATAGATGTATATCAAACAAAAAGTGTGTGATTATTTATTTATTTATGTATTTATGTACAATTTCATTTCAACAGGTAATTTGTTAATTTATATGTTCAGAACATGTGTTAAGGTCGAGGAACCAAAAATGGATAACAAACAAACAAGCAATGAGTAAACTGAAAATGTGACTAGTTGGTGCGGGGATATGGAAAGGAAATGGATGTGAACAAAAAATTCTGATAACCGAAGGAGTGATCCGTTCAATTCACTGTTATAATGATGCATTTGGTATATAAAAGGGCAGTTATTGCAGAACATTTATCGAGTCCAGTATTTTTGTGCTCGTTGAAAGAGACAGTCAGTTAGCAATTGGGTTCATTAGCCATCACCTCTCTATATCTTTAAATGATGCATGCCATAATAACTAGTAGTATTGACATTTGCTACTCATACAACAGGTTGTTAATTTGATTACACGCAATTGTAATTGATGGAACTGAAATGATTGCAATCATAGTCTCAGTAGTATTTGTTATTGACTTGCATTTTGTAATAGTATTGTTTAAGCTTTAATTATTCTCCATCAGGCATGTAATTTAATATGTAAAAAAATGATTAAAAATCATTTAACGACATGTGTTAAACACAGTTAAGTAAAACAAAAAACAGAACATGTTGATGATTTATTACGAAAACGTAATAGCGCAGCACTGCTAGGTTACAATTTGATCAACATCGTACACATCAGCTCTCTATCTCTTGTAGATAATTTAGATCATGTATTTGTTTTGTTTCAGAAATGTAAACATACTTAATATCATGGTTTGAATTGTTGTTTTATGAAGGCTCGGTCAGAATGTGAAGTTTAAACCGTTTTTACATATCGAATATGAAGGCATCATCAAGTAAGTAGTATTGTTATATGGCTCAGACAAATTGTCCTAACATTTTAAACACTTGGCATAATTTAACTTGAATTCATTTGTGAGATTTAACCTTGTGACCGTTCACATTTGTATGAAGACAATTATATTTTCAACGACATCTATCAAACTAACAAGCTTACCGACGGAAAATAATATTGTGTTTGTAATTGATTGTTAATATAGTCATATATACGTATCTGTTAGGACAATACTCTGAGATTTGTATATCTACATTTTTCATACTTGTGGAATTAAAGTTATACTGTACATAAATAATGCATACATGAATTGTTCGCTTCGCATTCTGCATAAGGGAACTAACCAGTACATTTTTAGTCTTTAGGGTCAAGGCACGTACGTTAATTAAAAGTATGTGTTGGATTTTGCAAATGAAAATCCAATTCAATTGATTAAGGATTAAATTTTAATGTGTTGTTATATTTCAGAAAGAACTAAATTATAACATTTATTTTTATACTTCCCGCAGCTTTTGAGTAACATTCATATAAATTTTAATGTGTTGTTATATTTCAGAAAGAACTAAATTATAACATTTATTTTTATACTTCCCGCAGCTTTTGAGTAACATTCATATAATTTGTGTCTTGTTTTGTGATTTGCAATGCCGCATGTATGTTTAACACAAGTTTATAGAAACAAAACCAACAGGGGACCCATGCAGAGTTTGCAAAATCCACATCAGCCCCATATGTGTTGCCATAAATGACCCATTTCTATAGGTCGTGTATGGGCCACAAATATGGGACCCATCTTCGATCTATGTGGGACCCACATCTCATATCGCAACCCATATGGGTTACCATACATATTGCACGTATGTGGATAGCCCAGATAGGACCCACCTTGGGTCCATATGGGATCGCAACCCATCTAGGACACATATAAAAGCAGTTTGCACAACCCACTTGACCCAATATGGGATGCCCATAAAGGACCCACATGGAAGCCCATATGGACCCATATGGTTCCCATATATTTTGCAGGCTGTGAATGTCTGTATTGCATAATTAATAAATAACTCCAGCAAGCGATAATCACATACCAGGAGTAGTGTTTGCAGCAATAGTCTCATCATCGATATTTGGCACATCAGTATCGCCTGAAATATATATATAAACAATGATATAACTTTCATAAATGATGATATAATTAGCATTGAATGCTAATCATTCTGCAAATTGACGGTGGCTTTTAAACAATAAATTATCTCAGAAGAAGCATATTTGACTAAAAACCGTGACAAATAAATTGCCCTTAAGGTATTCGCACACAAATGAAGTCGAGTAATTTCGTAACGTATCGGTGTCTTCCGGTATATTTCGGAACAGCGTCGGAAGACGATACTCTCAAAATGTTACATAAATAAATATTTTATATTTTGTTAAATAAACTATTAAATCAAACGAAACATTTAATTTTGGGTTAGCAACTGCAACTGATTGACAAATATTTAACGAATATTTCATTTGTTAACCAAAAATATTGCGTTTTGACTTGGAATGTGTTGTTGTTTTTGTTTATTTCAGAAAATATCGCCCATCACAAACAATGCCGTTGTGGACTTATATCGTTGACCATATTGTGTGGAGCATTTAAATCTTTAGAACGTAAGTCGTAACTAGCAACGTCGGTGCCAGAATAGAGACTGCTGGCTCATGAATGGTGTTATAAAAATGCAAGACACACCATAAACCATAAAGTCTATGTAATGCGTTCAATCGAATTGTTTAACAATGTTGGTTGTACATGGAATTCCTTTATTTTTCAAATATATGAACATCAACAATAACTGAATTATATGATTTTTTTATTTGTTGTATACGTTATTTCTTATTCATAACCTTTTTTATTGAAAATATATCATTATTGTTTAATTTATAATGTCTTTCATTTGAACATATTGCTCTGGATTCCTATATTTTTTATTAACTATAATAAATCCACATTTAAACAAAATGATACATAATTGACATCTAACGTATGATTGAGCAATGTTCTCGTTATATATAGTTAACAATGTGCTTGTACACATACAATATACACTTAACCATTGTGTATTTGCAGCTCCCTGGCACAGATTCCCTAATATCACATCGATGCCAGCACTTATCACTTATTATAGACAAATCATCGATGGACTTCTGAGAATAGCTAATCACTAAAACAATTCAGTTCAATGTTTCACAGGAACTACAATGTTTCTGTTTTAATTTAATGATCTGCATTATTTTTGCCCATATTGACAAAAGTTTCGATATACACTTTTAAGTGTCATCTTAGTGATAGTAATACTTGATAATTTTTTAAATGTTGCTTTGATAGCAATGAAATGTTACCATGCTTGAAGTAATTTTTTTCTTCATAGATTATTATATGAAGAAAATGAATTATAACATAGTTATTTTATTGTTAAATATTGTAACGGTTAAATATTATTCATATTATAAACACAACATACACTAAATATACTGAAAACAAATGTAAAATGTATTATTGCAATACTACAACATATAATTACAACATGTTGTTTTAAATTTGCTAATACATTCTGAGTTACTATTGAGTTAAATAGCAAATAAGTTAGGTAATTTTATGTGTTTAAACTAATAAACAATTACATGAAAAGCAATAAAACATGTATTTCAACTTATTCAAGTAAGAAATTTGAAAAAACTAGAGTTAGTAACATTTTTAGTTTAGACATATCTTATAAATACTATTTTTCAAATAACTGTTGCCAATTCCCAAACCAACGCTTACATACTTAATCGGCATATATTTCCAGTCCGAGACGGTGAAAGTTTATAGTTTTGTATTGTTTATTTGTATTTACAATATAATTATGTTTCGAGGGTCAAATACACTTGTAGCACTTGAACAAATGTCCAGAATTGAAAGCACATAATCTAAAAGTGTTACAATGAGTTATGTTTTTAGACGGGGCACTTTAACATTTTGCTTGTTTGTAAATACATAATTGATGTTAACATGACAAAGTTGTTTATTGTATGTATGATTATGATAGTGTATAGTCGTTTCTAATTGTATATAAATGGTAATAAATGTATTTTTAGAATACATAGAAATATATATGCTAGATCAACAGAAAATAAAACCTTTCAGTTTTTCTTGGTTTTGCTCTTAATACTTTGTTATAATCAACCACTTGTTGTAAGAGGATTAATATTAAATGATTTTATTAATTGCCTCATAAGAATGTCAGTATGTTTTTGTGTAACTTCTAAGTTAAAAGATGCTTGGATAATTCATTCAGTTATTGAATGTCATTGGATGACATATGTTGGCATTTCTGTCTACTATACCTTTATCTGACGACTGTTATCCGAGTGACTCTAATGCTTAATTATAGCAAAAATATTTAGTATTTAGTTGTATCAGTTTTATAAATAATAATTTAATTCACCAAGCTTTTATTAGAATCAGAATATTAAAATTTATAAAATTCAGTGACATTTTTAGTTTTGAACTGAAAGACAGTATTTGGCACGTAACTGTGCCAGGTATTCAAAACCTATCCCTGTATACTTTAGCTTCAAATATTTCTGTTATATGACGGTGAAAGTTTATCATTTTTGGGTATTTTATTTGTATATGTATGTACATACTTTTAGTAGGCTTAATTCACCTATAGCCTTTACCTGCATGTTCACAACTGACTTTAAATTAATGGACACACATATTCAAATCAGTTGAATTTCTCCTTATTTTTGAATGGGGTACTGTACAAGTTTTCTTCATATTGTTCATATAATCATCACACACTTGTTATTATGCCCCCCTTCGGAGAAGTGGGGGTATCTTGCTTTGCACCTGTCCGTCGGTCGGTCGGTCGGTATGTCGGTTGGTCGGTCGGTCGGTCGGATGGTCGGACTGTACGTAGACCATTTCGTTTTCGCACAATATCTAGAGAACGCTTTGACCTACGATCATGAAAGTTGGTATGCTGGTTACTTGGGAGGAAAGAGAGACGCCTGTACATTTTGAGATCAACAGGTCAAAGATCATGGTCACCGGTGCTAAAAATAGAAAAATGGTTTTCGCTCAATAACTTGGGAACACATCGAGATATTTTAATGAAACGTTATACATACCTTATATCGAGACCTCGCTTGGAATTGCATGGGTGAGTGGGGTAAAGGTTAAGGTCACCGTTACTAAAAATAGAAAAACAGTTTCCGCTCAATAACTTAAGAACTCATAGAAATATTTTAATGAAACTTCATACATAGATACCTTATATTGAGATCTCGTTTGAGATTACATATGGGGTGGGTGTGGTCAAGGCCAAGGTCACCGTTCCTCAAATTAGAAAAACGGTCTCTGCTCAATAACTTGAGAACGCATCCAGATATTTTAATGAAACTTCATACATAGATACCTTATATTGAGTCCTCGCTTGGGATTGCATATATTGTGGATGGAGTCAAGGTCAAGGTCATTGTAACAAAAAGTACAAAAAACGGTTTCCGCTCAATAACTTGAGAACGCATCGAGATATTTTAATGAAACTTCATACATATATACCTTATATCGTGACCTCGTTTGGATTTGCATATGGGTTGGGTGGGTCAAGGTCACCGTTGCTGAAAATAGAAAATCGGTTTCCGCTAAATAACTTTAGAATCCATAAAGATATTTTAATGAAACTGCATACGTAAATACCATTTATCGAGATCTGGCTTGGGATTGTATATGGGGTGGGTGGAGTCAAAATCAAGGTCACCATAACTAAAATAGAGAAACAGTTTCTGCTCAATACCTTGAGAACGCATCGAGATATTTTAATGAAACTTCATAATATATACCTTATATCGAAGCCTTGCTTGAGATTGCATATGGGTGGGTGTGGTCAAGTTCAATGTGACAGTTACTAAAAATAGAAATGGTTTCCGCTTAATAACTTGAGAACGCATCAAGATATTTTAATGAAACTTCATACATAGATATCTTATATTAAGACCTCTTTTGTTTATTGCAGATGTGGTGGGTGGGGTCAAGGCCAAGGTCACCGTTACTAAACATAGAAAAACGCTTTTCGCTCAATAACTTGATAAGCATTGAGATATTTTAATGAAACTTCATACATAGATACCTTATAATGAGATCTCTCTTGGGATTTCATATGGGGTGGGTGGGATCAAGGTCAAGGTCACCATTACTAAAAATAGAAAAACGGTTTCGTTTCAATATCTTGAGAACGCATCGAGATATTTTAATGAAACTTCATATATAGATACCATATACCGAGACCTCGCTTGGGATTGCATATTAAAACAATTTCTTAACAATTGCATATATTCACAACTTGGCTGCAACTAGAGGGGCATACATGTTTTAGAAACATCTCTTATTATTCTGCATATAGATTTCCATGAAACTGTTATGAAATTTAAAATATGATGGAAAAACATCAACATGAACATGTTTTGTGGCTTTTTCTAATATGAGATCATGTCCGCTCGAGTAATTTTTTTACCAAGAGGGTGGAATTATAAAAATGCTAATAACTGTTTTATTACACGGTAAAAAGTCTTTAAATTTTCAAGTATAAAAGTCTTATTGATAGTAGATTATGATTGGGAAAAATTAACCACATTTGTGATTATGACCATTAGTGTTTGAAAACCTTGATTTTCTTATTCTGAATCAAGGATTCAATTAATAACAGGGATTATTAAAAGCATCATTTCCACTAAACAATATCGAACTGTGATTCTAAGAAACTAATAGGTGTGCTTGTCTATATCTCTTTATCAGACGTTCCTTGATGAAATAAGCATTTTGCATGCAGGATAAACATTGGTGTACATTCCATCCATAGCGTTTGCACTTTCAACATAAGTTGATTTTGATATCACGTGACCGGCGTCTATTCAATACTTGTTTATATTTAATGTTCATGGACTTAAGTTAATACTTATTCAAATTACGTCATTATGTTTGTTTTTCGTTTAATAGAAACGCAGACATTATAACGCTAGACAGTTGTTTCGATACCGGTAGTTTTATCTCATCGACCAAAATGTGTTTCATGTTATATAAGCCTCACCGTGTTTAATATGATCGAGCTTTAACAGCAAAACACCTTGCATTATTGCAAGCATGTTAACAACGCAAACACACAGCAGTTATACATGCATCTTGTTTCGGTTTCGGTTTCAACAACAAGGACTGTTTGAATGTGTTTAAATTTGTGATAAAATAACTCTCTTTATTTCGAAAGTTTGAAACAATCTCATGCAAATGCAAAATTTTAACAGACACAAATTTCCGCCATCCTCTTTAACACAGTTTTGCAGCAAAATATTGATACAATTGACCGGGTGAACATTTTCATTTTATCCGCCCTAATCTCTGACTAAACAATATCATTGGTAAACCGCATATGCAGCGAGGGGTCTTCCTAATGTTAATAACTTATATAGGTCATTAATCCACATATTGCAAACAGTGTATGGTGATAGCCGATATGGTTATGTATCCAATGGTACACCAACTATCATATATGTATGTATATGCACGTACTTACCTTATTTATGTCAATATCACGGTAAAACACTTAAACAAAACAATGATGAAGTTTTCTGTATGCAAATATTCCTAGCTTAATAGCACTGTTTTATGCATGTCCATGTTCTGTTATGGAATTTCTGCATATAGTCGATTTGAATTTAGCTGATAAAGATAGGATATCCCATTTTCTAAAAATAGGGAGTGTACACACCCAATTGTATTATCGAGTAAACAGATTCACAGTGTAAAACCGAATATTTCGACTGGCTGTACAAGCAGTGTAAAACACGACACGTGAGTGTTAAAAAAAAGGTAGTATTTTGGATACAACACCATAAATAGCAAATAGTTTTATGTATCTTGTTGAAGAAAAAGTATCTGTTCTTTGTAAATCATCCTGAATCAAATAAGCATCTGACTGTATTAAACCCTCATACTCATAACAGTGATTGGCGAGGTCAGCTTTACATAACAACGAAAATCGTAATTTAGCTGAGTTTCTACTTGTTTCCTTCGTGTCATTTGAAGCGAAGCTTAACAAGAAATGTCTTTAAAAAGACAATCGGCGTTGAAATTAATATTGAGATGTCATTTAAAGATTACCTAAACAGACGGCCAAGATGATCGGTTGCGTGACTTCTCAGATCCCAGATTTTTTGGTCCCCACCAATAGTAGGGGACTTATTGGACCCCAGATTTTTCGGACACTATAAGAAAACTTCTCGGACCCAAAAGTTAATTTGAGATGAATTTAAAAATTAAAAAATTAAATAGAATTATAATTAATATCTATGCCGTGAATAAACCAATCATACAACTCCATGTTTCCACCAGTGATATATGAATAATCAAAATAATTTAGGTTAACATAATTGTTATCTGAATTTGTCAAGCCAATTTAACAAATTAACACTGTAAGAAAACAATGTCGGAAAAAATATTATGTAACAGACGAGTCTATATAGTTATTTATAGTACCGGTAATATACCATTCATGTTGGTTATCTAATATAATAACGATTTGAAGTTAAATAAGCATGTACCTGTGAATCCCAATAACAAGCAATAGTCAGGGAACATTCAGCGATTTTTGAAATGTTAAGACTTTATTTTTCGACAGTACAGAAAAAAAACACACTATTTCTTCGATATTTCGTCCAACAAGGCTTTATCAAGGTTTATGACTATGAATCAACAATACATATTTGCACATTTCAAAGAATTTGTATATTAATAATTATACAATTACTTTGAAATTAATTTGCAAATATGTAGCATTAATTCATGACCATGATTGTAAACTTTATATTTGAGGTTTGTATTGGGAATATTTGCGAAATCCAAAATCTCTCAAGATTCCTATGAAACAAAAGTCCTACGAATCAGTGTGACTGGGGTTTAAGGTACAAGGTAGCTTAAATGTATTTCTATTGTGAACACATCGTAATCGTTTCAGTATACAGAACTTTGTCTTTGTTTGTCGCATGTGAGTTTTGGTAGTGTTTTGTCTGCATTAATGACAGTAAGACGACGTAAATTGACAATTTTAAATTAATATAAGAATATATGAACTTAATTTTATAGTTGAGGTTTGTATTGGGAAGTGTTGCGAAATACGAAAACTCTCAAGAATCCTATGATTCAAAAGTCCTACGAATCAGTGTAACTGGGATGTAAGGTGCAAGGTAGCTTAAATGCAGTGCTAATGTGATAGCATTGTAATCATTCATGATAATCTCCGTATACAGGACTTTGTCTTTGTCGCATGCAAGTTTTGCTTGTGTATTATCTGTATTAATGACAGTTATACGAAGGAAACTGACGATTTTAAATTCTTCTATAAATGTATGAACTATATCAATAAAAGAGTATATGGACCTTGTTGAAAAGGTTAATTAGATTTTTTTTAGAAATTGTTTCATGAATCCGTCTAACGTACATTTTTACAAATCCATAAAAAATCCATCATTATTCATATCAAAAGTCTTAGACAGAAAAGCTGAATTGTGTGACCTATACAGTGATTAGTGAGAAAATAAACATTAAAAAACAAGACCAAGAGACGACGACAATTGTTAATTATAGAACTAAATCTGACATCAATGGTAAAGTTTCTTTGCATGTGCTTTTTTCAATGCTGTTTCGAATTTACACATTCAACTGTACATTGTAATATAGGAGATTTTGTGTTTTATGTTAACCACCACAAATCCAACACCTGTGGAAATAAAACTATGTTAACAATATATGAAAAATATAATTTACGGTAATTATAAGTACCACTTCTATATGGTTATTACAGTGTAGCAGCTGCATGACATGACATTTTAAGTCGATACTGATGTACCATAAAGCGATCGCGGACCTAGCTGTGAATTTCCTGATATACATCATTATCGTGGTGAGTACAATATTGCTGTATCAATTGCAATAATACGCATTTTAATCATGTTTTAAAGGGACCTGTTCACAGTTTCGCAAATAGACAATTTTCAAAACGTTTGTCATAGATCTCAAAAATAAAAAATGCATTATATATTAGCATGCAAAATATC
This sequence comes from Congeria kusceri, assembly GCA_027627225.1. Lineage (NCBI taxonomy): Eukaryota > Metazoa > Mollusca > Bivalvia > Myida > Dreissenidae > Congeria > Congeria kusceri. The sequence goes on along the minus strand of CM051034.1, from coordinate 48,577,106 downwards.
ACTCCTGATAATAAATATAAATATATATTGTAAACATGGTGTCGTTGATGAAAAATCATGATTTGAATTTGATGAAATAATAAAGCGTTTATATCGCATTATCTCGATATATTGGAAAACACTTGTATCTCTTACACATTTAATAAAATGAATGTATATTATAAATGGCCGAGTGGTTAGAGCACCAGTTTTCGAGTCCTGACAAAAGCATTTGTTTTTCTTTATTTAATATTAGTTTTTTGTTCCGCCAGATGCTTAAGAAGTATTTGCAGTTAAGATAGTACATGGCATGTCCAAAATTCGAAAATCTATGTAAAATGGCATTGTGAAGGTGAGTTCAAGAGTAAACTGTATTATAAAATATATTCGTAAACATATTGGTACTACACAAGTGATATGGTGCAAACGAAGGATACGTTTCGAATGTGAACCCTGCAGCCTGAAAATACAGTTCAACGTATACTGTCCTACATACGGGTCCTGTCAGTGGTATTGCCAGGAGAAACAGACAAACTGCATCAGGAAACCAGATATCACTGTGCAAGGGACCTGAATAACAATCATCGGTTTATTGATGCCTGTGTCCATGACATATTTTGCCCTGAAGGTATGATTAAATTGTTGTGAAGTCGGTTAATAAGAAGCTGATATAATTACATTGCCACACGAAAAGTTATAGAAAAAGTTCACAACTGATATATTGTAACCCGTCAACAAGCTTATATTTGCATTTGTTATTTGTATGCAGCATAATCCAGAGAAGTAATTATTCAAGGAATGTTATATTGTCATGGACAAATAAATACGAAAGTCTATTAATATTTGTAGGTTTATAAACACATGACAAACTTCATTGTATTATTAATTTGGAGGAACATCGGATATCAATAGATAGGGCAAGCAGTATTGTAGACCAGGCGATTGCTTCCATACACTGCAGACTAAGCTACAACAAGGAGAAGTTCAATGACCGCTATAATACTTCGTCCGCAACTTACAGCGAATGTCCAAGTGTGAAAACAAACATGTGTACACCCCAGGAGCACAAGATAGACTGTGGATATGAATCTTATAGAGAACTGACAGAAACCGACGGATATTGCCGATGTGACGCTAGGAAGGGATATGCAGCGCAATCAGAGGGAATGTGCTTCTATGAAAATAAACGTTGCTTTGAGAAGATATGTCTAGACGGTGAATAACTTTTGCTGAGTGAGCTCAATTGTCTTTTTTTTTTCTTACGAAACCTTAAACAGTTGGATTGAAACATTAGGCAATACTATAAAGCGGATTAACAATTTTGTTTGAGCATGTTCAACATCGCATAAAAGTGATTGTCTATATAAGACTGAGTAAACGTGATTATCTTGTTATAGACTGAGTAATTCAAGAGCCTGGAAGGTGACCTCATAAAAATATATAACAAAATGTTATTGTGTTAGTATATGTTTCCGTGTTTGTTGAATGAACATTACATTCCAGATTACAGTTGTGCAAAGGAATGTCCTGCAGGTATTGCAAGACAGGATGCATTAGATCATTGCTTACAAATAAAAACGTACGACACAACTTTCATTTAAATGTAATTGCATGATTATTTTGTCTTTGTCTGAAGAATTGGTTTTAGTTAATGTTATATTTTGGTGCATTAGTTTTTCATAGTTGTATATGTATTAAGTTCTTTTTTAGCTCTCCATAGCATTGTTTTGCTTTATTAACAATACATGAGATTTTAAGACTTAACGGTAATGTGCTATTGTTCTCATATATTTTAAACAAACATGCATACCATTGTTAGCTGTCGGCCCGTATTGTGATATGCATATGTCAATTAGTATCGTTTATTGTTTTCATAGATTCACATGTGTAACAGCATCGTTTTTCACCACCGTTGTTGAAGACCATGCACCAGATTTGTCTACCGGTATATATTTTACAAACATAATTTTGTTGTATATTTTATGTTTTATTAAAGAAAACACTTTACAATGTACTGCCCAACGTGTTGACATATTTTCTAAAAATTATATAACTTGAAACAGTTATAGCATTCCTTTCTATAGTTAAAAAACGCATATTTGTATCATGACTAGTAATCCATCAATTTTAAAAAGTAGCATGAACTACTGTTAAGTTTTACAGAATAAAGAAATGAACTGCTTTAAATAATTCACTTTGTTAGAGGTTCACAATTAAAATGACAAATCAACAACTAATGCGACTGCAACTGAATTCAGGTTATTATTTCTACGCATTTATGTGTATTGTATTACAATGCTAATGTAATTTTATTTCAGTTTATTGTAATGTATACTTTCAGAAAACCCGTACAGTCCGCAAATACTAAATATGAACATATATGTGGTGATAGTCATAGCAGTCGTTTTAATAACCGAAGCAAGCATATTACTTGAAGTTTGCAAATACAGTTAAAGCTTGAAGTAAATCGTGATTTAGACAAATTGTTTAAATCATTCATTTCTGTCGGTTTGCATTGATTTGCATCAATCTACACAAAATTGATTACTGACAAAGCCAATTTTTACATAAATTACATTTCCTTAGCTTTTCAGACATGTTCTTTAAGTGCATACTTAGTGTTTATTTTTAATCGTACACTTTTAAAATACACCAAAACTAGTATGTTATTGTTTTATTGGTAAACAGAAGCTAAAGAGAGCTATTACGTGTATAAAGCATATGAATAAAGGATATATACTAGTAAAATTGATTTTTTCGTCCTGTTATCGGGAAGAAAAATAGCACATTTGGGTCCAAACAGAAGGAGTGGCTCACCTGGTAGGGAAGGTAACGCAAAAACAGAAGATTCTATAGTAACATAAAACTGAATTAACATACTTTGTTTGAGCAAAATATTAATAGTTACAAACAAGTCACTTAACCGCTATCATCCCACGGTACTATTGCCGTTATGACGTCGATGACGTCGTAGCCACGTGCAATGCACATAAAGTGTCACATACAGTCCAAACACGATACTACGAATAGTCACGGTAGACACTGATTTGTTAATAGAATCGCGTTGTTCGTAGTATCGCATCTTTCGGAAAGTACGGTTATAAAGTAATTGTTCTTACATTACGTATTAATTTGCGTCATGTCGTTGCATTTATGAACATTAGCACACTTATTAATAAAAGTAATTGAATTTGACATTACAATTGTGTATGTATTGCATTATAAATAACAAGAGGGCCCTGAAGGCCCTCGGACATTCACCTGAGACCTTGTAACCCAATTGGAATTTGCATCCCAGAGGCGTGGCTTATTTTGATCCCAGGGGCATTATTTGAACAATCTTGAACAAACCTCTGGGCCCTGTGTTTTCATGTCAAGAGGACCTCTATGCAATTTTACGTACCACAAACAGGAAAGCTGTGGGTCTTGCCGTTTCAGAGGAGTAGAATTTTAAAGTCAGTTTGCTATTAAAGTAATTATAAACCATGTTACCCCCGGGGCGTTACCAATTTTGACCCCAGGGGTATAATTTGAAAAATATTTGTAGAGGACCAGTATACGATGGTACATACCAAATATGAATCCTCTCGGTCTTCCGGTTTCAGAGGAGAACAATTTTAAAGTCATTTTGGTATTTAAGTCTATATAAACCATGTGACCACTGGGGTGTGGTCAGTTTTGACCCATGGGGCATAATTTGAACACTGTTTGTAGAAGGCCACTATAGGATGTTACATACTAAATACGAAACCTCTGGGCCTTGCGGTTTCAGAGGAGAAGATTTTTTAAGACATTTTGCTATTTAAGTTTAAGTAAACAATGTGACCCCCGGGGCGTGGCCAGTTTTGTCTCCAGGAGCAAAGGTTGAACAATCTTTGTAGAGGACTACTATATGATGTTACATACCAAATACGAAACCTCTGGGCCTTGCGGTTTCTGATAAGATTTTTAACGTCATTTTGTTATTTAAGTTTAAATAAACAATGTTACCCCCGGGGCGTGGCCAGTTTTTGACTCCAGGGGCATAATTTGAACTATCTTCGTAGAGGACCACTAATGATGTTACATACCAAATAATAAACCTCTAGGCCTTGCGGTTTCTGAGAAAAGTTTAAAAGTCATTTTGCTATTTAAGTCTATATTAATTATGTGACCCCCGGGGCTTGGCCAGTTTTGACCCCAGGGGCATAACTTGAACAATATTTGTAGAGGACCACTGTATGATGTTACAAACCAAATATGATACCTCTGGGACTTGCGGTTTCAGAGAAGCAGATTTTTAAAGACATTTTGCTATTTAAGTTTATATAAAAAATGTGACCCCTGGGGCGTCGCCAGTTTTGACCCCAGGGGCATAATTTGAACAATCTTTTCAGAGAACCACTATAGGATGCCTCATAGCAAATATTAAACCTCTTGGCCTTGTGGTTTTAGAGGAGAAGATGTTTAAAGTCATTTTGCTATATATTCTGTATAAAACATGTGTCACCCTGGGCGTGGCCCGTTTTGACCCCAGGGGCATTATTTGAACATACTTTGTAAAGGACCTCTTAAGGATCTTACATACCAAATATGAAACCTCTGGACCCTGCGGTTTTGGAGAAGAAGATTTTTAAAGTTTACACTTTTTAAATCTATTTTTAGCTCTGGAGACCTGCATATGCAGAGGACCGTAACGATTTGAACAACTTTGAAAGAAAGTCACCCAATGATCATTCATGTGAAGTTTGGTGATAATCTGACAAGTGGTTTAGGAGTTTGCTGAAGTTCTGTTGTTTGAATGAAAAGTTGACGACGGACGGACGCACGCACGCACGGACGGACGCACGGACGCAGGACAACGGGCGATCACAAAAACTCACAATGAGCTTTATGTGCTCAGGTGAGCTAAAAATGTATAAAATGAATCCAGGCACAGTACCCAGCTCGCAGTGACATAAAAATAATGCGAAAGTCATTTAGTCAAACGCAAATCTCACTATGCATCATTTAAAGTGACTTTAAATGGTTCATAAATGTGTTAACAACTATATTCGTCCACGGTGTAAACAAACTGGCTAGGTGTCTGACTGGCCAGAGGTGTGAAATCTTCGTTGAGAAGGTGTGAAAAGTATCCTTGACAATATGATTCGTGGTATCGCGTTAACATTTCAATAACACATTATGATGGTACCGGAAAATGTGTTCGTAGTAACGCGTCTTTCGTAGTATCGCGAATTCGTAGTATCGCATCTTTCTGTAGTTAAACGTATAAGGCAAACGGACGGGACCGGCATCATTATTCGTAGTATCCCGTCATTTCGTAGTATTGCGATTCGCAGTATCGCGTTTCGACTGTACCCAATATTGTTGAATCAAAATTTGTTTCCGATAACACACTCCGGGTAAATGTCGCTTAAACCTCTGCGTTTTAAAGCAAGTTTCGGAGATATTGCCTACGAAAAGCCTTTTAACAGTAGATTGGTCGGTTTCTGTATGTGTTTGACACTTTAAACATTGGCTGACAAACTGAAGCTTTATGGTTGAAAAGTGCTAAATAGCAAATTCAAACAGGGAAATATCAGAGAGGCATACCTGAAGGCTTTTTAGCTAAAAGCTCAAGATGAAGATCCCCATCTGGCTTTTGAAGCCTGTGTAGTGATATTTAGTTGAACAATGTACACTTTACAAATTTTGACGATCTTTTTACCGTCAGTTTTATATATATAGATGTTATAGATGTATGATATTTTGCATATTTATGTCAAAGATCTGTATGCAATAGACGTTTTCAAAAGTAACATTGTCTAACACCTGTATATTCGATTTCTCTGTAGCGGTCTTTCAACTAACGTCGTCAATGATGTTTAAACGTTGGACTTTAGTCCTTTCCATTTGAATGCAATGTTCGTATGGAAGCTTCTACCATTTACCTACCAACATCATTCTGTACGTTTTCGTCGGGTTTTCTCTAAGCTTTACATAATTAACTTGAATTTGCATAAGTATCGCTCTGCCGGTTTGGCGTGCTTAAACATGTTTACTTTATCCTTATAGACCAGAGTGTAAAACTAAACTCGAACATTGACATAACACACACACTCATAGGGTAAGGACTTAAGTACATTAAATAAGCTTTATTGATTAATTCTCTTTCTACGCTTTAATGAGATTTATTATTGACATAATGGGTAAGTATAATAATTAATTATAATTATATAAATAATTAATTATTAATTATATCCTAAGTGACATTTAATGGGAAGATTTATGAATTCGAAAGCATAACCATTTTATATTTTTTTTTCCCTTGGAGTACTAGCTTGATGAAGTAATTACTTAATATTAGTTAAACTTGTATTAAATATTTGTGTTAAACTAGTATAGTTGAAATTTAGAGTGTATTATATACTTAATAATAAATTGATATAATGGTGTATGTCAATATACAAATGTTTACATGACTGGTTAATCAGAATATAAAAGTCCATTACCAATTTACCAAATTTAAACATATTTTCGGAAGCGGCGTAGCTAGAGTTAAATTAATTAATATCCAGTTAGTGTTGGGCCAGATAATGGCGTAAACAGTTTTGTTCTGTTTGTCTATTAATTTGTATTCAAGCATTTGTGGTGTTTATAATACTATATACGTCTTTTCTAATGAATTAATTACAAGTCGTTTTGCCTATTCAAAATGAAATATTTGCTACGTTGTGTAATTCATAGTTTAAAACTAAACGAAATCTAAATTGTTTGGTATTGAAACAAAAATATATTTGAGGAGCGTCGTGGGAAAACCGGATTTAATGCATGTGCGTAAAGTGTCGTCCCGGATTAGCCTGTGCAGTCCGCACAGGCTAATCCGGGACGGCACTTTCCACTTTTGTGGTATTTTCTGTTTGAAGAAAGTCTCTTCTAAACATAAATATCACTGTAGGCGGAAAGTGCCGTCCTGGATTAGCCTGTGCGGTCTGCACAGGCTAATCCGGGACGACACTTTACGCACATGCATTAAGACCGGTTTTCTCACGACGCGCCACATTTAAGCTTTCATTAAAATACTTCAGGTGACAATGATATGACATAGATCAATGTCGCTATTGGGAATGCACCTTATACCCCTGGTAGGCCACTACAAATTATCATATAATGTTATATATGGTGCATTAAGATATTTTGTAGATGATTATAATAATCATCATTAAAATAGGATCTCTATATCGTATGATTAATTCATGTCATAGGTTTGTCACGAGATACATACATGTAAGTTAATTTATCGGCCTAAACATAAGTGCGCATGTCATGTTTCTACAAAAGTTACCATATGGAGACTAACGATGTGTAACAAAACGACTTGATGTTATGTCATAAACAACTGCAAATCGAGGGTTTTAAACCAGACGAAACTGCCCGCGATTGTCATATAAACTGACTTTGTATGCATGATTGTATTTTACAACAAAATGCTTTACATGTGGGAAAATATTGCGAACATTTAGAGTTCATAAATGGTAAAAATCCTAAATGTTTCAAATGTTGCTACATTTTGCTAAAATGTATTCAGTTAAAGGGTCAGCACGCATGAAACTGATCTAATAACAAAACGCTGTTCCAGCAAAAGATACCAAAATGTTTTTTGAAATGTATTGTGTAATACCAAATAAATGTCTACAGTGCACTGTTGCCCAAAACAGCTGGACAGTGTTGATTCTATTATTTTACGTGACAGGAACTGTGAAAATAAAGTATTAAACATGTTTAATAATATTTTAATGTTGTTTCTTTTAATAACAATATGCAGCCTAATATTCCATACCCTTAAAACATAATAAACTAGGTGCAATTGTATTCTTTATAAGTAGTAAATAGTCGATAAAAAAAAAACTTTTCAACATAATGCGATGCACTAAATGCCATGTGTTTGTTGAATGCAGAACCCATTCAATATATTTCTTTACAGTTTATCAGATTAAGTAGGAAAATTGCAATGTCATAATTAATATAATAAAGTAAATGTTTGAAATGAAGACTTATACCTTATAAATTAAGTTGTTGTTTATAAGTAATGTATGCATATGCTAATATTAAACACGCTTATATGCGTAAGGTATAATGTAATCAGCCATATTTAAATTGCAGACTGTTTTATAGTAGATTTTATATAGTGGTATCCAAAACGCCATATATAAAACGCTCAAGTGTATTTTAGACTGATGAGAATTACCTACACAAAGGACACTTTAGGCTTAATCAAAATATCTGAAAATATTAAATATTTTTTTGAAAGAAACATGAACATTCCTTGTGCGCCAAACCGTTGACGTGTTTCTGGGTTGCCTAGAGTGACTCATTTTAAATGCCTGCCATTTTTTAACAGATATAAGTTAAATTGTGTTAATTGATTGCATATATATTTCACTTTATTTTAATCAATGTTTTTCTATTAAATAATTATATGTCTCAAATATGCAAAAATCTACATTAGTTTTGGTCATTTCTCGTACTGAACAACTTATATAAATCAATAAGGATGCTGGTGTGAAAACAAAGGTTATGCCGATTGTTAGTTTACAATGTTAGATAATACATTCAGTCATAAAATCCTAAGAATCATTGTTTAAGGTGATGCGGATAGTTTAACATAATTCAAACGTAAAAAAAGAAACACATCCTCCAAAGAGAGTCGATTTATTTGTTTGTTGTGATTAAACATAACTCATTACACTAATAATATATTTAAATTGATCGCGGGGGTAGACACGTTTCTAATGTAAAACCGAAGTTTACGCCATATGCAACACATGGAAAAAGTGTAATTTGTATATTCACTGTGTACCAATTAGGGCCGTTTACAATTGTAACTCGTTGCTTCTTTGCGTTACTTTGATATGATTACGAAGAAAATTAGAGCAGTCGCACGTTTCACCCATTGTTTGTGTAGGAACATCGTAAACATTCACTAAGTCACACCGTAGTACCGGCTCCTTATCAGCGAATACAGCTGTTTCCAGCGAAGACGAAAAAGGAGAGACTGTGTGCTTGAATATATTGGTTTTTATACGTTTTTGTTTAGATTTTCAAAAAAATATATATATAAAGATGTCAGAAGCAATAAAGAGTCATCACAGTAAATATAAAGTGGCATAAGCTTATATTTTCCATTGAAGACGAGTTAAAATCGTACAGTATGTGTTTTAACCAACGTCTAAAAGACGCTTTTGTACAAAACTTGTGAAGTCGATTGAGTGAGTCTAGTAGAGCCCTATTGTATAATAACATCAAGTCTTTTGAATACCATGACTACCTGAGTCTAGTTAACTGCAAAAAATGTCCAATGTTTATTACAAAATTACGTGTTTCATCTCGTAGATTGCATATAGAAACAGGCCGATGGAATAGACCAGAAGCCACACCAGTTGAAAACAGAACATGCTTTTTATGTAATACGTTAGAAGATGAATATCACTTTATTATGGAATGTGTTTTATATAATGATTTACGTGCTAAATATATACCCATATATTTTCGCACCAGGCCAAATATGCAAAAGTTCATACAACTACTTTAAACAAAAAACACAAAATTGCTTAGAAATTTAGGGGCTTATATATTTTATTACTTTGAGTTAAGAAATCAGTCCTTATATGATTAATATTACTAACCAGACTGTTGTTATTCTTTTTGTAACTGTAAGTATGTACTGAGATTTAAACTAAACTTAAACTGAGATGTCCTAATCATGTGACTTATATGTATTTGAAATTGTTAGGCTCGCACGCGTATGCATATTTCTATGACATATGTCTATTTATAGTTATATTTCCACCTTATATGTTACACTACTCTATTCTTATCCTGTTAAGTTAAATATGATTCCGCCATCTCCATCTCCAACGTGTTTTACAGTTTTTCATAATTGTATGCTCCATAAGCAACAAACATTGTATACATGTACTTGTTTAGTTATTTCGGTTCTATAATCTGTCCTGCAATATTGCTTTATGTAAATATGTTGTCCTCATGAGTCTTTGGACCTAATGGAACTTATGAACATAAACTAAAAAAACAATTTACAGCTAAACTTCGTTTTCTTGAATTCGCTTCAGTCGATGTCAGAGTGGAAAAAAATATCCACTTTCTTCCTACTTATTTTATATGAATACATACGGATAACTCAAATGTTAACTCGAAATGTTTGTTATGTCGATGTGGTATCCTATCCAAACTTGTACTTTCGCAATTATGTCTATGCGTTTAACTTAAAGTGTTGACGGCTTTGAAGAGAAGTTTGCGGCAATAATTTACAAATTGCGTTTTATTCCACTTCTTTTCACAGGTTTTACTATTGTTATTATTCGAGTATTGATGAAACTATGAAACTCACTAAGTACATGGTTTACCGATAACGACTTCATACCGTACACCCGCCCAACGGTCATGTGAACTACAAAGCATTTAAGGTGTTTAATCATCCAAAAATATTTTAAGAAGCTAATGCCTATGACAATACACATGTTTGCGAATCAGAAGGCAATGGAAACGATGAATGCATCAATATGACATCAACATCCGATACATGTGATTATATGTGAATATATATATATATATATTACAAATAAATAAAATGTAATATTAAATATATAATTTAATGAACACATAACATTTTGAACAGAAGGGTCGTAATTAATACAAAATAACTGGAGATAAATATTTTAAAACCAAATATTATATAAACCAGTAACAAACTGCACAATTTATTATTCATACTTTTAGCAATCAATGAAACGGTTTCTTAAGAAAAAAAAATTGCAAGTACATGGGTTTTGCTTCTCTGTTTATAGGTAAAAAAAGAGTATTTCTTGCAAAAAAATTTGCATTCAGTCCTGAACTATGGTTAATATTTTTATACGACATTTATGAATTGGGCCAAGGCCTTAGATGGTTTTTTTTTTATTTCCCTAAAGAACTGTTAAATGGATTCCTAATTATTTTAATAATACACTCTGCATATTGTTTCTTGTATATGTACTATTTTGTTTGTAAATTCATTAATAATCATAATATGCACTGTTTACAATATGATCAATATATCGTATGATCGTTTCACGTGCTCAGTTTGTCACGAGGCACATGCATATTAATCGATATAAACATGAATCAGAATCTCATGATAGACTGCGGATAGGTATCATATATATAACTGACAAAAACCGAGGAAATGTGCTTCTATGAAAATAAACGTTGCTTCGAGAAGAAATGTTCAGACGGTGAAGAGCTTTTATTAGGTATGCGGGGACATAAATTAATGTCTAAGCTCCACTGGCATACGCCTAGTTCTAAATCAAAATAGACGCATGTTTGGAGTATTATATTTGGTTGACTGTGGTAGCATCAACTAAAGGATTTTTTGACAGCTGCTGATTTTAAATTGTTTGTTTTCTAAGATAGGTTTCAATTATAACGATGTTTTAGGGAAGATCTTAAAAGACGCATGCTTTTAATTAATAATTACTGCATTAACTAATGCAAATTCTTATAATTCTTTTCATTTGGGGTTTGTTTTATTGACTCCGTCTAGTAAATAAATATAATTATAAGATAAAAATTGACATAAAATTGGGACCTTTATCTTCAATAGTTTCCTTAAACACAATTTGGACATGAAAATGTGTGTTTACACGTTTAATTGCTTATACATATTGGTACTGCATTTTCATTGACATAATTTGCAAATAAATGTAATAAATTTAATATATTTAACGACACAGTAATTTACTTTAGATTGCTATCCCACTGAAACGCCAACAAATAGCCATGTTTATTATGCTCTCATCTTGTCAAACACACTCGGTGACATTATAAAGTTGAAATTATAATAAGTTTGTTTACATACTTACATTATGTTAAGAATCCTGTTTGTGAAACATATTATACCATTTTAACATTTAAAGTTCGCCATTTATGTTAAATTTTAAGTCTGTTTAACTGATTTTACTAAACGTGTAAACTTAATTCATATATAATTATTTTAGAAAAACTGTTTTATGAGTTGAAAATGGTTTTAAATGGTTCAGTGACATTATCGTGTAATTGTACACGTCCGTATTGTCGTTAATTATATTACATGTATGTTCAAGTTTTGTTTCTCTATGAAAATGACATTGACCACTTTTATCAGATTAAAAAACATACATTCGTGTAAATTGTGAGTGCTTCAGTATGATGACGTTTTGCTTAGGTGAAAGGAATGTCTTGCAGATACTAATGAAAGTTTTCCATTATTCCCACATGTGTTCATCAGATCTTAATTAGTCGATTATGTTATTTATTTCAGTACCAAGTCTAAACCTTCCCTTACAGCCAGCATATCAACTCAGTATACCATACAAGATTATGTGTATATTATGACATCGCCCACATATGTTTCTACTGGTATGACTTTCACGTTGGCTAGGCCGAAGACAACATCAATTATATATAATAAACGCCAAGGTTATTTTTCATTAATACAAAAAAATACTGTTACATGAAGTGGCACAACTGTTTGAATTTTAATGTTATAGTATTATATTAATCTTGTTTTATTCTTTACCGCGGCAATGGTCTGACTGAATAAACGAGATATTTCGAGAAATATGGAAGGACAGTCTTGTCGGACTTGCTTATCAAGTATTAACACAAATGTTCCTGTATATAATACTTTAGTTAATGCCAGTTATAATTCTATTTCAGGAAAGCCGCTGATACGAACACCTTTTGAAGTGCAAAAAACCATCTTTTTCATTTCGTTAATAGTATTACTTATAGTAATTATCATAATGGTAATTGCAGTATATTGGATTTATCAAGACAAAGGTGCGTAAATAGTGTATTACTATTACTTAAGTATAATATATGACAAACTGCACAAAAATCCATTTTACAACGCTGCCATAATTAAAATGAACAACTAATCTCAGTTGTTATGTTGCCCAGCAGATATTCTATGTAAATTCTGTGACAAGAAATCATAACTTTAATTTTACACAGGACGGTGTTGCGATGGACGAAATGAATCGATCCGAACGGGTAATTATCAATCTAGCACTTGCTATTTTGATTGTTTAGTCTACTTACTATTATGCATTGTCCACGTGTTCTTTTCAGTTAAACTGAAGCGAAATGTAACTTAACTTTCTTTAACATTCTTATGTGGAACTTAGTGTATTTTTAAACAACAATAGTATCGTTGTGTTTATTTCTGTTAAAAGTAGCAACTCTTTTAAAGCAAGAAAATACGAAAACAATAACTATTATGTATTACCATTTTCAGGGAAATTCATATGTAATTTGAGAAAAAAAAAATTAATAATGATAATAATAATAATAATAATAATAATAATGATAATAATAATAATGATAATAATAATAATAATAATATAAATATATCATGAGCAAACATATTTTCTTTCAGAAACGGGGATTTTAGAAACGATTCCACTTACAACAACTGAAACAGGAGGTATGGCAGATGGGAATTGTTTTCACAATCAAACATCACAGGGAATGTACAAATGTTATTTAATAATATTAAAGCATGTTACTCAAATATTCAAAAAGGGCTTATTCATGTTCATACTTTGTCAACTCACGACAAAATCATGGGCTTAATTTGGTTGCTGATTTGTATTCCCCCACAATCAATGATTGGGGGTATAGTGATGGTCCTGTCCGTGTGTACATACGACCGTACGTAAGTATGCACATATATGTACGTATGTTCGGATTCTTGTCCGGAGATAACATTGTCTGTCATGGAAGGATTTTTAAATCACTTGGCAGAAGTGATAAGCATGATTATACGGTGTGTCGCGTGCAAGAACCAGGTCCCTTGTCCAAGGACAATGTCAGACTCAGACTCAAGGCAAAAGGTCAAATATAAGAACTAAATCCAATTATAAGAACTATGTCCGGATTACAATTTTGTCCAGCAGTGTACGATTTTAAAATAGCTTTTCCGAAGTGAATAACATTATGACATGGTTTATAGCGAGCAAAAGTCAAGTCCCTAGGTCTTAGGTCAAGGTCACACATAAAGGTAAAAGATCAAATGTAGCAATAAAAGACACTGACTTTGACTGAATAATATTTTGTTCTTGGCAGAAGTTATAAGGGAGACGGTGTGCCGCGTGCAAGCACTAGGTCCCTAGGCCCAAGATCAAGACCCAAGTTAAAGGTCAAAGGTCAAATATAAGAAACAGTTGACTGTGTCCGGAGCATACTTTCGTCCAGCATTGAAGGATTTCAAATAAATTGACAGAAGTGATAAGCATTATGAGACTGTATCTCGCTCAAGATCGATGTTCTTAGGTCCAAGGTAAAGGTCACACCTTAAGGTCAATGGACAAATATAAGAAATAAAGCCATTGCGTTTCGATGGTGTATAATTTTGTCCATCAATGAAGGATTTTCATATAACTGTGCAAATATCATAAGTATTATGAGATATAACGTTACAGAACCAGGTCACTAGGTCCAAGTCCAATGTCACTTGTCATGGTCAAAGGTCTAATTATTGTTCAGAGCAAAATTAGTGTTGCCCATGCAGGGATTTTCAAATAGGTTTGGGAAAATGATAACCATCACGAGATGGGTAGATGCATGCAAGAACCTGACTTGTGAAGTTTGTAAATTTACTTCATTTTATTTATTTTGTTTAAAGCATAACTCAAAATAATAAAAGTCACTGTTTTGATTCTTCACAGAATGGTTTAAGACAGCCAGAATAAACGAAGGGTACAAGAACCATAATTCATAATTTACAAAAAGTTTTAATAACACCCCTTTTCTGATTTATTGTGAGGACTCTAGATTTGATATCATCACTTGGAAAATTTTGGTACCAGAAATGACTTCACACAATTTCAAGACATTAGCAGAAAATACAATATAAAAGGACAATTCGTCTTTTGCAAAATAAGATGTATACATACCGACAAATTGGTGTCATGTAGAAATGTCGCATAGGTGAGGGCATTCGTGTCTGTGGATGCATTTTCTAAGTTTATATTAACTGAGCCCAAATAGATTTTTGTTTCAAATATCTCGAGTTCGAAAATTGGCAATAACGTAAAATATGCCCTGTTTTGTACACAAATTGCATGTCAAACTCATTCAATACTTAATGCATCCTGTATTGTTGTAACTAGTATAACTTGCTAAGAATTTTTATGACCATGAGTTCGTAAATGAATGCAAGAATACCAAATTAGTTTTTTGGTACCATTTTCGAATCTAAGTTGTCTTTTATTCACGATGGAGAATTGTATTCGTGAACATTTCTTTCGTAGTGGTATTAATAGGATAACAGCATGTTTCATTTTGGAATTTATTTGCAAACAAGAATCTGTCATTTTGTAGATAATAAGAAGAACGTTTGATCAACCAGATAAATCATGGTTAAATCACAGTATAACGCACTGGCACACACATGGTATCACAACAAGTCCTTGGCAATTGTACGTACTCAGGTGAGCACTTTTGGACGACAGGACCCTCATGATAAATTTTATTTATTTTGATTAATAATCAATGAAGAATTTTCATTGACAAGTACATTTCCCAATAAACTGTAAACACAGAACATCTGAATAACCGATAAGGAACAATAAACGTTGATTCTGAAGCTTTGATATGGAACCAATGTACATGTGTGCTTATATACTTGCGTTGCAGCCGAATGCCAAGCAACTAAACACTGTACAACGAATAGATATGCATCTAAAGCCCAACACTCTTAGCTAACTCCAAGTAAACAAACGCCTAAAGCGACTAAGTCATCCAAACCCAACAGTTCTAAAACAGTTCCATTAGACCTCGATGTTACAAAATCAGCTTCAAACGAACCAAATAATACTGAGATAGATTCGTCCAAGACAAAGCCCATGGCATACCCAGGACAAGTACGTTATATTTAAGTATCAAATATATATGTATTTTTCAAGTAGCCTCAATCGCAAAGACGAAGCTAGTTATATCTGCATAATTAAACTTTGAAAGGATTGCGGTTTTTGAGTTAAACGACATAACCGTTCTTAATCGTAATACAATAATAGTACGATCATTAGCGATTGCGGCAAACATACGAGTCAGTATATCATTGTTTAAAAAAAAGGTAACATAGTGTAAATAATTTGCATTAATTATATGCTTATTGTTGAAAACAAACTAGTTCATAATTCAGAAAGAGTACGTCAGTTCTAGTAAATATCAATGATTTCAGGAATAATTCTGAATTAAACAGCTGCAACGTTAATACACCATTCGCACAGATAACTTAATAATAATGTTATACAGCAAAACGGAATTTAACAAAGCGATCATACAAATTTCGTGGCGTGTTTGGAAGGTCATTTCGGAGTACTAGATATAATTATTATAATTATTATTATTATTATTATTACAATCATCATTATCATCATCATCATCATCATTATTATTACTATTATTATTATTAATATTATCATTATTATTAGTATTTTTATTAGTATTATTATTATTATTATTATTATTAGTAGTAGTAGTAGTAGTAGTAGTAGTAGTAGTAGTAGTTGTTGTTGTTGTTGTTGTGTAGTAGTAGTAGTAGTAGTAGTAGTAGTAGTAGTAGTAGTAGTAGTAGTAGTAGTAATAGTAGTAGTAGTAGTAGTAGTAGTAGTAGCAGTAGTAGTAGTAGTAGTAGTAGTTACAGTATTGTAAAACTTGTCATATTCATAGTACAGGCTTACGTTCAAAATAATAACAAAATGTATTATTTGTATGTACTACTAAAGAAATGAGAGTCAGTATAAGAATTTATTGAACAACCCTCTTAACTGTTGTATATTTTAAAGATACCATGTGAACAATATATCAGAAAACAAACCTGAATTTAAGGCATTAATATTGGCATATAATAAAAATACACATTGTATTTAACTGGTTAAAGGGAGTTCCATTCTGAAACAAATATTTTTAATATATGTCTTCTTGTTTCTTTGGTCTTTTGCTTGTTAACATTTTTACAGAATTGTCAATATCTTGCATAACCATTGTTTGTGCACAGATTCTTACAAGACAGAATAGCAATTCGCTAAGAGCACGTTAGTACTTGTACAGTGTGATTCCTACTTTGTCGTACGTTCGAAAAACAAAACTGTTGATTTGTTTCATCGAACGTCTCATAAGAGGGTATATAATATACATTTTAATAAAGTGGATTTAACTTACACACCTTTGTGTTGTATATTTGAGTATTTGCATTGCTATATGATATTATATAAATAGTCTCTTAAAATGGCAATTGTTTAACCACTTGATATTATTTTCCAGCAAACTATGGATGCTGTCTATAAATATGTAACAGAGAAAGGTGGTTTCAAGTGGGAAGTCTGTTTGAAAATGATAGAAAAAGATATGGATTTAAATGTTCACAAGTTTACTGCAGTCGAGATAGGAAAACAAGACCCTTATTTCACCAAAGTTCGTGAAAGGTGAGATAAATTGTTAGATTAATACACATGAATAATAGTAATAGTATAACATAGAGTATGGTCAAGTATTGATCGGTTTATTCAACTATGAAAGTATTGTTTTCTTTGTATTGACAGATCATTAGAAAACAAACTCATGATTTCCATATAATCAAATTAATACCATAGTTGTGATGAGTTCCTTGGAAAAGTACAATACAAATAGATGAAAACAAATTCTTAACTCGCTATCGCAGCCAGAATTGTCGAGTCGCTTAATTACTTGACGCATGTACGCGAAGTACATGTGGTGACTAAAACCCACCACAAATTACGCTGGGTTTATCCGAGTGCTTTTACTCGAGTGGTCGATGCGGTGTGATGCCAAGTAACTTCTTGACAATAGTTTAAATAGTGTAATGGTCTACTCCGAGCCGACTCGCGTATGACTTTATCAACCAAACTACGTATCGCACAATATATTAATTTTGTTTTGCTTGAACCGAACAGTATTTACAACTTAATGAATATTACAACAATACAAAATTAACAACGAATTCACGTCCAATTTATAAACAAACGTGTCTGTAATTATTATAGAATCAATGTTCCCGGGTATCAGGCATATGAAACACCCGGTTACGACACAAACTCTCTCTATGAGTTAGTAAGCTTCCTACTCTGTGGCAATGAAACCATGAAGGACATCATTCGATTGGCAGTAGCACGATCTGCGCTAAGCAACTACTCAGACAATGTTAAGAAGGTACTCAACTAGTTATTTGATTCGTATGGTATAGTTTTGTCATATATAAGAGATGGGTTTAAAAATTTCTCCGAATTACAAGATAATATATGAATTGATATGAAATATTCAATACGTTTTAATCACCTCCTATTCTTCAAATAATATCGTACACTATTTATAGATGTTTGTTGTGTCATTCAAATGTACATTATTGTTTCAAATTGCGTCCATCAGCTTATCGACGTGTTCACTACGTTAAGGGATGGTGTACAAGACGTCCAAGCCTTCTTCAAATTACATGGTATTGAATGTAAACCAACATTAATAAAGCAAGATGTACCAGAAAGATATGTGAACCTTGTCGGTGAAATCGTCACTGAAGGCAAATGCACAGTAATGCATGAATATATCTTTATAATCAATAATTATAAATCATAGCTTTGAACAACTCAGTGCAAGTAGGCTGTGACATTTTTTTCTGTGAGATATTATATTCCATACAACAAAACAAAGTATCCCCATTTGCGAATGACAATAGTCGCATTTAATTTATTTGCAGGTCCATTTCACGTGGAATTATTGGGTTCAGTCTTGGATTGCAAAATAATCCAGTACTTCGAGAATGATTGTTTCTACGGTCAAGACGTTAATCAGATACCGTGTGTCAATATAGGATTGCAGTCTAGTTCACCCCGCAATAGAGAGCTGTGTGTCTATTGGCTGAGGGCCAGCTATGATTCAAACATGTATATAATCCCCCCTTTATTCAAAAACGACCAACCATATTCCGCTATGTAGTTTATGAATGTAAACGACAAAGTGTTATTCTCATATGTGATAATATTTAATATGGAGTATCTTTTCGATATGCATTTTGCAGGAAAAATGTGAGAATGTCATAAAAAAAATAAGCGAGAAAAGGCCTTTCAGCGGGAAAGAATGACTACTAATGATAGAGGATGCAGTGCGTTATGACTTTGACGTTTTGAACACAGCGCGTATTTCAAAACCAAAGAAAACATTTGACACGTAAGTTTGATTACGTATGTTATATTCGTGTTTGGTAGTACATGTACGTATGTATTGCCTTGAAAACGATTACAAGTGAATGTTAATGTAATACAATCATTTTGCAATGCTACGATACGCATAGATACGATTCACGTAAATGTTAGTCGATTGAAGTACATTTACATGAAAAAAAAACGACGAGTTGTTTCTCACAGAAACATTATTCCTGGCTACACAGCGTATAAAAAACCTGACAACATACCAACGTGTTTGTACGAATAGATTAGCCATATGTGTTGTGGAACAGATTATTTGAAGTTCCTTGTTCGATTGGCTGCAGCACGGTATGCGTTAGAGAACTTTAAGAAATATTCAAAAGAGGTAACTACACTATAGGCTGATACTTGTATTTCTATATAAATTCATCTGTAACAAGTGAGAGATAAATACACAGCGTTTGAATTTTTAATTTAATTACCCCACACGTGTTCTGTTTTAATTGGTTAAGTATGAAACAACAAACTAATAAAACACATGCCTTCGTTCAGACAGAAGTTTGAAATCAAAACTAATTTAGTATAAAAACCTTTAATTTTGTTCACACTGACTTGTAAATATATTTTTATTATTTCTTTCAAGAGTCATTATCCTTTTGTTGCGGAAAATTTTCTCTGCATATTTGTGATTGGCAATTGTGATACCTTCTAACAAATGCACTTTACAAATAGACTAAAAATATAAAAATATGTTCTTGTTACAGCGAAATCAATTCATAAAAAAGACCTGTTCAATATAATTTTACATTAAAATACATTTATATGTTGTAAAACATTAGGCAGCTAGTACATGTGTATTTGATTATTTCAGTTGTTAAAAACGTTTAATACATCGAAAACCCTTTTTAGAGATGCCGAATTATTCTTTGAATTTATATGTTGTAAAAACATTAGGCAGCTAGTACATGTGTATTTTATTATTTCAGTTGTTAAAAACGTTTAATTCATCGAAAACCCCTTTAAGAGATGCCGAATTATTCTTTGAAATTCATGGCATCGAATGTCAAAACAGCCAAGTTTTAAAGAAGGATGTATCAATGGCATTAGCTGCTCTTGTGCGTGACACAGTCACTGAGGGGAAAGGAAATGGTGAGGATAAATAAAAATCGCTTGCAACTACTTACATAAGTATATAAATGTCTATTTAGCATACGGCAATGTGAATTCGATAACAGCATATTTTCATTATTAGTTACTGCTCTAAACGTGACGTTGACGTCCAGTGCCCCCGCACATAGAGAACTGCATCTCTTTTGGAAAAGGTCGAGAAGCGATGACCCCTATAAGTATCGAATACTTCGTTTTATCTAAAACGGAGACTTTTGCGGCGATTCAGAAACATATGATATCGATATTGTCTAGAAACATTTGTGTCACTCTAATTAGTTTTCAAATAAATAAAAGACGGTTCAAAGTCAATTTTAACTCGTTCGTAGATATATATGTATTACAAACGATTTTCTTTTTTGTATGTTTGTACGAGTAACTCCTTGATGTGTAAAAATGATGCTGTATATATTCAATTTAATGATTTAATTCAAAACGCTCCGATAATAAACGTTTTTATCATACCTTATACATGTTTTTCCGATAATAAACGTATTTTTCATAACACAGGACTTTACAGGAACATAATATATTTGAATGTGTATATATGTGCGTATATGTGGGAATATCATATGATTATTATAATAATGAACAATAATATTTATTTCGTGTATTTATTTAACGTCAGCCTTATGATGTATCGCCGTAATTCAAAGAAATCCGAACTTGGGGAAATATTATGCATTAACTGTTTTAATAGGCAAAATCAGAACGCAAAACGAGTATTACCTTTTTGACAATAATGTGATGATTAATGTGCACAGACTATGAATATCCAATAGTACAAAAATATACTTCACATGCATTTATCATCAAGTTTCAATCCGGTGCAGCTGAACATGCATATTGGAGATGCATTCTATTGATTGAATTACAATGTACTACTTCAGGCAATACAAGTCAAGCGCATGTATGAGAATGATAACGATATTAAGACATTTCATACATTAAAATGGTAAGCTCCAGCGTTTTTCAAGTTTCTGCGAGTTCAAATGCTCGGGTTGCATCCACGTTTACCTCATAATGTTTTCGAATTCTAAAATATTGCCCCATTGTAAAGTCAAAGACATACACTTGTAAGAAAAAAATGCCTATAGATCACTACAAGTTGCTACACAGCAAGTGCCGAAACTGTAAAAGGTTGGTTTGTATATAATTTTTCAAACGTTGGGATAGAACGACTTTAAAATGCTATGCGCTGACTGCTGTAAGTTGTTTCTTGAATCTTTGTCAAAATAAAAAGCAACTTCAATAAATCAATAAATATTATATTTATCTCTTAAGCTTATACACAAATGATTACACATATATTTAGTTATTGTTCAAAGTTAAAGGGACTTGTTCACATATTTTCGTATTTTTGAAAAATCTCATTAAATGTTTTAACTGCAAAAACTAAGCCATCTGGAATAATGTAAAATAAAAACATGTATTATATAAAGAAAAAAGGTAAATTAATAAAATTGCCTTCGGCGGGACTCGAACCCTGGTCTTTCGGAATCAAAAATCAGAAACGCTTATCACTCGCCCATTAGGACATACACGTTTGGTAGCGTATTTATCAACGTTATGTAAGTGATACACGTGTTTTCCAAAATACCGATGATTCGCGTTACAAACGCTTTATAATTTTATCCATTACGATTGAAGATTATACATAAACGCAACGATATTTCCAATATAGTTCTTAGTCATTAGTGTAATTTTGCTTGTTTGTATGAAATATACAATTTCTTTTTGGGATCTATGACAAAACAATTGAAAATGGTCAATTTCCTAAACTGTGAAAAGGTCCCTTTAAATACATAATAAAACACATCATAAAACATATTAACAATGTAACCGTCACGCTAAAACAGTAATTGTCATCTGAATACAAGCAAACGGTAGTGTGGGAGCAAGTATCCTGACTTCATACATATGTAGCCATGTTGTATGTGTTTGTATCATTCAAAATGCACTTCACCTGAGACAATTTTAGATTTCCACTAGAATTAAGTCCGTATATAGGATTTTTGCCGATTCGGTGCTAAAATCTCAATCTTGACCAAAGATACTGCGTACACTGCGGCCTAATGATGTCCAGTCAGAGCTGCCCGTATAGATTCAATAACTATAGTCGTCTAGGATGAATTGCTTTGCATCATCCAGACCTGCACTTAACGTTTCGAAGTCCACTTTATATCGTAATATACCTGAAACATTATATACGTCTAAGGGCTTATTTACAACGATGATTGCTATAATACACGGCAATTAACACGCAGTTTAAAATGGCATTTTATCCGTTGGAATCCTGTTTAAGCACAATCGAAATTCGAATCAGCGATTTTATACGATCCGCAGCATTGTTCGAAAATGCACCATAAGTTTAAATACAAAGGAAATTTGTGTATGGCAAACATCAAGCTTATTCAATAGTTCAAATGAATTATTGATGACAATTATTATATTAATTTTCTATTTTCAAAATAAGTAACAGGTAACATTGACTAGTCACTAAAATATAAACTGACGGTCCACCTAAACTATAAAAAGCATGTAGAAAAAACAGTTAAGGATAAAGTAGATAAACCAATTACGATACATACATCCTTAGTTATGGAGTGTGTCGTGTCTTTTTCCTGGACGGGATTCAGATATTGTATTGTTACCACTGAAAGTAGCACTATTTCATGTTATGTGAAAAAGAGTAATATGAGTTAGCAATGTAAAGAAGACCGTTCTCAATTTGCATTTCACCAATAATAAGTTCGACTTTTTGAAGACTATGTTAACTGTGCTTCTTACACCGGTGTCGGCGCCGGCGTCTGAAGTTGGTCTAAGGTTTGGTTCAAAAGTCCTAACAGTTATTACGGGTTTCTCTCATGTTTATGAAACTGATGTTGCATTATTATTATATATGTTTACTATCTCCGGCAAGGGCGGGGCTATAATAGAGACTTTAAGTAAACTTACGGGAATCTTGATCAAAATTAGAAACGACGCAATTGCCTTTCGCAGCAGCTCATTTTAGATCGACTATTCGAAGAATATATGAGCTTTCATTCTCCCCGTAAAGTTATCCAGGATTCAATTTAGTAAACCCTGTGAACACTTCCGTGCCCAATTATATGCGTTTTAAAATCCAGACTCAGTCCCGAAATATCGAATAATGTCATTAATTAATTTATTGGTGTCTCTCGAACTCAAAATTACCGCGCATGAGGCCAAGAAATAAATTGTTAGTTTCGGGCAACTGTCTCAACAATTAAGGTAGGGCAAAGAAATGAGATTTTTATTATATTTTAAAAATAGATAACCATAAAAACAGAACGAATCACAAATGCTTAACAAATGCAATTCATGAAGGGACCAAGAATGCTCAATCAATAACATGAAGTTCTGTTTACATAGATAATCAAACAAGTTCTGTGCTTCGGGCAAACCGACATTGCGAACACCCCCACAGCCCTAAAGTTTTTAGAAAAAATCGAAATCCTTGAAATCTCAATATGTCAGAGTTTGGTTTTTCAATTGAGTTAATCGTTATTAAATAGATTATCCATGTAAAGAGAACTTCGTGTTATTAACTGAGCATTCTGGGTTGTTGTAGGACGAGACTACGAATATTAGCGACACTTATAGGTTTCCTCAACCGATTCACCACGGTTTCACCAAGATATGATATGATCGGTTACGAATGTAATAATCAGCTCAGGTCGCGGTGGCGTAGTGGATATGGTGTCCGCCTAGCGATCGGGAGGTCCCGGGTTCGATCCCCACTCCGGGAGCGTTCTCAAGATCTCCCACAAAGATACCAAGTACTGGTTCTACCCAGGAAACGGACTCGAGAGTGTCTCTATAAGCCTAAGGCTTTCGATGCAATCGAGCTTAAATAAATAGGTTTACACTATAAAAAAAAAAATCAGTGTATACGCTACGGTAATAGACGACTACAGACGATTGTTAACGTGTTTCCTACGATTGTAGTAAGACAATGATACAATAAAGACGATTCATCACAGTACACCTACAAGCAGCCAATAACTCTCACGCTTCACTACGCTTTAAGACGATTTTGACATCACTATGCCTCGTGCGTAATCGTAAAACTAACGTAGGCAAACGTAGTGAATGCGTAGTAACATCGCAATAAACCGTACAGGCAACGCAACCCAATCGTTGCGTTGTCGTGGTCCATCGTGTATATTCGTGATTAGTCAACGTAGTTGTCGTTAAAGATCCTACTGGAATCGTAAATGAACCATAGAAAAAGCGTATAAATTCGTACCATATACGTAGCAAAACGTACGATAACGTAGTACAGTTTTTTAATATATATCTCATCAGATCAGTCACGATAAATCACGATTAAACACGACAGGCAAGGAACGCCTCTACGATGGCTGTAATAATAAGCCAGATTGAGATACGATGGCCCTAGGATTGTCCTACGTTTTGGGAAAAATCGTCCAAAACTGTCGTAGCGCCTCCCGATCGATAAGGATCCCCAAGATTTTTCAAGATTCACACAGATGCCAGTACGTATGTGTTCACGCTTTACCACGCTTCACCAAGATTGTGTAAATCGTGGGCAATCGTAGACAAAATAGTGTCAGTGTGACTGGGGCTTTACCGGGATCTTGTCAGCGAAAGCTATAAATATTTTTTTAATATTTAATGTTATATATGGATGTCAGAGCAATAACGAGTGTACACAGAACATTTCGCGATAAAGAATGTTCTCAATAAATAGCTTAGTTGCCAAAAATCTAAATCACTAGACCTTTTGTCCAATGCTCCATCAGTATTCACACCAAATTGCAGATTTGTTGAAATGAAAATTATAGCCTGTAAAACTGAGGTAGCTATTTTTTGCCCGGAAAAAATATGAAATCCCTGAGAATTGTTGCCAACGTTCTGTACACCCTCTACTTTATCACATTTTGTTTTACTTATAAATACACTAACGTTAACTAACGAAACATTCAATAACACATAGGCGCATTCGCTGATCAGAAGCCGGTACTACGGTGTGATCCAGTTAAATTAACATATATGACTGTGCTGGTAATGAATCAGAACAACCAAATGTTCAATGTTGACGTAAATAAAGTCGATCCTTACATGTATTTGTTGCGGGTGTTCAATACCTCTTCAGGTCACTTTTGGTGGCACATATATAAATCGGACAAACGGAAATCTTAATAAAATTCTTAAATATATTACTCATTTTATTCATGAGCAAATATATTATTCTCCATTCTTTATCATCATCCTTTGTGTTCTGTCATATATATCAATATGTGGAAAACATTAGTATATGACAATGTAGCTCATTTTGAAAACATTTATTTCAAAGATTTACACAAACATGTGTCCTGCATGCTTTTGTAGTGAGTGCTTAGAGCAAAGTGAGGGCATACATTAGGCATGGAGGTTTGGTTGTTATTAAAATATGGGAAGGGGAAAGTAGGGCGTTTATTAGAGTGGGGGCGTTTATTAAGGAATACACGGTATGTGATCTTTCATTTATAAACTTATACATATTTCCACTGGTTGTGTTCAACAAGTCAGTATTTAAAAAAAACTGTACTGTCAACAGTTGTGTTTCGAGAACATGCATGAAATATTGTAACGAGTTATTGATCTAGAATGAATTATGTAATGGTAAAAGTGATATATTATAAGGTAAACTGTATATAGTATACCAATTGTGTTATATTAATGGCCCTTTCCAATGATGGAATCAGTTAGTATTCTTGATGAGTACCTTTACGTATTAATTAATATCAGTTCAATAAGAATAATTTAATTTTCAGCTGACCGAGGGGTTACATGAACACAAAGAGTCTGTAAAAGAAGACATTTTCTTCTTTAAATACCCAGCATAGCATTTGATAAAAAGAGCTATTCTACAACGACGACATCCGTATCACTGGCATTTGCAGACCTAGTTAATGATTAGTGTTATATATGTATACGTGTTTCCACAGCAATGATAATTATAAATACAAATATTATTCAATTTGCAAATAAAGCAAGTATCTATTTTCATGGCCCATCTTAAGGTAAACTGGTGCGCTACGATCATATAAGTTATTCAATATGAGCTTACTTTTTAATTGCAGAGCAATGAACTCAAAATTACAGATGTTTGCAAAAATTTAAGATAGCAGTATAATATATAAAACATTATTTATTGGTGTGGTCAGCTTCATTTATTGCAGGCCCATTTTTCGTAAAATTCTTGTCGGGTGCATTGAACTGCAATAGTATTAGGCAATATAAGGATGGTTTCTGGAACGGTCGTGAAGTTAATAGTATAGCAAGCTTGCTTATTAATTTAACAAGCAGTGATTCTATTGAAAGAGAATTGCATGCATACTAGATGAAGAGCGGCGATAATAGTTCCAAAATGTACCCTACACTGCGCCTGTTTAACAACGACCCACCCAAATACACAGAGAAGTTTAAAGCAACGTGTGAATACATTATTTGGAGACCAGAAGTAATTAATCAACCTGATTCGCAGCGATGAGTTAGATGCCGCTACATGGGTAGTGGTAATGAGTTAACACTAAAACCAAATACAAACTGTTTTTGCAGGATTTGAATCATATACATCGCTGTTAAGATTTGTTGAAAACCCCGATCTGGCAACATTGCATTCCCTTAGACGATACACAAAATCGAAAGACGTGTGAAACATAATTGCATTGTCTACGTGTATATACTGTTTGGTCATAAGTAATGACAAGGAGGTAATAGTATATTTATGTGCTACATGTTAGAAACAGAAAGATAAGTATATGTAATGACTTTTACAGGAAGCGTATGGTCGGGTTGCCAGAAAACAGAAAGATAAGTAGATATAATGACTTTTACAGGAAGCGTATGGTCGGGTTGCCTGAAAACAGAACGATAAGTATATGTAATGACTTTTACAGGAAGCGTATTGTCGGGTTGCCAGAAAACAGAAAGATAAGTATATATAATAAATTTTACAGGAAGCGTATGGTCGGGTTTCCAGAAAACAGAAATATAAGTATATGTAATGACTTTTATAGGAAGCGTATGGTCGGTTTGCCAGAAAACAGAAAGATAAGTATATATAATGACTTTTACAGGAAGCGAATGGTCGGGTTGCCCGAAACACAGAAAATAATAAGGACCGAGATACTAACTCGATGGAGCGATATATGAACTCGTGGGAACGAGATACTAACTCGTAGGAACGAGATACCAAGTCGAGGGAACGAGTTAGTATCTCGTTTCCACTAGTTAGCATCTCGTTACCACGAGTAAGAGAACCAATTACCATTGGCCGTTTATTTGTTTTTATGAAAATCATGGCCCACAGAAACTGTCATGTTGTAAGTCGTTCGATTGAGTTCATATCTCGTTCCCACGAAGTAGTAAGTCGTTCTGTCGAAATAGCTATTTCGTTCCCACGAGTTAGTATCTCATTCCCACGAGTTTGTATCTTGTTCCCAAGAGTAAGTATCGAGATAGTAACGAGATAAAAACAGATAAGTGCACGTCACCTCTGTGTCACCGTAGAAACGAGACTTACAGGTAAAGTTTTATTTAGGCTTTAGGCCTTTTAGAAACATGGTTTACAACAAAATGCACAATATAATTAAGATGATTAAAGACGTGCCTGTCTGTAACAAGGACATAGTAATTTACAATAAGTGTTATACTTATGTTTGTGTAATGATATGGTACTACACGTATAGCAAGATGCACTAA
Organism: Congeria kusceri; assembly: GCA_027627225.1. Lineage (NCBI taxonomy): Eukaryota > Metazoa > Mollusca > Bivalvia > Myida > Dreissenidae > Congeria > Congeria kusceri. The sequence goes on along the minus strand of CM051034.1, from coordinate 48,548,997 downwards.
AATTCTTAAACATGTCAACTACCTTATAACACTCCACTTGACATACAGATATGGTTTTGTTGGAGTATTGACATGTATTTAAACTACATAGACGCGCAGACGAATATTCATGCACACGATTACAATCTTATCTTATATATGGTTTTGAATATAATAAGGCGGGGAGAGGAGCATGTTAATACAGGCCCATTTGCATGAATACTCAACCAAAACTTAGAAGGACACTGAACCTGATGTCATGTTAAGCAAAGAAAAAGAACAATATTTAACCAACATCTCTACTTCTACGAAAGGTATATTCAATGGTTCCAGCTGCATAAAATGGTCACTGGAACTAAAAATAAAACAAATACTATGCACTTCTAAATATGTGGCCAGATCTTTAAATATTCCAATACAAATGTTCATTGGGAGGCTCTCTACCATGTTTGTGCACATGGTTCCGGTCTACTACACAAAATGACCACTTTAACTAAAAACATTTATATTTTACAAACGTTTCTTGCGAATTTACTTTGCTTATTTCAAATCAAAGATTTACGGGCATTTCTGAGATCTGTCCGGTCCAATGTACATGATAGCATCTAAAATAGAAACATGTTTAAGCAATATGTCCAACTAATTTAACAACTCAATTTGCGAATAATTCCCCACTCATGTGTCTTGAGTGGTTGCTTAAACTGTTCCGGTCCATAGCATATTACAGCCACTAGAAAATAGCAAATAAATAAAATAGCAAAACAATTGTAAATGCCATCTCTGTCTAAATTATGGATTTTTTTTTAAATGATCGCACAAAAATATTCATGGGGATGTTTTTTACTACATTTATTCATATACTGCACGTTTACTGCACAAAATGATCACCAAAGTATCAAATGAAAATTAATAAATACTTTGAATTGAATTACAATTCTGTATGCTTAGTTGCGATTAGTAATCGAAACAAATTTAAGAAATGTTCGATCTTCCTTTAAAATTATGATATAATTGTACGTAAATATTATTTAATTTACATATGCGTCTTTCATGTATGCGTAATAAATAATATTTTCATTGGACAGTGGCGATTCATGGTGACATATCTATATTTATTATACATATATTTTGCTTTATAGGAATCGCGCGTGTTTGTCCGTACGTCCGAATGTGTGTACCTCCCTAAGAATGTTTACATCTCAAGTTAAATTAGTATTATATTTCATTCGCACTCATATAAAATCGCGGATCAACTTATTCAGTCCTAGAGCAACTAAGCTTTGCATGACAATCAACATGGAGATCTTACAGCAAAGTCAACAATTAAATGTTCTTTATTTATTTCAGACTTTAGGTGAGCGAGAGGAAAATATGGACGATAACTCTGTGTCGTGTGAAATGAAAACAATTGCTCACTTCACTCTGGCTTTAATGGAACTACTTTTCGTGTTATTTTGTTCATTTAAAAATAATTGAATGAACACCGGTTTTACATGAAGTTATAGCAACAAACATTTAGTTTGTAAAAAAAAACGAACTCGGACAAAAAATATTTAAGGAGTGTTTTTTATTGAAACAATATATCTCATTGAAACAATGCATATTTATATTCTGTGACGCATTTTTCATACAAAGCACAGTCTAACCTGTCTTACGAGACCACCCGTGGTGATTCTTAACAGTGGTCTCTTAACACATGTGGTCACTTAATGCAGTGTGACTTGCACAGGCAGCTGGTCGTTGGTTGTACATGTATTTACGTGATGTACCTAAGTAATCATGCTGTTTCATATACTCATATACAGTTTGTATGTTCATAAAGAATAAAGGAAGAATAAATGAACATATTTGTTTTAATGACGTCTTTATTTTATTTTATTTTTTATAACAGTGTCCATGTCTTATTTTACACAAGTGCATTAAAAAAATTAAATCGGATGCATTCATCTTCATGTACATTTACATTATAGATTTGTATATATGTCTATACATAACATATAAACATAAATGTGTTTACAAATATTTTTTTAATATAATATAATATAATATAATATGATATTTACTCATATTTACACACACAAGCATACACACACTTATTATATTCATTCTCTAACAAGGTCTTCATCTTTGTCTGCTTTATTTCCTCTCGATTTAATGCAATCTCCCCTAACACATCACTATAGTGTCCATTAATGACTGTAGAAGCTTATGTTGTCCAATTTCCACCGCCCATTGTTTTATGTTTCTGGTCATGTTGCAGACCTTCGGCGTTTCTGGGTCGGATTCATCGTTTGATTGACATACACTTGCTGCGTCGTCTAAGTACATGTAATACAACAGGATCAAATTGAAATGCATTTCTGCAATAAATATACCTAACACACTTTCGTTTTCTTTTTCAGTAAAACAACTACAATTAATTTATCATTTTGGTTTTAAAATTATTACATTCTTATATATAAAATTATCGTTTTGAAAATGCGGACGGAGACAATTAACATAAATTTACTTTTACACATTAAATAAAGTTATAATTACTTTTGAATATAACCGTTCAGAACGTTTTCATGAGCAACTAATCGTACAGTCTAAGTTTGAAATTTTGCAACAAGTCGAAGAGTCAAATCACGTTGGGTGGTTGGACAAAATATTTGATTTCTCCGCGAAAAACCTATTCTCTTTGATTAAATAAATACTGCTTGTCTTGTAAGTGATGTATTTATCAGTTTTTACACAAAATACACCAACAACCATCATCACAATTAAATATACGGCTACCAACTTATTATTTTTATTTAAAAAATCGAAACACAAAGTGATAATGTCTGCTTAAACAAGTACTCTTAAAATACTAGGCATAACAGAATATTTTTCTGTAATGTCATTATATGTGTTTGGAGAACTTAATTGTACTTATATTCTGTTCGAAGTAAAATATCAAATTAAAAATTTGTGTCACTTATTGCGTTTTCTGCAATTTGCAACTAACTGATCATCGGCGTACAGATCATCAACTTTACGGTTTAACTCACTATACGCTTATACACTGTGAGTATCACCAAACGTTTTACAGTAGGTTCACATTTTGCATATGGTTTTATTCATGGAAGTGATTGGATGTTATTTTATTTGTTGACAGGTGCGTTTAAAATGTCCAAAAACCCAGGTTAACGACGCCAGATACTTTAAAATACACAGCATTGAATTTAGAGAAAGAAAGAAATCGTCGATGTCAATGTGTGTGCGGAAGACATTTGCAGATATTTTGAGGGAAACTGTCAACACAGGAGACGGCTATGGTAGAGCTGACATTGAAACGTTATACGATTGTCAGGTACTGTTGATACCAGGCCTCAATGCGGTGAATGTTGTTGCCGATGATTATGTTGCTTTACGGTTTAGTTTATAGACAACGTTTCTAAAACGTTATCGTTATTTCATGTATAATGATTTGCGTTAAATATGATAAAGAAGAGTGGGGAAGTGTTTGAAACAAAGGAGTATTACTAAAATGTTGAAAGTACAGAACAACTAATATGAGTATGTATGGATTTAGGCATTTAACACAGGACTAATGGTGTGGCTACAAAGGTCTGATCAAATTAACTATGACAATGCTACTATTCAAAATCAATATGTTGTAAAAGCGACTTTTTTTGTCTATACACTTTCAACAATTGACGACGTTTAATTATTAAGTAGATACTGAACCCTCTGTTTCACATGGAAACAAATCAACACATATCAATGTATTATTAGATTTTTAGCAGTATAGTACAACTGTTGCGTATATATATATATGTACGATACTCATTCCATGTAACAAATTGTTTTGCATTAAGAAAAACATCATAGACAAGTTGGTGAAACAATTAAATACTATTTAGTAATTAAACTTGTCTCGTTGTTCTATTTTTCAACCTATTATAGGTTGCAAAAAAGAACAACGCGACAAATTAAATATCTAGATCTATAGCATTCTGCCGACAGAGCTAATACCTCATGTGTATTGCAGGTAATGAGTTATGCATACATAATGTGGAATTGTTCCCTATCACATAATAATCAACAGCTCCTTTTAAAGTCCTTCATCTAGAAATAATATGACTTGGTTTTGATATAGGTACATTCCAATATCATTGAAATATCTTCAGTCTGAGGCTACTATATTATCCGCTAACTGGATCTGATCATTTCGCATTAGGGGTCACGTATAAATGAAATTTTTAGATGCCAATCAAAGTTTTGCCTTCAAAAGCTTGCGGTATAACTTCATATATAAATCACAAATACTATGCACGAACTTAACGTGAACTTTAGATGTTTACTTCCCTAAGGTACCACTATATCGATTGTTATCCCCGTGAAAATTAACTGTAAATGATTTATTCCCGATGATTAACTGGAAATGCATCCCTTTTCAAAAACCGTGGCCAAACATGGCGCAGCAGGGCCGATGTTTTATTGTTCGGAAGGTCATTTGAACGTGACCTGTCATACGATGTCTTCAGGTCCAAACACTGTTTGATTTGATTTTAATGAGATTGGGTTCATGCAAGCGTTTAAGTCCCTTGATATTATTATAATGTGTTCTGATTGTAAAAAAATGTATTAAACGTACAGAATTGCCATTGTAATAATACAAAAACCATGAATGTGATTTTATTAACAAAAAGTCGAAAATAAAGCGTCTATACAAATCTATCGACAATGACACCACATAGAGAATAGGTCGTAATGTAGAACGTCCCCCTAGCCGTCGTAGTAATGTGTTGTTTTGTTATAGGAAAAATGAAAGAAGATCTCGAAATTAAGTACATTTTTTAAGAAGGGTAAACATAATAAATTGATGAGTTTTAAGCACCAGCATATTTGTATCATATATTACTCAATGGGCCTGAAATATCGACCGCCTTGTTTGGGCCAATATCATTTCTTTCTTGTACACAAACTACGATGAAATCCATATACTACTTTTGTGCAGGTGCGTGAAGATAACAATTGCTGTATAGTCGGTTTAAATATTATTGATAATGAGGGTATAAACCATTACCTGAAACTAGGGGGAATCGCGAGTTTCTGTTTAACACGCTGCAATCGTCCGTATTTATATATCGCCTTTCTATTAAGTTATTATAATGTGTTGGTCAATACACATAAGACAACGAGGCCGTATATCCGTTTATATACAAATACCTACAACTGTCAATGGTTTTCGACTTTTATGCTTAAACTTTTAATGGCGTAAACGACAAATATATATGCAATAAACATTAGAAAACAAATATGAAATATTGTAATTATTTGTCATTCAAGAAGCCAGTAAAGTCGCCAATCTAATTTGCTTTAAGTGCGCAACAATCTTTCATCATATCTTCATAAACAAAGTATTAAATAATAGGGCAAACTTATATTAACAGATGTAATTCATGCAACGGTCCTTGGGGGTTATGGGGGTCAAAGGAGTGGGGGGGAAGTACACGATACCGGTGCCTGTTACCGGCGATAAACGTAGCCTAATACATTTAGGGGTAAGGCATGATGTACTTGTATAAACCTAGCTGTTGTACACGGATAATACTTACAGTGTCTACTAATACACGTAAACTGATAGGGAAAATTATACCACAATCATTTCAATCAACTCATTACTAAGTATTGACGTGTTGTAAAACTGTCGTATTGATAAAACGAATGCTAGTGTACAATCCCTATTCCCTGTAAATGGAATATCCCCTCATTATCAGCTAAAATTCAAATCGACTATGAACCGCAACGCTCAAAATCGGAACATGGACGTGCATTAAACAATAAAAATTAAGGTAGAAATACATGTATGTATGCATACAGAAAACGTTATCGTTGACTTTTTGTGGGGTTTTCTCCGTGGAATAAACAAGGTAAGTACTTTCATATATGATAGTTGATGTAAAAATGGATTGTTAACAGTATGTTTCTATTTATCCATATACTCGATCAAAATATCATGTTTGCAATATGTGGATTAATGACCTACATATGTTTGCAATATAAAGAAGAGCACACTCTTTATGCAGTTGACCAATAATATTGGTAAGTCAGAGATTGGGTCGGATACAATGAAAATCTTCAACCGGTTACTTTTATCGAAGTTTTGCTACAAAGTTTTGTTGAAAAGGTTGAGAGTTTTCGTCTGTTGAATTTTGCATTTGTATTTAAACTTTCAAAATGAAATGATTTATTTTATCACAAATTCCACACATGCAAACTGTCCTTGTCGTTGAACTCGAAACACGACTTTGTATGAATGCAGTGTGCTCGCGGTGTTAAAATGTTCGCAATAATGGAATGCGTTTTTATGTAAATGATCCTCGATATTATTTTCTTCTTATTAAAAATCTGAGTTTTATCTAAGGAAAGGCTAAGATAATATAAAACACGTCAATCGGATAAACTATTAATTCTACACAATTACCCAGTATTTATATAGAACTTATACGAGGAGTGTTCGGAAGGTTAGCAATGTCATATCGACGTGAGCGGGGCAACTTTCATATTTAAAACATATAGTCTTGCTTCATAACGGTATAACCGTCAAATTTTTCTATAAAATAACAACAGTTTTTAAAATTTTCTGGCGGTATTCGTCTGATACTCTCTCGAGCAACGACAGGCAGATCATCGAGATCATCAAAACGCAAGCTTCTCAAATCTGCCTTGATCGTTAGGAATAGCCAAAAATCACACAGCGCCAGGTCTGAGTAGTATGCGGGATGTCGGATAGTGTCAATGTTCAACTCAGTCAGTGCTGTCCGTGTAGTCACAGACGTGTGTAGAGTAGCGTCGTCATGGTGAAGGAAAAACCTTCCATTCAGCTCTGGTTTCTTCCTAAACGGTCTCTTCAATCACGTCTCAGCACCTTAAACGTGAAAAGGTTGTTTTACAATGAATTAAGTCTAAGGTTTTGTTCCAATGTTGATCATTAATAAACAAGAAGAAATATGTTAACTGTCAATGTGCTACAGAATTATCGTACCTTTGAGTAATACTGTGCCGTAATCGTCATTCTGGCTGGAACAGAATGACAAAGAACGAACCCCTTGACATTATGGAAGACGATAAACATCAGTTTCTTGGCTGACGTTCTCGTTAAAGCTTTCGTGGGTGATGGCGAAATCGGTGTCCTCCTTATAGAACTGTCTTGTTTAGTCTCTGGATCGTACACACTACACTAATTCAGGTTTTATGGGCCGTAATGATAGATTCTATGAAGCGGTTACCCTGGTTTATGTACTGTTTCAAGAAATCTTTACTGTGGGCTACTCGCTGCTACGTTTGTTCGTTAGTCAGAATACGAGGGAACCAAAGAGCACAAACCTTCCTCATAGTTAAATGACTAGTGATGATTTCATGCACGGTCGCAATCCCTGATCCGGTTTTCAACGCAATGTCACGAACGGTAAGTCTTCTGTCAGCTCACAGTTACGCCTCTTTATTCTCTGCTTTTCCTGACGCTAAACTCAGGCGTCCTGTCCTCGTAAGGTCCATCGCGTCGCGTGACCGATCATCCTTGAAAGTGCTGTACCACTCGTAAATGCGTGTCCTTGGCATAGCTGCATCTACATATGTACTTTTAATTAAAGATAATGTCTCTAATCGAGATTTCCCCGTTAAAACGCAAAATGTTATCGAGTATCTTTGCTCCGGATTCATTCTTTCAAACGCACAACTTGTTAATACGGTATATACCGGAAATAACGTTCACAACGTCAAACAATATTGCGGAATAACGTGTGCGAACGTAATGTTCATTTTGCCGCATTATTACGGTCGCATCAATCCCTGGAATGCATAGTATTTCGACTTCTATGTCAAGCTGGCTCGCTCACGTCGACATGATGTTGCTAAGGTGATAAGAACTAGCGGGCTATTGGTATAGTACTAAATAAATGTAATTTATTGACTGACCATGCATGTAGCTATCTATCTGGAAATTTTCTTCGACAAATATTAAACACTTAAATAGTTTTAGCACTTATCCCGAAACTTTCCGAACACCCGTCGTACGTTCTGCCTTGCTCTTGACAATTAACGGAAATCAACATTATGACGACATTAAAAGTTGTGTATTAGCTGTATTCCATAGTCATTGAAAATAGCCCACCAGTGAATAATACCGGACACGTGATCTTCCTGTAAAAATCAACTAATGTTGACAATGCATTTTACGCGATCGTTATTGACAGAATGTAGAGTCACTTTTATTTAAGATAACTGTGTTTATTTCATCAAGTCATGTATACATTTAAGAAGAAATACAAACAAGTCCCTATATTTGTTTTTTATAATCACACACCGATTCTGACAAACTTGGCTTGTTAGCCCTCTTCTTATTCCAACCCATGTCACATAAGAAGACAATAAAGGCCAATTTATTGTTGACTGCTTTGAGCAAAACATTTTCTTCTTAAATCCTTCATTGTTTAAAGCCATCGTAAATCTGTGAAATAATTTGCATGAAACCATCCAAAGTTGTGTGTTATTTTGATATAAACTGGGGTTTTCATGATAGATATCTGTCATTGAATATGTTTAATTATTTTAAGTGGTTTAACCAAAATATTAAGTAAATTATGCACATGAATCTGAAAATGCACAGATCCAGTAACACATACATAAAACCATGTTTTTTTACCACCAACCAACCAAGTATTTTGTAATAATTGTTCCCTAGCGAGCATGGATATATGGGATCCAAATGCCATTTCCTAAATATTATTAAATACGTGCATTGTAATGATGGGATATCTGTTTTATTTATTATCTAAATATGGACAGTTAAACTAAAACGCCTACTGCATTTTGATAAAATAACATATTAACTTCTATCATGCGGCTTGCCATACCACGTAAAGTAACATCCCCTATTACGGATTGATTACTAGCATAACTTGCAAACAACGATTTTGAACGAACAATGATATTCAATAATTTCAAGAAAAAAGACAATAGTGTCAATCTAATATTCACGTGACCGGTGTATATACTCCTTAGACCACCAACACATATGAACGAAAAATTGGGCAAGAGTGTTTATTCACACATTGTTTAATATCTCGTTTATCGTGTGTTATGTGTTTTTTTTTAAGTATTTCCAAATGTTGCCGTTTATGATGCTTTTGTAGGCAAACAGTATAGGATAAATCGTATTTACACAAATTTGACCACCATACGGATTAGCAGATGCTTCAATTTCCAGGAGTATTGTGCACATTGATATGCGATTCGGTTTTGACCCCAAGTATATTTAAGTGTGTAAACCAAAACCAGCTTTTAATTGATAGGATTTGCTTTAGCGTTTAATATGACGGACGGTTGGTTCAAAATATGAATCTACTTCTTCCATATTTTATAAAAACTGGAATCGTTTATTAACATTTAAAAAAACGTTAACGAGTAATGAGTAACGCAGTGAAGTAATTACTAAGCTTATGCTATAAATAAATAACTAACACAGTGTATCGGCAATCATTCACAGGTATTATGACAAGTTACATGTATCTATTGCTTAAATGCTATACATTATAAACTGATTGCCTTAAAGGCTAAATCTGTTATTTGTTGTACTGGAGCATGGGTTGTAAACGACGGCAAACTACCTATAGATAACTACTATAAATGAGATGAAGATACATTGTGTTACATTTATTGAACTTCATTTACCAAAAACAAACCTATTACAGACTGGAATGGCGGATGAAATGACGGACCGACAACGCGACGACTATATGCTCCCCATATGTTATGGATGAACACAGAGACAAAAGAACTATGTTGAAATGTAAAGCAGTTAGGATATCAATCCCAAAATGCGTGAAACGACAATTGGCGACATTTGCCACCACGCAACTAAAATTACGATTTGACATTAAAATATAGTGTTACTACTGTTGCCTTCACACAATTTATTTATTTATTTATTTCTCAGATCAAAGAAAATCATTTTAAAATAAGATATTTTACTTAAGGCATGTGACTAATTTCTTTGTACTGAAAGAACTGAATAATCTGCTTTACTCTAAAATTACTAGTTAAAATGAAGTACCAGCTTTTAAAAGAATACTTCGGTGTTTATATAGATACTAGCTATAAATTGATTACATATACAATTTATCTCGTGTTTCAAATATGCCATTACACATGTTCTTCTTATTTCAAAGAAACTGTTGTGGTTGTTTAAGATGTACATTAATATTTAACTAGGCCTAAACTGTATTATTATAATGTTACTTTAAGTTATGATACAACACTCACTATATTCTTCACTACAGCATTTAATAACTGGAATTCCCTACCAGATTATGTTAAAACGTTCAAGTTTAACGCATGCATACAATAGACCAATATAAAACAGCAGTTCAGAATTAGCTTTTAAGCAAAACAACAAATAACTTAATTTTATACTGTGTGTGCTGCACATGTACATTTATTTCTGTATGAAACGTTTTAATGCATCACGGCAGTTTATATGAAAATTGTACATAACCTCACACCACAAAACAAATTCGAAATTGCAATTCAAGGCTAACCTTTGCTTCGTTGAAATGCATGTACACACCACTTGAAGAAGCAATTGTGTGGTTCTAAGTGGTCCTTGGGTATAACACAATCAGATAAAAATTACCTTTTAATGTTGAAGGCTCGTGATATGTATTGTTATAGCATGCTATGTACTATATTATCATATCTGTGAGGCAATAACACGTTTAATGCAAACATAAAAGTACATTTACATCACAAACAGTTACAAGACACAAACACTTAGAGAATCAATATGGGTTCACACGGTCAGTACAATGGTGATGGTGTGGCAATAAAGGTTATGTAGAATGATAACACATCCAAATAACCGATATTTAATGTTATATAAAAACTGCGCAGATTGTGGCGTAAAGAAATGAAGCTATACGGCCTGAGTTATCTGTTAAAATGATGTCTAATGAAGATCTAATATATAATAATGCATTATCAGATGTATAAGCAATAAAATAAACAGGTACCTTATATACGATAGCTCTAGATCGTATCAAGGAAATGTTTACAAATCTTAGACGCAAACAAAACATGGCTCACGTTTGTTAACGAAATCAACTTAACTTTAATAATAAGATACCCCATTTAACGCAGGCGTGAACTCAATTATAATCGATAATTTAAATTAAGACTCTTTAACCATCAGAGTAAAATGGATTGAATTTACTCTCAACCTTAGCAAAGACAGAGTATATGTCTACACCTCTCTACTATTCTAGATTACCTTACCCAGTCATTTGGTTATAGTTTATCAAAACGATTGACGTGTACACACTCGGATAGCTCAGACCGGAGAGCACACGGCTTAAAACTGATATTTCCCGTGTTCAAATACCGGAGTAGCAAAATTGTCTTAACCTGTGTTGTTACATACATCACAAAAATAATTGGCATATAATTATTGACACCATAAAGTAATATCAAAGGAATAAGTTCATAAGAAGCAATTCTAAATAGAAAACTGGTCTGGCTAGATCAGGGCAAACGATTTCAAATACAAAACGAATAAACGAATTAATAAATGAAATGATATACACGTAACCAGTTTACAGCAAAGCATTTCACGAAAAATTGGATAGTTGAAGTGCATTCTAATCTAGAGTACATCAGAAAAATATCTTAATATCAATAATGTAATAATGTTCGATATTAACATCCCGAATTCTTATTACGTCGGTGCGTCCGAATTACTAGTCAATTATGATACTATCAAACAATTACGCGTACTATGAACATACATAAGAAACATAACGATGTAAATGCAAATGTATACGACACTGTAAAGAATGTTCAATGATCTTTAAAATTGGCAACGAAAAAAAAAAAATACGAACAATACAATATTTTTGTTCAGTAGATGCCACCATTATGATCGAACTGTTTTAATACGTGGTGTCGGGAACCAGACTAATCGCTCTACATATTCATCGCATCATTCTATACACAGAGGATGACGTCACACGCCAAACCTCTGTACTTAACCGCATTATTTCGCCCCAAACGGCGCAATGTGCTTGCGCATGAAGTAATCCCGCGTATGAACGTTGTTTCATTAAATGACTTTATTGATACCATTAATCAGTCTAATATTAAGTTAATACTGATAGTAGAATATATTTATGTTCAATAGAATACCAGTAGTTCGTGTTTAACGCTGTTTAGCATGTTTATTATAACAAGCTACTTTCCCTTTCGTTTTGTGTGAAAATGCACAAAGTTAGATGCCAGTAAATCCAATTCCCATAGGGTCCCATTATAAAACGGCGAACTTTCAGATTTCACTTTGTGCAAGCTTGCTATGAGTTTAAAGATGAATCTTTCCTCTTCCAAAAATTGCAATAAAAATATATGGTATGTTACTTCTAAGAAAATGCGTCTCACCTGAATGCAGACACCGGTAGAAACACGGTCTCGGCAGTCATATTTCGACAAAAGCCCATGCCACAGTAGACACACGCCAAAAGCTCATCTTTAAAGTTAGCGTCCAAAGAAATGCACCACAATGTTCTAAACACACATAGAATATTAGAAATAACCACAAAAGGCATGTCTGCCATTGCTAAATGCTTTTCATAGCAGAAGAAAAAAGGAACTCTAGTAAAAGGCAATATTTCGAATGTAACACAGAGGGAAACACATTGATTTAATGGTATCTAACCTCAATGCAATGTTAAATCAACCATAGCGAGCTACGCTGGAAATTAGCGCATATCTATCCTGCTCAATGCGTGAGTACACAGGTCTGTAAGACCGGTGTAGACACGACGTTCATCGCATTGGTTACACTATCATTGTGGGTTAAACATTCGCCTAATTTACAGGTGTAGGATTTATCGTGTGCCGTATCTAGAACATGCATGACATAAATTAAGAAGTAAGGTCAACCTTTTATAATGTTGAATCAACATGTAACATGTACATATTATTTTTAAATATTAGCATGCTTTCAAGTTGTGTTTAAATTTTCAAATGTATGTTTTAATAAGATCATGCTCTCTGAATAATGACAACGAAAAACCGTAGAAGTGGCAACGAATATTTGAATATTCGAATAATGTAAAATATTCGAATGTGTTTTAGGTATTCGAATACTTACCTGTCCGATTAATTAAATTTTCATTAGCATACAAAATACAGAATATGTCAATGTAAGCCTCTAAATATCAAGCATTCGTGTCACGTTATCTTCTCTAGTACGCAGGTTAGGTGTCAAAGTCGACCTAGCACACTATTGTTATGCCTAGAGTCCATTAGAGCCGCGACAAATTGGCCGGTGTTGGAGTCAGTGGAAATCCGATTGACACCCTTTGGCATGATCTGGCCCACAGTTTTAAACTTGGCACTTATAATCACCATACGTCGGAAAGTGTAAAACTTTTGTCGCGCGCCAAATGGCACCAAGTTTGTGCTAGTTTGCGATAGCCAACACTACTAGTATATATTAACTGCAGTTCTAGACAACTGAATCACATGTCAGGTACAGCAAGTGTGCACATCACCATGAACACTGATCTAGGGCCAATCACACTTCTTCCTCATCAGAAGGAAGATCTAGCCTTATAGCGCAGGGGAAGACAGAAACACCATGCTGTATCATCAACTTCGAGCTGAGAGATGTCAAAACCCATGGAGGAGCTCAGGATTGATGACAGGACAAGGTTCAAACTACCCAGGCTGACCCCAAAAATGTTTTAGAATTGCTCGAGCGGCTGGCTTCTCCCTTCCAGAGAAAGGACAACAAGATCAGGAAGGCCATTCCTGTTTGTCTCAAGTTGGTCGTTTTCACAGATATTTGGCAGCAGAGGCCTAGGGACCGGCTTGCACCATTCGAGTTAGTAAAAGACTGTACAAGAGTTTGTTTCACACGTGTTCACAGACATAATTAAGCGCTTGAGTCGTCGAATGCCCTATCACACATGAAGTCTGTATTCTTACATTGAACAATTAGATTTCTCTGTCATAAGAAATGTACACAAATTTAGACTCTATCCGAATAATACATATTTTGTCCAAACTAGCATGAATTAATCCAGAAAAATGGCTTCGGTGTTGTATCCTCGGTGGCAAAATAGGGTCTGATGAACATAGAGAGGGATCGGCATTAATAGGCGCCGAATGTCCAGAATATTGCGTGCACTGGAACTGATGTATCGACAGCTTCCGACAAACAATCGCAAGCATTGTGCGGGGTGGCTTAGACCATTCACGTAATTGCCCCTACGGACGCGAAACATTGAAAACAATATAAACAGTTTGATCTAACTGGCGCTTTTGGCGCGCTGAATCGCCGAGATAGAAAACTTTGGCGCCAAACCGTATCAGAGCTCTGTCTGATTTATAGTTCAACGTCAGTACACTCCAGTTGCTGCCAAAAGGCGATATACATTCCCATATCGGCGATAAATTATACTTAATTGGCTCCAGTTAGGTTCAAACCTCTCATAATAGGCGACGAATTAGACGCCGTACATTTGTTTTAATTTTTAAAACTTTGAGGGCGTCAAATCAGTGATTAGCGCCAATTCGTGCCATTTGGTTTCAAATGGTTGTGGATGTACGACAAAACGATCCAACTTCTTTGCACTTGGCCACAGTATGCGACACGTTAAATGAAACTAACGCCTTCTTGCGCCTTATGTCACGACTCTAGTGGACTCCTAGCTTTAAGTATATATCAGTGTGTTGTTACTGCATTATAATCCCATTATGTGGACCATTGTCTCTTCATCAGGAGTAGGAGATAAAAGCGTCTTGTGAATGCTTATTGGTGTTACTGCATACATGTGCTCTGAAATAACACATCGCGTCCAAAGGTATATCCGATGGTTTGTGGCACTCAGAAAGTGTTTGAATGTCGTGGTAACAGGCAGCACAGTTGTCAACAAAGCATGAGATCAACCGAGGGCTAACTCTTTTACAAATGTTATACAAATAATTGTTCTAATAAATACATATCGCACAGTTAAGTCTTTATAACATTACCATAATAATAATTACTGCATCCGATGACCGAATATTCGAATAATTGAATAATATATCAATCGAATATTCGAATATCAATTTTGGTATTTGTTGCCATCCCTAAAACAAGCTTTCGGAATAATGACGGAATGAGTAAAGCTGCCAATCATCGTGAAAGAGACATTTCTGTTCAAAATGATATAATAACAAAATATACGTAATATTAATTAGCAAATGAGTTAAATGTAGTATGTTTGTGTAAATAAAGTTCTTGAAACAATGCACACCTAAAAATATGATATTGTGAAAACAACTCGATTTATTTGTATACAAAAATGAACAATCGTTGAAAAGACGACCTTTTTGGTAAATTCACCAAAACTAAAGGAGCGAATAATATAAACTCTTTTGAGTTTCACACATTTAATATAATAATCAAGATTTAAAAAGGAAACACAATTAAGAAGAACCTGTGATAAAACGCATAAATGGCAAGCTATTTAGTTCAGACATATTTTTCGACTCAACAGTATGTAAACGACAATTTGTGAAAAAAAAATTCACACAAATCACAGTCACCACAACATGCTCATCTAAATTGTGATGAAGAGTACTTGAAATTTCTACATTAGAGCAGTGAAATAAAGGAAAGTGAAAGTAATACACAGTTTATAGAAATTTATCTACTTTCAGTAAATGTTCATTTTTACACTTTCAACATTATTTACTGTATCTACTGTTCGAAATTATTGACCGTTACACTTAAACACCTACTGTATTTTGATAAATAACATATACACTTTTATTCTACGGTTAGCCGTAAAGTGATATCCACTATGAAGGATTATTCACTGGCATAACCTGCAGACAATGGTTTTGAAAAAAGAAACAATGTCAATAATTTCAGCGAATGGAATAGTGTCAAAGTTATAATCACGTGACCGGTGTGTATACTCCTTAGACTTCACAACACATATCAACGAACAATTGCGCAAAAGTTTATTCACACAACTGTTTAGTATCTCCAATGGCACGTTTTATATTTTCTATGTAATTCCATGTCATATGGCCGTTAATGAGGCTTATGTAGGCAAAAGTGATATTTTTAATGTATTGCTAAAATGCTAGACATAAACATTTTGCTTTGAAAGCTAAATATGTTGTTATTTGTGTAACTGAAACATGGACTCTAAACGACATAGTACATATTAAGAACAACACAATTATTATTAAAGATAGGGGCGGTCATGGTTGTAGGGTATGCTGTTACGTTAAAAATGATATTGCATTATCTCCAATGATAACTGTTTTTTATTGAACTTTATTGACCCGAATCAAACATAATGCTGTAGTCATTATTTACAGACAGGACGGGCGAACAATGCAAAAAAACTACAATGCAACGTTAAATTGCGAAATTTGCAAGAAAGAAATTAAAATTACAATCTGTAATATAGCTTTGCTCCTGTTGCCTCAAAGCTTCCAAGGTAGTCGAAAAACGGCCTTCTTCACAAAAATGATTTAATCTTATGTCAAAGAAAAACAATACGTTTTACTTAAGCATGTAACTAAATTATTTGTTTTTAAAGAACTAAATACTTTTAATTCCTTTATAAGTACTGGTTATGAAGAACTACCAGCTTAATAATCACAACTTTCTGTTTTGATATATATCCATATTGCACATAGATACATATACAATTACGATTGATCATATGTTTCAAAGATTTCATTACAAATGTTCTTCATATATAAAAGACCCTGTTCTGGCAATTCATTACCAGATTATGTTCAAAAAATAGATAGAATAGACCAATATAAAACAACTGTTAAGAATAATGTTTTAGCATTGCAACGAATAACTTAATTTACACTGTGTGTGATGTACATGTCCTTACATGTTTATATGAAAGGATTTATTGCCTCACAGATGTTTATATTAAAATTGTACATAGAGTTACAGCACACAGCAGATTCAATTTGCAATTCAATATCAACCCTTGCTCCTTTGAAATACAAGTACAAACCAATTGAAGAAGCGAATTAAAATAAAAAACATCTGCTTTTGTTTGACTTCGAAGTGTTCATTGGGTATAACTAAACCAGATAAAACATTACTTTTGAAGTTGCTCATATTATTTGTTTTATAGCATGCTGTGTACGATTTTAACATTATTATCTGAATAAATACAAAATAACTATTTTAACGCAGGCCTGGATACGATTATAGTTTCTAACTTAAATTCATACTCTGGGATTATATGAATCTGCCCTCAACCTTAGATAAGATAAATTATTAGTTTACACTCCTCTAGATGTTCATCGCAAACATAACACAATCATTGTGGTTAAACAATAGATTCCTTGACATTTGTTAATTATATCCAGTGCTAGAACATGCATGATATGGTTTGAGAAGTAAGTTTAATTTGATATTTATATAAATACAGTATATAATGATACATGTGAAATGTAGGATTAAACATTTAACACGCATTAAAGTTTTTTAAATCCATGTAATCTATGTTTTAATAAGTATACAGTTGCTGAAAAATAACAGATGGAAGAAGAAAGTCTGCTAAAATCGTCGTTAATGGGACGTTTCCATTTGAAAAGATAGAAATAAAAAATAAAGGTTAAACTAGTTAGCAAATGAAATTAAACGTATTATTGTTGTGTAAATAAAGTCAACATGTTGCTCAATGTCTGATTTGCTATTTGATGAAAACAATTCGAATTTATTGTATTCAAAAGCTGAACAAACGTTAAAACAGTGACCTTTTTTAAATGTCTACAATGTGCACACAATTTGATACAATTTGTGTTTACTGCATCACTTTGATATTACTGTAGAGTTGCTATCAGACAAAACCGATTAAACATGCAAACTTTAATTGATTTAATAAATTAGAAAACGACAGTTACATCTTTATAAGTAAATATTGACAATGAAACTAAATAGAATCGTGTTTGTTTGTTTGTTTGGATTTTTCCCGGATTGACAGTCCTGCGCTCTACCAACTGAGCTAGCCGGCCCGGTAAAATAGAGTCTTGGTCATAAATAGAGCATAGGCTGCAATTTGGTGGTTAAATGACATCTCAAAACTTTGCTTTTGAAAATTGTAAACAAAATAGCAGTTAGCAGTACATGGCATGTAAATTGAATGCTATATAGTAAAAAATAAAGGGCCTTTTCTATTTTCGATAAAAAAAACTTATAATATCAAGTTGATACTACACGTATTAGTTAAACATTAAAATCAATTACTGTATGCCCCCCAGAAGCTTTTAAACAGATCACTAAAATAGTTTATATTGAAATGAATAATTTCTGCTACAATAAACGCAACAAAAGTCGTCCACAGTTGTGTCACACGTTGGTGCAGGATCCTCGGACAAAAGTAGATGTTTTGTGTGAGTACAGATTATTAAACTTTAATACACAATCAGCCGAAAATGAAAAAAAAAGAAGACAAACGACGGGTTACTAAGTAAATATTTAGAATAAATAGTCAATTAATGCACCAACGACGCTCCGGTCGTATAATTGAAACCTCTAGTCGGGTAGTTGCATGCCCCTGTTACTACGTCATCACTTCGTTATAGGGTTTGGCATGGGGTGATAATAGTTGACAATCACACGACAACAAATGTTATATATGAAAAGAAGGCAAGTTGTTTATTCAGTGTTCCATATCGTGGTAAAGTTTATTTATAATTTTAACAATTGCCATATAAAGTAGCACAGCTCACATGTTTGTGTACATTATGTGGAAGTCTCGATTTTCATAATCCAAACAGTATTATAACGACTCGCCCCATGTAGATATCGACAATGTCACTAAATTGAATCTAGGTCATAATGATCTTTCAGCTAGACGCTGTTGCAATGGGTTACAATTTGGTAGTTAAATGACATCTTAGCATTAAAAACAACTAAGCAATGCAAATTGCTCTTTACGATTGTAAACAATATAGCAGTAAGCAGTACATGCTATTGAAAATGGAACGCTTTATAATACAAAATAACAGCCCTGTTTTTACTAAAATACACAAACCTAATAATACGAAGTTGATACCACATGTATCAGTTAAACATCAAAATTAATTAATGTATGGGTTCCCGATTAAAACATCATGAATAAACTTTATTTAACAGGTCACTAACATAATTCATATTCAAAATAATAAGTTCTGCCATAATAAACGCAACAGAAGTCGCCCACGATTTGTGTCACACGTTGAGGTTCGTATGACAAAATAACAGTATATATGTTGTGTCAGTATATATTATTTTAAGCTTCAATATAAATAATGCCAAAAGTGGGAAAAAACGACGGGTTATTAAGGAAATGTTTACAATAGTTAGTCAATTAATGCACCACAGCTCCCAGTTTTGTGTAATATTATATGGAATTCTTGATTTTTATAATCCAAACGATACTATAAGGACTCGACACATTAACGACTCGTCCCATGTTGTCTCGCCCTCCATATGCATAACGATTTGCAACAATCTCAGTCTGTAATATTAATTCTAATTACACGATTTGCAAATATTGCAGGAGGATTATGTCCTGGGTGTGAAAACAACGGGAGAGGTTTTGTCACACTGGCTATGTTTCAAACGTGTTAATTTTCATTTAATTTCGGACAACTTTGTTTCTTTTCTCAGTTGATGTAAAATTATATTTACGTGTAAGCATTCTGCATAAATTACTGAGTAAATGCCGCTTGTTTTCTGTACACATAATATATGTTCTAGATCAGTGTTCCAGACAGGCATTGCTGTAATTCCAAATCAAAGAACTATTAACAGTTTATGTTTATTTATAGATCGTTTGCAAAGAAGATCACACAAGTAAATGATGCTTATGTATCATACTTAATTCCTTTAATTTTCAATTAAATCCAGCTTTTAATACTGCAAGAAATAACATCTTAGTCAAGTTTGGAACTAGTGACCGTCATTTTTATTTGACTTTGATGTTTGCATATTGTTTTTATATTTAAAAAAAATATGTCTTAAAATATATGCATTTAGTTTGTTCCATGTTCATTTTGGGAGAAAGTTTTCTATAGTATTATTTTGTATTTTTGTAACAAAATACACGTATCAAATGAATAAAATAATGACATGATTTTATTATTTTTCTTTACTAATTACAATCATATTATATTGATTAAATTCTGTTTTATTATGTTGAACCTATTGACTTGATTTGTTGTTCCCGAGATATTACATTATTTACTTTAAGCTATTTATTTGCATTTCCTTTTAAATAAAATGCACATGAAAAATCTAAGGTATACATGTTTATAATCGAGATCTAATCTAAATATATATTTTGAATGTTGTCAGTGACAGGGATATCGTTATTTATCCTAGGTTTTCGACACTAGTGTTTACTTGAAAAAGTAGATTGAGCAATTAACCAAGAAAATAAAAGAATAATCACCAGATCGCATACACGCATATCATATTTTCAACACATTTTATTTTAATTCTGCCATCATATGTTTTCTTCGCCAATCAATAATATTAATATATTAATTTATCTATATACACAAATACTAGTAATACAGTATTGTCTATCTGGTGTTGTTTTTTTGCGCAATACATTTTGATATTGATATGTTATGCAGTGTGTAATAATAATAACAATACACTCATTTAGGATTATATTTCTTATGACGGGAGTTTCATGACTACAACACAAAGAAAATATTCTTTAAAAACAAAATTGAACGTACTAGGGCTCCACTATATGTGGTACCATCTACTGCAATAATCACAGATATTCATAGGTATCGAGCCCTTCTAGCACATCAATGCATCTATATCCCTCACTTGTGATTAAGAAGCAGATATATAAAATATTTTAAATAAGTCAAATATATGTTAAATTTATTACACAAACAGTTCTAAACGTTTAATGCACACAATCACACACGTCACACAAAACGCACATGTGTGTAAAGAACCACATACTATGGAAAAACATTAAGTTGTATTGCAATAGGTTTAACTTGTTGTGACCATTTTGGACTTTTTGTGGCAGCTAGGTACATCACAGTCAAACCAAGGAATTTGCAGTTACATCATGGACAGAAAAGTAACGTAAGCGACAATCATTTATAATAAAGTTAATAGTAACAATCAACACCTGAATTGTTGAAACACTTTTTGTCCAATAATCAAGAATACCACCATACTTCTTCTGTGGTGCGTTGTATATTACTAACAACACGGACGAAATTGTAACACCAGAGACAACGTTTACACAAATTCCTTGCATTTTATTCTTATTAAGAATTTTCAGTATTCTAATAGCACTATATTGTTTTACAGAGTCATGCCATTTATACATTTTCTAGTTACACAGGGTAAGAAAAGATTAATGAAGCAAACTTACTACTCGTAGATTATGGTTGCAATACGTTCATGATTGATAACACAAATGACTTTTTTTAAATACTACTGTTTCAAATATATGTTATTTTGATAGATGGCCCGTTGAAGCTTTCAAAATATATTTTGGAATTAACAATTTGTGATACCTGTTCAATTAATAAAAACTGTATGAACCTGTTTGACGAGATTTTTAATTTAAACAGAAATTTTCACATTGATACCTTTTTCACATGTATTTATTGGTTCAGAAACATGCTGAGTGTATGTTTGAATCGGGGTTGGTCCCAGTGGACCCACGATGGGTTAACCTACAGTTTTAACTGGCTGATTTCATGCTGTACCATTAATATTGTTGACAGTGTTCGATTAAACTTGTATAAGGAAT
Organism: Congeria kusceri; assembly: GCA_027627225.1. Lineage (NCBI taxonomy): Eukaryota > Metazoa > Mollusca > Bivalvia > Myida > Dreissenidae > Congeria > Congeria kusceri. The sequence continues at coordinate 48,527,185 of CM051034.1, read as the reverse complement.
TTTCCATTAATATTTGTAAATTATTTAATGATTTCATAACTTTGTTTTGCTAAAAAAAAGGTGGTGATTTATATTTCTTAAAATAATAGTGTAAATTTCATACTCCAATCTACCATAAACAAAACAACACTTTATGTGTATTAAGTCTGTATGAAAACGGCTCTTGTCATGAGATGATTATTTGACCATCAGAATTAATAATAATCAATATTCCCAAACTGGTCAATAGTGATCAGTTGATTTTTGTTTTAACATCCTTCAAAACAGTGTTATTAAATTGTATATTTAACTTCCTTTTCCTACAAACAAGACATTGCATTATTTTAGTCTGTATGAAAAAGGACATCAAACAGGATTTGAACTTCTGACCATTGCAAAATTAATAATGATCACTTCTCCTAATGTGTTTCCAACTAGTCAATAGTTATAATTTGCAAAATTTATAATTCTTAAAACTATTGAAATGAAGCTTGTTCTTGCTAAAACGAAACTACTGTGCAATGTTACTTAGTCCGTATGACAAGGGCATTAAACATGTGTTGAAAACTTTACCGTTACTTTTAATAGTAATCTATTACTATTAATAACAAATTAAATTATAATTCAAAATAAAGTACACGTTTTCAATGAAACGTCCTTGTAAACGTTAATATATTCACCAAAATTGACAACTTTGAAAGTACCAATTTATTAAAACATGTTTTCTATTTGTTTCTTATCCTTCGGTTTGCAATTTTAACAAAAGAGAACTGTTTTATTTATATGTGTGTAAAAACATTTCATGAATATAATGGAAAATCTGTAAGTAAATAACGCACAATACTCCTAAATACTGATCATTAGTGCTTAAATAAACGTTTGCATTGAATTGTCTAGAAACTATCCATTTATTATAAAGATGCCTTTTTATTATTGCGTTTTTGTTGTCTAATATGCTTTTAAAACAATCATTAATATTTCTAAAAAAATGACGTTTTTCTGTTAAGAAAACTATTTTAGGAATAACTTGATGGTAGCTTAATTAACATGAATATGTGTTTATCGAAGAAAGGGTTTCCATTCGGATTTAATAAAACCCCATCAGTAACAAGTAAAAAATGCCAGTGAAAGATTCCTAATTGATTTTACGGCATCTACATGTAAACTATGATGAAAATTCAGACTTCAAAGAAAAACAACAGTTCATATTTTGTTAAAATTGCATATCAGTTTGGCATCTTGAACATCATTGATGATATACCGGTGTTATAACAATTAAGGAGGAAACAAAATTCAAATGCCCAACATAAGCAGTATATCTTTCAATTAAACAGCATTAAGTCGTCCTTTCTGTTACCATTTGTGTCACTGGTGTTACTATGTATGGTACGTGAAATGGTTAAAATATGACTGTATAGTATAATATCATCCTTGAGTTTGTATGCCCCCACTTTAGAGGAGGGGCATATAGATTTGCCCTTGTCCGTCCGTCCGTCCGTCCGTCCGTCGGATTTTTGTGTCGCGCATAACTCAAAAAGTATAACTGCTAGAGTGATGAAACTTTATAAGCATATTCATTGGCATTGGGGCTTGTGCACCTGGGTATTTTGGTGCAGTTTTTTTCGACATCAGCGGAGTTTTGGCCCTTTTTTAGCAAAAATGATATTTTTGGACTTGTGTCGCGCGTAACCCAAAACGTATTGCTGCTAGAGTAAACTTTACAAACATATTAACCAGCATGTGAACTTGTGCACCTTGGTATTTTGGTGCAGTTTTTTCCGACATCAGCGGAGTTATGGCCCTTTTTTTAGCAAACAATGACATTTTTGGACTTCTGTCGCACATAACTCAAAAAGTATTACTGCGACAGTGATGAAACTTTTCATACATATTAATCAACGTGACTGTGAACTTGTGCACCTGGGTATTTTGGTGCAGTTTTTTCCCCCATCAGTGGAGTTATGACCCTTTTTAGCAAAAATGACGTTTTTGGATTTGTGTCGCGTGTAACTCACTAGACTGATGAAACTTTATAAGCATATTCATCAGCATGTGAAATTGTGCACCTGGGTATTTTGGTGCATTTTTTTCTATCAGCAGAGTTTTGTGACAACCAGCGGAATGTGGGTGCATCCGTGTCCTACTGACACATGTCTATTTATAACTAATTCTATTAAGTAAAAACTGATAATTTCAAACAAATAAAGTTAAAGCGGTAAATACTGGCTTAAATATTATAGAATGTCCGTGACATATTGAGGTACATCCCGAAATAACCAATACAATTTCAAACTTGCAACAAAATCTTTATGTAGAATCAAAATGTGTCATGAATATTATGATTCATTTTATTTAATAAAACTTACTATGAAGTTTTGTGTAAACAAAAGGTTTTATGGTTTAGTATGCCTGTAGTGTTACCAAACCGAGTCCTTGGTGTTACTTTGTTTATTAAATCGTCAATTACGATCCTATAAATACTAATTACAAAATAGTATATTATAAAAATCATCACATGGAAATTCTTGTACATCTAGAAGGATCTAAAACAAGATACCATGTTTTTAATATGTTGATATTTGTTTCAAGATTTTTGGTTACCTCTAGTAACCAAATCAATCCATTGCGTTACCATTTAAGCAGTAACTACAGGGACAGTAACACCAAGGAATATTCCATTAAAAGTTCACTGCAAAAGAATAACATCAAAAACAAAACAGCTCGTTAAAACAACGGAGAAATACCATTCAAAATATGCGGCGCATATTTTACGAGTTCAAAATGTACGTAACACCAGAGACAACAAATGTAATTATGTCTCATTTATATACACCTTTTTAGCTACATATTTTCAACTCTGCAAGAGATGCTCTTGGTTGCTGTGAGTTATTATTTATCAGAAAGTGACTTTGTAGGGATATGTTGTTACAGTTATTTATTAATAAATTATATCTTACGCATTGCGATTAACACTTAGTAACGCCAAGGACACGGCCCTAATATACATACTTTCAACATTTTGATTTCACATAGTGTTTGGTAATTTGGGTGAATTACCTGCTTTTAAACATAAAATATGATAAAAATAATACACTGACAGGTTTTATATTAAAGTACAGTACAAATTCTAAGAAATAACACTACCTGCAACAAAAACTGGCCAAATCACTGCCCTAAATGGATATTTATGAGCATTGGAGACATTGTTAATACCATTACTTGTATGCCTATAATATAAAATGCTTACTTGTGTTACAAAATAAATCAACATTATATGGTGGAAACACAATATATAAAAAATAGCGTATACTATTTCAGCAATGAAAAATCACCAAAATTTGGACTTTTTTTTTAAATTACCCTTATGCGTTTATTAACATGTTTCAGTTGACAATGACATGCCACAGATCAATGATGCTACTGAGAATGCACCTCATACTCCTGGTAGGTAGTTATGCATTATCCGATGATGTAATACATGCTGTATTTCGATATTATATAAATAATTATTATATGCATTTTCAAATTAGATCTATGATATCTATATCGTATGATTTTTCACGTTCTAGTTTTGCCACGAGGTACACGCGTATTGATCGACGTAAACATGAATGAGCATCTCGTGTTACAAAACCAGTGACAATATGTCGTATACCGATGTTTAACAAAACCATTAGATGTAATGTGATTAACAGTATACAAGTAATTACTACATGGCAATTGGACACATAGTTAACATCATACCATATCCAATGGCCATCTAGTCAACAATTATTTTGTTATATAATCTATAAATAGTTTTACTAGCAAAATCACCGAGCAGATAAACTTATCATAATCCCACTCCGATCTTTTATTCTATTTTATCTCACCACATTCTAATAATTTCAAAAAATAACCTATTAAATAAAACAAAACCCATAAAATAACGTCAAGAAAATCGACAAATTGACGTCATTGTTGCATGTAAACAGAAAAGAGCACAGTGCTGGATTCACTGTTACTTGTACGGTTTTCAATGCACATGCCGAAACCAAAAGAGAAATTTCACAAATCTAGTTTTAGCCCATATTGGATGAATTTAGGTTAAAGTTCTGGTTCCTTTGGTTGTGTGTGAATGTTTATGTGCAAGCCGGGTACAAATTGTGGGAAATCCACAAATCTATTTTTAGCCCAAACGACATGAGTTTAGGCCAGGCGACATCGCTTTTTCATTCAGTCACCGATGGCTGTTCGGACCAATGGGAGAGTTTCTTTTGATAGATAGTATAACAACTGCAAATCGTGGGTTGAAAACCAGATGATACCAGCTGCGATTTTATCAAAATTGATTATCTTTCATTTGTGTATTTTACTACACATGCTTGACATCTGAGAAAGTATTGGTAACTTTTGCAGTTCATGAAAGTTTAGAAATCCAAAAAATGTAAAGTAGCAACTACTTTTTGCCAACATTCATGCAAGTAAAAGGTGCTTGTCGTGCTACCGAGAGGAAGACACCAAGACGCACGAAGCTTAAACCTTTATTGCGTGTGTGAGTGGTTAAAAGCTAAAATGACAAAAATGCATATTCTGTATAAACATTACTAGCAGTGAGAATAAATTTATAATATACTGTCTTTTTGTCCAGACAGTGCGTGTACAAACCAAATTTAAAACCGCCAGAGCCGACTGCGAAGCTTAATTGGTCACTTGCTCTGAAATGAAGGAATAGCGGATGTTAATAAGGGTTTCTCTCCTGGTGATGTCTCTTGAGTTTCATTGTTCGTATATTTAATGTAAACCAGTAAATAATCGAAGGAGTATGGTGACTACCTCGTAATACACCAAACGGTTGCCATGATAACAAATATCTAAATATAGACGAACATACACGTACAAACTAGATAGCTACAAAATGGCTAGTTAACATAAAATAATGTGCACAGTAAGCTCATATTTCAAAATGTGTGTTTCAATGCCAAATAACCGTTCAATAAGTCAGTGAGTAAACTCATTATAAAACAATATTTCTGTTTGGTATAAACATAATACTACAGTAAATAAATCATTACAAAAATATATACATGCTTAGAAAGTTGAACCAAATGACCTAATATTCCTGGTGAGAACCTGTACTAGGAACGAAACAAATAAGTAAGAAATCGTTTCGCGAAAAAATGTGACATGAGGTAAATATGAACTATTACAACTTGTGCAAATTGATTGTTGGTTGTCATTGTAAATATGTACTAAAAATAGTAAAAACAGTCAAAACTTACACTATGTGGGTCTATAAAGGCCAGCAATAACATGATATCAATGACAATACAATAAAGTTAAATGCTGGAGCAGCGTGGCAAAGAAAAGACGAAATTACCCTCAAGAAAACGGAATTAATGAAAAGCAGAATGGTGTAACATTTAACCAACTGGAACAAGGGTTCCAGTACATTCCCGGCCTTGTATGAATATAGAGAATATTAGGTTAGTGTCTAAGTGTACTTGAATTTATCCGACGAGTTAAAGAAAGCCTCGCCGTGTAAGCCTTTCGGAGACGAGTCGGATAAATTCAAGTACACAAAGACACTAACCTAATATTCTATTTATCCTACCATATTTTTATTTATTTATTTTATGTTTAACAAACACACTATTAACGTTTAATTATTTGAAACAATACTCAAAAACGCATTAAATTTACTGAATCTAACATTGCGTAGTAATATGGAATATATATGGAATATATTCATGATGTTTCCGCCACTCGAAATAGTCCGAAACAATTCAATGCAAAACGCAGTGTAACAAGATAAAATATCGCCATATGCTTCGTTTCAAATATGTTCACCATGCCAAATGCTACACACTACAGTAGATAAAAGAAGGTTTTATTCAAATGCAAGTCCGTGTTTCGACCAAACTGTTCAACAACAAAAGACCAAAATGGCTGGCAATTTTAACTTTGCAAAAGTGTATATGCAGGATTTATCTTCGTCGAGATGTTTATTATATACCATTTCTATTATCTTTCAAAATATACACACAACTTGTGTGACTCAATTATTCCAGAATGACACAGCATACAATTAAAAATGAAATACACCTTACTCACCCGATTTTTTCATTGATAAAAACGTCGTGTAGTCCAGTTTTACAGAGGTTCTAGCTTCCATAGTGAGTTGTTAATCCGCACATGGCATGATCGATAAAGGAGCAAACATAATCCTTCTATTCCTTTTAAAACAGTTGGTGTAAGCGAGTAATTCTTTGTGGATAGACTTTCTTTGATCAACCAACAAAGAAACGGTTTATTCATCAAAGAAATAACCCTTTATGTAAATTTCCTTTCAAAAGTAAACTAATCGAAGACTGCATCCAAATTACTAGACCTAACACCTTATGATGGCAACTCTGTTCTCCACCCACAACAATCCAGCTCGGAATACACTCGACTATTGAAATGGAATTAATCTCACCGGTTCCATTCGAGCCATATGTTCCATGGATACACTTTTTGATATAAATCTTATTATCATAATCCATCCAAAAAACACAGAAACACTAAAGATTGTAATCTGATTGCTCTTTTTAAATTCCAACACTGTGTAAACTTAAAACTCAACTGAATGACGTAAAACATTTGATTTCGTCATTACGCGCGCACGCGAATTTTGGCGAGTTATTTTAAACCGAAACTACCTGTATTGTGTCGATAGCTAACTGTTATTGATTCTTTTTCCTCTACAAAAATGTTACTATTTAATTTATTGTAATGTAGTATTTATTGTAAGGTATATAATAAAATGTAATTACTGAATGTTTAGTGTCTTATTTCCACCAATAGATGAACTGTTAAATATCGCCCGATTTCGTAACCTTTAAAATTACTTGTTTATGACGTCACTCACATTCCTGGTAAAAGTAGTCCGTCAAAAGTATATTCATGAGGGTGTCAGATAAATCTTGCCTGTCGGATAAAGCAAAAGTTTAGCTGACAGGTAGAGTTCCTTCTATAAAATCATTTAGTGGTAGGATAAATACCAAATAAAATACAACCTACAATCATTCAATAATAGAAATTTGATGAAATTGAAATGCAAACTAAGGCTTTCATAAAATAGTCAAGCTCGCAACCAGTTCTTTTCCACAGTTCATTGATGCAACTTGCAAAATACACACTAATGAAAACATTTACGAAAAATGCATGTCTAAAGAATGAATTTGAATTTCAATAGGTACATAAAACAAATCAAATACTATTATAGAAAACTTTCCACATGGTAAAGCTATATGGAAAAGCACTATTATCAGTTTTCCTAGAAACACCACAAGCAAATGCTTCATGTACTATGTGTAACTCATTTTTTCTAAAATGCCATACATTATAAACAATATACAGTCATGTAGATCTAATAAGAATTGATAGTCAATTCATGAGTGTACGTTTTAAGGCACATGTTCATAACCATTGTCATAAAATAGCAAAAATATTCTAGTAAGTCAAAGTCATATTCACATGTTGTGAGTACAAGGGTATTACTAGATAAGCAAAACTAGTTAGGTGACTGGTCTCACATAGTTCACACATTTGCCGTCTTTAGCAACTTGGATTTCTACAGACTGAGTTTTAACTTTGCTGTCAAATTAACTTAGAAACGTGTTCACAATCATCGCAACTGGCCAGTGATTACGGTGTTCATACACTTCCTCGACTAGCACAATATCGCTTACTTTTAGGTCGTACTCTTCTTGACCCCACTCTGGGCTTGCCTGCATAATATGTTCCCGGTTTTCCTGTATTCATGGAATATGTTTGAAAGAACTTCAACATGTTTCCAATTAAATCTGTACTTGTCTCGAATGTTCACACATGTCTCCAAGCCTTGAAGAAGATTTGTCTTCTGTGTCAGTAGCATGCTAGGCGATAAAATGTTCATATCTCGTTACTGCTTGGAACAGACCCTTCGATCTAGGCCCAATCAAACAATACAGAAGAGCATCTGGTCGCGAGGTCTTCAGGATTTCTTTCTGTAGATATATATCTCTCCATTTCTGGGCGCCCGTGACATTGAGTATCCTTTCAACACGATTGCTGACATATGTAAAGAATCGCCCGCTTTTGTTACATATGTATCCTAAGGCAATTTTGAAGGCTGTTATTGCATCCAGGGTAATAAACAGCTGCACATTACTATCTGTCAAGTTCAGGTAAGACGCGGCTGCAATCGCCTTTTCTGAAGCATCTGAGTTGATTGAGACATATACATCCTTAGCGAGGCTTTTTAACGACAGCTGACCGAACATGCGCGGGATACTTATAGCCTGCAACTTTTCAACAGATGCTCTCCGATCTTGCCCTTTCCTGACATGCTAAATGGATAACGGAGCGTCCCAGTCAACGCCCTGTGATATAGCTTAACTTAGGATAATTTTTCCTGTAATCGTAATGTGAGCGTTGAACCCGAGCGGATCGTAGATACTGTTTATCACGGAGAGGACACCCATTTTAGTAACAGGCTTCACGCAACTGAACCCCGAACATAAATTGGTCATTTCTAAGACCCCAATCTAAACCAAGGCTGCGTTTTGTTGGTAACATATCTGTCCCACTCTTTAGCGACGGCATCCCCTACGTCTTCATTTAGAAAGGCGACCAAGACCTAAAGATTGTTTGAAGTGTGGTTTAATGTTTCCTACTTCTTTCAGAGCCATCTGGGTGTTCTTTGGCAGTTGTACCAGCCTTATGAGCCGTTGGTATTGATGCCAATGAATCGTCAACCTAGAAATCTCTCTGCACAAACTGTTGAACTTTTTCTTCTGCAGGTTGTACTGCTATACATAGGTCATATGTTGCAACTTCTGGAAAAGCAGTATTGCCAAATACGTGGACGCACATTCTGTACTCAATAAGTTCCTCATCTGGGTTGCTCTCGATGTACCAGAAGAATCTCAGGAAATCTGGATGCCCTTGAGAAACTCTAAATCTGTAAAACCTATGTTCTACTTTAGCGGAGGTGGCTACTTCATATTTGCGAAATGTTCGAAGAACACCGAGTAAACTGTGTGTCATGTCTGAGCCAGACATTAAAACACTATTTAAGAAAAGGCCCTGATGCACGGCAGAAGAGTCTAAGACAACCCGTAATTGCCCGGGCTTTTTGGGGTGGTACACCCCGACAAGAGGCAGATACCAGCACTCGTTATCTCTATCTAGTGCTGATGCAACTTAAACTTCTCATCTTGCTCATGGAAGTGACACAATTTATATCAATGTAATCGTAATAGTGTTACCAGGCTAAAAGAAACAAAAAGAAAAGCACACTGTTTGTTAATTAATTGTACCTAGAACACACAATGTAAGCAGTGAATTATAGTCAGTCGTATAATGCCGGTGACGGTGCATTGCAATCATTGAAGTTTATGGATATATTTCAGGTATTAAAATCGTCAAATACAACAGTATTATTACATATATCAATCCATTTGATATTTTACATATGCATTGCACAGACACACACATAAACAGTTACATTTAGATGCAATTTGTCACTTTTTTGCAGAATGATGAAATGATGAGCTTTTTAATCAAAAACAGCGTTTTCTCAAAACGTGGTACATTCTAGTTTTAAACCTTTGTTAATTGTAGCATATTAATGAGTTCCTTTTTATATTCGTTTTACCACACACAGATGTAATATTTCGTTAAAAACTTTTTCAGTAATTCAAGATAAAAGTATGTTTGTACACATATTGGTTCATTACTCTTAAAATAACACTAGTTCGAACATTAATCGCAGAAGAGTAAACACAAAACAAGCTTAAATTCACATCCAACTAAACCAAGTGCACTATATGCTACCAATTCGGTTTATTCTTCACAGACAAAAACTTTCGTCTTGATTCTGTTGCCTCACTACACATGTTGTATTGTATTGTGTTCTCCATATATTACTGTATCTGTATATATTGGGAAATAAATCAAAGATATTTTAAAAATAACAATAAATAACAACACAATAAAATATTCTGCATTTTTAATTAATTTTAATCACATGATCTGCATAATTTAAGAATAACTCATTACATTTTACAAAGGTCGCAGTCAGACGAAATTGAACTCGGCTCGATGGCGTGGGGCGTAAGGACTTATACCACAAGACCATTAAATACGACTCTCGTTGCCCCGTATTTAAATCTATATCAACATAAATTCCAACAACAGAAACTCGTTCAAAACAACGCAAACAACCGAACCTGTCTGATTAATAATTTCGCACTAGAAAGTCGGTTTCAATTTTGTTGATAATGAGGGAATAAACCATTTACTGAAACTAGGGATAATCGTGATGTTCTGTTTATAAACACGCTGCAATCGTCTGCATTTACATATTGCCTTGTTGTACAGTTCTTATATTGAATAATGTGTTAATCAATACATATAAGACAACGAGGCCGTATGTCCGTTAAATACAAATAACTACGTTTGCTCGGTGACAGGCATGCATTTATTGAGACATCCGGTAATCTCGGTGCGCGACAATCTTATATAAATAGGCATTTAGCGCGGTGCATACCTCGTCAATATATAATTAATGTATGCATGGCATCGTTTTAACGTTCGTTTAGTTGTCAATAGCTTTATAAACAAAGTATAGAATTATAGGAAAAACATATATTAACACATTTTATCCGTACAAAGGTCCTGTAGGGTTACAAGGGTCCATGGGAAGGGGGGAGGGTCAAATAAACAATACCGGTGCCTATGACTAGGCTTTGCGGTGATAAAATCAGTCAAACCCATTGTAGTCAGAGGTAAGGCATGTTTTACTGTTTTAAACTAGATTATTGTCAACGTGTATTCTTGCAGTTTCTACACGTTAATTGATAGAGATAATACTTACGTGTTGTAAAACACACTATGGGGAAACCAAATGTACGACCGGATGTTGCGATTGGCTGTCAAGAAAACAGTGTACAATTCGAGAGATGGGTAGATCTGATATTATTTTGGATTTTTTAAAACCTTTTTGTATCATTTCAAGTAATACTTAATTTATCTAGTGGGATGCATCAAATGTTTGTCGCCGTTTCGAATAATTGCCAAACTTCACTGACAATCAAGCGAACCTCGTGTTGTTTTCATACTCACCGATTTCATGATGATTTTGTGGCATTTAAGTACATTTAAGTGCATACTCGTATGAATGTTCAATATAGAGAGGCTTTAAAATATAGTTACTTACCAAAACGATGTCATATTCTGTCTGAGTATAAGTTTTGTACAAAATTAATTGTAAAGTATGCAAGTGAACAACTTATAAACTGTACCTCTGTTACATGCAATCCGCAAATGATCTGTGCAGGATTGTAATGTACCGTTTCTTGTGATTTTCTATTTGGGTTTCAATACATATTTTGCAGTATTTATATCACCTTTGACGACAAAAATCATTGAATTCTATTTAGTCACAAGGCCAGGTTAACCTTTCATCAATCGTGTTGTCATTCGCTTAAATTTGTGTTGACTGCGTACTTGTGTAAGAGTTGCTTCCCGTAGTTATACTTTGATACTTGGCTGAAAGTTTCGCGGTAATTTTCATTTCATGACTTTTCACACCATATGTATTTTAGTCATAGATGTTTTCAATTGTTTCCATGGCCTTATTTTAATGTGCATTATCAATCGTTTTTTAAAGAATTAGTATTTTTAACCAAATGGTGTCATGTTCTGTTTGTTAAAACTGCGCATTTTCGATTATATTAAATTTACTGGTGTATTTTTAAGCATTACATTTTTGTGATATGTAATTTCGTTCTATTTGATATATCATTATATGATTTTTCTTTCTTTCTTTTTGTTGTACTTTTTACCATTCTACGAGCATTGGTGCTGATGATTGGACCTGTTAAATAAAGTCAATAAAGTAACGGAACCTGTAACACAATCAACTTAAAGACAGCTTTCATAGTTTCAACATAATTAGAACTAATGCAAACCATGTTATACATTTGAATAAAGCTTGTCTTAAACATGACCACCATTATCCCCGGGGCCGTATTCAATTAACATATTAATGCATTTCTAACGAAGATTCGCTGGGATGTTAAGTTTATTTGAGATCCGTCCTTAAAAAGGCGAAATCGTAAACAAATCACCTTAATGTTCTCTTATCCTAAACAGCTATGTGAGATTATCCGACGTAAATCCTAACACCAGGTAGTTCTCTGAGGGATATTGTGTAATTATTAAAAAAAAAATTACCAACAACAATTAGGCAGTTGATATAGATGCTTACTGTTCCATGACTACAATACAGTTGCTCGTAATCACCTGCAAAATGAAAGAAAAAACTCAATATCATAGCAAGAAACGTACAGAATATTTGCAAGACATGGCACATAAAAAGCTCGTTAAATCCCAAGCTCGGTTCAGAATCAATTGCAAGATACATATGGTCGGCATATGTTTAAGCTTCGCTTTAATTGACTTGCCAAACACCGCGATTTATCATAAAACTCAATCAAAATAACTTGTTTGATATATAATTAAACCAGTACAAAGGCCGAACAACGAAGGATAAAAAAAGTAGACAGTCAGCTTTATTCCGATTTTCGTTCTCATGTAAAGCTGCCCTCGCTAAAAACTGTTATGATTATGAGGAATTAATACAGCCAAATGCTTATTTGAGTTATTAAGGATAATTTACATAGAGCAGATAATATGTCTGAAACAAAATACATACAATGTTATTTACAATTCATTGTGTTGTATCTAAAAAAGTACCTCTTTTGCAATACTCACGTGTCGAATTTTACACTTGTTGTACAGCCATTATCTGGTATTTGGTTTCTCCACTGTGAAACGGTCTACTCGATAAAATTGGGCGTTAATGTGTACACTCCCTATTTTTAGTAAATGGAATATCCCATCTTTATCAGCTAAATTCACAACGACTTTACACCGATATTACAAAACAGAACATGGACGTGCATACAACAGGGCTATTAAGCTAGGAATATGTGCATGCAGAAAACTCCATCATTGGCCGATTTGTTAAAAAAAATTTTACCGTGGTACTTACATAAACAAGGTTAGTGCGTACATGTATATACATATATGATAGTTTGCTTAACATTGGATATATAACCATATCATCGATCAACATACAATGTTTGCAATATGTACATTAATGACCTATATAAGTTAACAACATTAAGAAAACCTCGCTCCACATGCAGTTTACCAATGATAGTGTTTAGTCAGATCAGGACGGCTAAAATGAAAATGTTCATCCGGTCAATTTTATCAATATCTTGCTGCAAAAGTGTGTTGAATAGTTTGGCGACAATTTTTCGTCTGTTGAAAGTGTACATTTGCATGAGATTGTTTCAAACTTTCGAAATGAAGATAATTATTTTATCAAAATTTAACACATGCAAACCGTCTTTGTCGTTGAAACCCACACATGCTAAATGTATAAATGCAGTGTGTTTGCGTTGTTAAAATGCTTGCAATAATGAAATGTGTTTTGCTGATAAAGCTTGATAATATTAGACATTCTATTGTCATTCACAGTGAGGCTTATCTAACATGAAACACATTTTGGGTCGATGCAATAAAACTACCGGCATCGAAGCAACTGCCTAATATTATAATGTTGTCTTTCTTTTAAAAATAAACGAACAAAAAAAACACATCATAATGACGTCATTTTAATGAGTATAAGCTTTAGTCCATAGTCATTAAATATTTAAAAATCATAGGATACACGTCATATCACGTGATATCACGGTCACGTGATATCCCATAGACAATCAACTTAAGTTGACATTTCAAATGCTATGGATGGAATGTACATCAACGATTATCCTGCATGCCTCTGCTTATTTCATCAAGGAACGTCTGATAAAGAGATACAAACCAGTACTTCTATTTGTTTCTTCAATCACTGGACGATATAGCTGCTCTTATTAATCCCTCTTATTACTCAAATCCTTGTTTCAGAATAAGACAATTAAGGCCAATTCAGTTGTCACGGCTTTTAGCAAAATGTGTTTCTTCTGCGATAATTTATTGTTCAAAAAGACACCGTAGATTTGCAAAATAATTGGCATTCAATACATCATTTGCAATCGATTGAAATCGATTTTAAAATAAGAATGTTTAATTATATGATATATTATTATATACTGCTAAAATAATTAACGAAATACAACATGCTTTATCTATCAGTGAAATACATTTCGAGATGAAATCATATTATGCTTCTAGCTTTAACTGCAAATAAAAATCGTAAATACCCTTGTATGGCCTTGTATTAAATATTTTCAGTTTGTAATATTATGCCAGTCAAGTCATACACGAGGTAAACAACATATTATTCCAACCAACGACCGAGTATGAAACTTACCTCTATGATTTCCGCAGCAACATCGGTTAAAACACATCACTAACCACCAGTAACACAAACATGTCACCTTCCAACACCGCAAATGATAACATCCACAAAACACACTAAACTCCGGAACGCAATATTATTCTACTCGAACGTAACTGTCAACAACTACTATGGACATACTCCAGCACATAAATATATAGTTTGTATAGATTACACATTTACAAAAATTCCAAAATAATCACTGTTCAAGCCAATGCATGTTTTCGAACTTATATTAAACATGGTGTCGACTGAAAAATACAGCTGGAACATTATGTATGTAACGAAAAAACATTATTTACCCGCACGGTACTGTTAGTTATTCAGACATGATATAGTTTTCATGTGAAAGAAATAATATCAAATATAACACGTAACATATAGCATACATTGGTCAGAGTCATTTGGGTTTTAATTAAAATACAACAAGTTACAATAACACTATGTCTAATTAAAAACAGGCTTAGACTAGTTTTAATCTAAAACCAAAGCTTTCGTCATATGTGCCATTGATTTACTGTGTACCAATTACAACCAATGTTGTCAAAATATAGCGATATAGATCCATTGGGATATTTTGTAATTTATCACGATGTTTATTGGGATATATTGCGATCTTTCTAATTATGTTTTTAACATGCTTAAGACTGATCAAATCACTGTCAACAGGGCCCCGCTGTAATGGGGACTTTAACAGAAGCAACAGAAGCAACATACACGGAGAAAACAGGAAATAATGACAAATAAAAAAAAAATTAATATCAAACAGCCTGATGTCGTTGTACACTATATAAATTTAGTATATTACATTTTTGGTGATTTTCATCTGCACCGGTACTATTCCCATGGTGTTGAAGCTTACAATCCATCTCTTGCACACCGGCAACATTCCATTTACCTCTGTAGTTGGTTCTGAAAGTTGTCCCAACTCACGTGGTATTAGTCACATGATCATGACATTCAAACGCAACGTATAATACCATCCACTCTGTCCATTTAGTTTTCATCTGCGAACTGATTTCATCTGCTTTAATGGGCATCAAAATAGTTCCATTAATAAGAATCAAAAATTTCATTTTTCCTCATTTATGATCATTTGAAATCCATGTATTCTTTATTTCTATTCTTGTGGTCCTAGAATCAACTTGAAGATTCTTTAAATATAATGTTTTCCAGTTTTGACAAGATTCGTTTCATTGAGCCCGTTGCAGAGGTGTATGGTGAGACGATTTTAAAGTTAAACTTGTTTGCATCTACGCATAACTGCTATTTGATTATGAAGAAAATTAGAGCAGTCGTTTGTGTGTATGTACTTTGTAAAGATGAATTCAGATGTTATCGGTAAAAACATGAACTATCTCGCTTTTCAGAAGAAAGGTTCATTCTTTTATCATTTAATATCACATCACGGATTAAATACATACAGCAGGCATTATGTTTTTATTTAAATGCATTTGTTAATTTAATGTCACATGTTAATCCGACAATTTTACACCGACAATGTCATCTTTCCGTGCATCGACTTTCATTTGGAAAATATCATTATGATGATCTGGGATTTATTATTCGTCAGACTAAATGTAAAAGGTGGGTTGGGGTATGTTTATCTCAATAATTATCACAACAAGTAATTACCAAATAATACATACCCGTGTGACCAAATGCGGAAAATAAAGTCAGCCGATTTACAGGTAATCTAATTAATCTTCCTCTTCTTGTCTTGACAAATATGAAAAGCATCGTAACACAATAAATGTATGTAGAATTTGAGTCATTATATTATTAAGATGCAGGTGCGTTACACAATATTTTAATTGATGCGTTTAAGTTGTTATCAGTCGAACATATACGCAGATACGCTGGAGACCTTGACAGCTAACCACGGAAAACTACATATCCTGAAAGTTATTCGCTCATCATACGGTATTAAGCTGTGCACTGCATATTTAAAAAAAAAAGATACGACATGGCATTATGGTTAGTTTCCTTATAATAGTGTATTAATGTTATGAAACTGAAACATGAATTCACAGATGTCAATAAATTAATATACGTACGTCGAGACATCATTCAGAAACAAATAATGGGTCGACTGTCAGGAAACCTGAACCAAACATGTGTACGTTAGCCTTTATAGACTTGAGTGTAAAATTAAACTCCAACATTTTGACATAACACACACAATCATTGGGTAAGGACTTAAGTACATAAAGGAAGCTTTATTGATCAATTATCTTTCTACGCTTTACTGATATTTATTATTGACATTAGGGTGTAAGTATAATAATTAATTATATCCTAAGTGACATTTAGCGGAAAGATTTCTAAATTCGAAAGCATAACCATTTTAGTTTTGTTTTCCTTTATGTCTTTGCTTAATGAATGAATTATTTAATATCAGGTAAACGTAGTAATAAATATTTGTATTAAACTAGATATTTGATATTTAAGAGTGTACTATATACTTAATAATCAATTGTTAAAATGGTGTATGCCAATATGCAGTGTTTACAGGACTGGTTAATCAATGACTACCTGCCTGAAGTATATGTCAAATCAATTATTAGAACAAATAAACACGGTATAACTGTATGAAGAATATCACATTCCATTAACAATTTACCTTAAGTTAAACATGTTTTCGGAAGCGGCATAGCTAGAGTTAAATTAATAAATATCCAGTTAGTGTTGGGGCAGATAATGGCGTACAAAGTTTTGTTCTGTTTGTCTATTAATGTGTATTCAAGCATGTGTAGTGATTATAATACTAAATACGTCTTTGCTAATGAATTCATTAATTGTCGTGTTGTATCTTCAAAATGAGGTATTGGCTATGTTGTGTAATTAATTGTTTAGAACTAAACGAAATCTAAAATGTATGATGGTATTCAAACAAAAACTATATTTATTTGTTTATTAACATATTTCAGCTGACAATAATATGCCACAGAGCTATGTCGCTATTGGGTTTGCACCTTATACTCCTGATGTTTCTTTTATAATAAGATATTGACTGAGTCATTAGTAAGAAATTTTAACCCATACGAATATGAACAATCACTTGGCATTATTTTGTACCAAATACGGCGTACATACGTGACAGAAGCGGAGAAAGAAAAAAACATTAAACATGCTTAATAATATTTATAATTGTGTTTACTTTTAACGACAATTATTACAATATGCAGCTGTTTTCCATAACATAAAAAAGTGAGATGCTAGTATACACTTTATACTAAGTAAATAGTCTACGATAGAAAACAATTTCCAACATAATGCTATGTATTAGATGTCACGAGTTTGTTGAAAGCAAAATACATTCAAAATATTTCTTTACAGTAATCTAATATTTCCTTAGAAAAACTTTATCAGATTAAGTTGAAAAAATACACTGTAATCATTTATCAAATAAAGGTAATGTTTAAAATGAAGACTTAAACCTCATAAATTAATTTGTTTTTGTTTCGTTTTTCATTTGTATAAAACATGTCCATGTAACTTGATTTCTATACATATTAAAATTTAGTTGGCTTAAAGCTTTATTCAAATGTGAACTGTGATGTTATTGTAGTTAAAACATCTGTCACTTGTACTGAAACATTGTGTAGATGTAGTTCGACATTCGCTGAAATATACAGAAAATGCACTTTTTACTCCATTTCTACACAGTTATTATATTGATGATAACACACTGAAACAAAAAAAACTGCAACTTGTTTGTAAATAAATTTTACATAGAACAGCTACTCAGCAGTGAATGTAAGTCAGTGGTATAGTGACACCTTAAGTTGGTACCTTTTTGTACAGAAACCATTGAATCTTACGGAATTTTCCAAATTACAAAATCGAAAAAACTTTACTTATATATAAATCCATTTAATATTTCACATATACATTGCATTTATACACACATAGTTATTTCTAATGCAATGCAATATATAATTTTCATCAGAATGATAAAATTAATAGTTTTCATACAAAGAGCGTTTCCTCAAAACTTTGAAAAGCTTGGTACTTTTTAATGTAGTGCATTCATGATAAACATACACCATACAATAATAACAAATACTGACAATATTGAGTTTTAAAACAACACCTGTCGCTTTAATATGTATATTAAAATATAGACTTATAATTATTATTTAATAATTTTTAACAGTTGATTTTCTGGTTAAAGTTTATATTCAAAAGTTTTGTAGAACTACATAAGTTATTTACTTGAAAGTAGGAATATACCTTTGTCATCAACTCCACTGTCAGGTGCGTCGTTTCCTATTACTCTGTTTTGTATTTTGTCAGAGTAATGCCCCTTTTTCACAGCGATTTTCTGGTTAAATGTTATATTCAAAACTTTTGTAACATAACTTATTCACTTTTATATAGTAACATACTTTTGTCATCAACTCCAGTATCAGGGGTAACCTCCCTATTTAGTCTATTATGCAATTTGTCAGAGTTATGCCAGTTTTTCACATAGATTTTCTGGTTAAAGTTTATATCCAAAAATCTTAATTACTTCAAAACTACACAAGTTATTAACTACATAAGGTTGAAACTTGGATTAATTTGATGAAATAATTGCCATAACTCAGTTTTGAATATCAACAAATGTATGCACCTTCCAATGTCCAAAATATGTACCAACTGATATGCTCTGAATAGTCTTCTGACAGCACTTGCTATCTGACATTATCGTATTGAATAGGTTCTATTTATATATCATTTTATTCAATTAAATAATGTATGCATATGTTAATATTAAAAACGTTTATATGCTTAGGGTATAATGTAATCAGATATACTTAAAATGCATAATGTTTTAAAGTAGATTGTATATGGTGGTATCTGAAACGCAATACATCAAGCGCTCAAGTGTATGTTAGACTGGTTATCATATTGCCTCAAGATTATGATGACAATTAATTGCACAAAGGACTCTTAAAGTTTAATCAAAATATCTGAAATATTGGATAATTTTTGGAAGAAACAAGAACATTTCCTTCGCGCCAAACTTTCCATGAAATCTCTAACGTAAACGACTCATTAATTCAAGTTGAAGTGCTCCGGGTTGCCTAGATTGACTCATTTCAAAGGTCTGCCATTTTTAACAGAGAATAGTAAAATCAGTGACATTTTGGAAAATCATTTCACGTATATTTCAGTTTTTTTTTATTAACGTTTATCTATGAAATAATTACATGTCTAAAAGAGTCTACATTTTGGGGGTCATCCCTCGAACTGAACAACTAATATGAATCAATTGGTATGGTATGCTGGTGTGCAAAAAAACGTTATGTCGATTGTTAGTTTACAATGTTAGATAATACATTCATTCAAAAAATCCTTAGAATCATTGTTTAAGTTGAGGCGGATAGTTTATCATAATTCAAACGTAAAAGATGAAACACATGTGTCAAAGACAGTCGATTTATTTGTTAGTTTGAATTCAAACATAACTCATCACACTAATAATATGTTTAATTGAACGCGGGGGTAGACACGTTTCTAATATGAAACCAAACCTTTCGCCATATGCTCCACTTAAACTGCTACACATGAGAAAATTGTAAATTTTAATATTCACCAATTTCGGCCGTTTACAATTGCAAGTTTAAACATGCAAACTGGATTGCTTATATGCAATACTTTTATATGATTACGAAGACAATTAAAGCACTCGCACGTTTAACCCATTTTTGGGTACGTGCTTCATACAAATTGACACAGTCGATATCGGTAAAACGTGCACCTAGGAGTGAGTTTCATAGTTTCATCATTTAACATATGGATTAAAATAGTAGTAAAACCTGTCAAAAGAAGTGGAAAGATAAACGCAATTTGTGAATTGCTAGGACCTTTGCCGCAAACGTCTTGCCAAAGGCGTCAACACTTTAAGTTAATCACATAGAAATAATTGTGAAAGTACCAGTTTGGATAGGAAACCACATCGATTTAACAAACATTTCAAGTAATAAATTCCAGTTATCGATATGTATTTTTTTTTAAAAAGAAGGAAGAATGTCGATAGTTGTTTTCCACACCGACATACCGGAAGTTGACTAAAGCGAGTTCAGGATAACGAAGTTTTACTGTAAATACCACATCAACTAAGGAATGCTACCACATCAACTAAGGATTGAATAATACCAGTATGAAATATTATATGACACAAGTTTCTTTTCTAAGATATGTAGTAAAAGATATAATTATTTGACGACACCGTAGTTAAGCATTGTATTCGCACTCAACTTTATGTGATCCGCTATCAGCAACCTTATTGTCACACAATTTCTCCTTAAGTATCAATACTATGAGCAACATGCTTTTCTATATCTCCTTGAGGTAATTCAACCGAAAAATCACATATGCCTGTGGCCTCATACGGAAAAACATATTCAGTCGTTTTGAAAATAATTTATATTAATTTATAGTCTCAAATAAGAGAAGCGATCAATACACGATAACTTCAAGTCGCATTTGTGTCAAAAGTCGTAGGATGCATGTTGTGCGTGCGACACCAGTTTGAACTGAAGTGACGCAAAAGCTGTCAGTCCAAAATATATTTAAATAAGCCACCTATATGTTAAATTTTAATAAAAATGAACAGTCTTAAAACGCCCTAAACGTTTTTACCAAAGTTACTTTTAATGCACGCAATCAAACATGTCATATAAAACGTATATAAATATAAATTCGTCTGTAATAATCAACCAAAACGATCGACGATGAAAACATTAATTTGTATTGGAATAATTTTAACATTTATGTGGCCGGTATGACTTTGCTAGAGACCGGTTTATCTTGTGGCCTGTTTGACTTGATTCCGCCATTATCAGCCCATGCCAGTCTTACTTTTACGTTATAGTACGCTCGGAACCAGACTGGTTATTCAGCAACCATTTTGTCATAAAATGTCTGATTCAGTATCAGTAATATGAGCATACTTCAAAATGTACATCAATCGATCTTTACGGTCATTCAACCGAATAATACATATCCGTGTGGCCTCATACGGAAAAATATACTCGTTTTAAAGATAATTTAATTTATCTTCTTCTGTCTTAAATGTGCGCAGCGATGAATATATGATAACTTCAAGTCACATTTGAGTCACATGTCGTAAGATTCAGGGTGCGTAGGACACCAGTTTAAAATGCTATGATGTATCCATAAAACTCGCAATCAGCCAGCCGACACCTTACCCTGATAACTACACTCCTGATAATGTTATTCATCCAGCATTATGTAATGCGTTTTTCACTGCGCAGTTCACTAAAGATCAGTCAGGAAGGAGATCATGGTGTATTTTCTGAAGTGTCTTATAAAATGCAAAGGATTTCACGGATGTCCAAACATGGATACATGTATGTATCTTAATATGTGAACATGTTTCTTAAAAAAACGGCGAGTCCATTGTTGGAAACTATGAACCAAATATATTTAACTTAAACCTATTTTTTACTGTATTATGTAAAACGAAAAGCTAATATTAAATCAATACATGGAAAATACGCAAAAGCATTAAGTTTTCTAAATGCATAATGGGAATTTTATTGTAAGATTCTCTGTCTACGTGTATAGTGAGATTTGTTTTGACTGAAACGGGATAAGAACACATATTTATGTTATCCAAAGTTACCTTAATATTTTATTAATTCGAAAGTAGTACCATTTGATTTTTGTCTTCTTGTGTTTTCTTCGCTCGCTCAAGTATATTATTTAATGGTAGTTAAACTTTGATTTATATAGAGTGTTATAAACTATCATGGCTACTATTATATAAACTCAAGAACCAATAGTATATAATGGTATATGCCAGTATAAAAAGGCAAATATAACGGGCTAATCGATAACTACCTGTCCAATAAATGTGTCGACAAGAATTACCAATGTGAAACATATCAAATTACGTTACATTTATTATTTGCCAAAGATAACAATGTTTTGGGAAGCGGCGTCGCTAGATTTAAATGAATTAATATCCAGTTAATGTTGGGACAAAGTGTTGTTCTTGGGAAGAGCGCGAATGTTCGTCAGTGAATTAGTACACACACATTTGAAACAATCATAATACGAAACTCGTTTGTTTTCTAATGAATATATCAAAGGTAATTTGCCAGTAACAAACTGCACAATTTGGACTTCATGACATAGCTTCTTAAGAAAAAGAACATAATAGCAAGTAAATGGCTTTTGTTTCTATCTTTATGGGTAAACTAGTATAGTTATTTCTTAAAATAAAATGTGCTTTCAAGCTTGAAATATTTAGTATTGTTAGATGGCATATTATGATTTGGACCCAGTCCATAGATGCGCTTCATAGTTGTATTTATTGAAATTGACATGTTCAATGTCGTGTTGATATCGACTATTCTGTATTAAATGTTTGGTAAATCATGTTTTAACTAAACTTAAACCGATTCTGCGTATTGAATTATGTGCAATTACATGGAAATCATTTCAATAATAGAGTATAGAGTACATATTTATATTTCCATTTATGTCATAACAGTGGCAAAGAAAGCGTGTATGTTAAAATTGTGTAAATAACGTTTTTGTGATTTATGCGGATAACAACTAATACAAAATACATGCTACTGGAATCTAATTGTTATTCATGTGTTTTTTTTTCTGATTTATTTGTACAGAAATAGTTGACGTTTAATTTGATTCCGAGAAAATTGACATCCAAACATTGACTGACTGATACAGCAATTTAAATCAGGCAGCTGTATATCAGTTTGAAATTCGCAAAGTTGTATGGTAAATAAAAGTATGTTTTGTTGTAATTTAAATAAATTTAAATTATATTACATAGGATGCATTTGAACGTCTATATAAATAATTTCGTGTTCGGTGTTGACTATGTAACAAGGCATTTAGCTTCTAGACCATGTCACAGTGTACTCATTGATATTCTTACTTCAATCTTTCAACTTACCATTCTTCATCATGGTCCTTGTTTATGTACTAGTTGATGCATGTGATGAAATTTTCAGGCGATAGCAGTAAACAAGGCGATGGCGTACATACATGTTTCTTTTTTGATACACATCATTATCTTGGTAAGTCATATTTACAAATTGTGTGTTGTGATTGATTGAAAACTTATACAACTCCAAAACTATAATTGCAAAATCAATTAATAATGTTGTAATATTACTTCCGCCAAGGATGTGAAGTTTTTGCCTTTGTTGGTGTGTTTGTCTGTTTGTCAGCAGTTTGACTGAAAAAGTTCTGAACAAAATTAAATGAATATTTATGGAAAGGTTGCAAATGGACCAATGAACAAATGATAATATTTTGGTGGTGAGCTGGATCACCGTCTGGATAAAGGAAGCATCCTTTATGAGTGAGAGAAAAGTCAAACTGGATTATTTAGCATATGTCAGTGCTTTAAGACTGCAGTCTAGTTTTAGTAATATATATTACATAAATTAGTTTATTCCTCATTTAGCTGTGTTTTCATATTATAGTTGTAGCAGGTCTTGTATGTATTTTTGATATATTGAAATGCAGCGTGATATTAAAGAAAATGCGTGGTCGGTTAATAAATTGAACTATTATATAAAGCAATATCAAGAAAAAAAGTGTATACTGTCACAAATTCTTACCAGATTCCTACTGTATTATGCGAACACTCCATGCGTTTGGATTGTGAGCCGTGTAGCCTGAAAATTCAGGAGTTTAACGTCTACTGTCCTACATATGGGTCCTGTCAGTGGTATTGCCAGGACCAACATGCAAACTGCACACCCGCAACCAGATATCACTGCGCTAGGAATTTTCGCAACAAGGAACAGTTTATCGATAGCTGTGCCAAAGAAATATTTTGCCCGGAAGGTTAGGCTTTACTGTCTTGAAATCGGTTTGCTAAACGCTTTGAAAGTATTAGATGAACAACATTAACCTTATCACCATTATACAATTGTCATGACACGATCAATACGAAATACACTTACGTGTATGTTACACATAATACATGTTTGTACAATTCTTCCCTAGGAAAAGAACCTTGGATATCAATAAACAGAACAAGCAGTAATGCAGTTCAAGCGATAGCGTCCGTACATTGCCTACCATGCTTCAAAAGGAACAGGTTCAATGGCCGCAATAATACATCATCCGCAACATTCAGCGAATGTCCCAGTGTAAAAACAAATATGTGTACAGAGCAGGTCCACAAGATAGACTGTGGAAACGTGTCATATAGAGAACGGACAAAAACCGACGGCTATTGTCGATGTGATGCTAGAAACGGATATGCTGCACTGTCAGAGGATATGTGCTTTTATGAAAATAAACGTTGCTTCAAGACAAAATGTCCGGATGGTGAAGAACTTTTGCTAAGTGAGCTTTGTTTCTGTGTTTTCTAAAGAGATCTTAAAAATAACTTATCAAAAGTATTTACTATATCAGCGGTAATATAATATTCACCATTTCATCAAAATGGGCATGTATGTCATTCAACAGTCTTACCTGTGGCATCACCAATATGAAAACAAGTTATTGGTAAGTATTTTTACCTTTTATATATACTAGTTTTATGTTCTTCCAGATTACAGCTGTGCTAAGGAATGTCCTGCTGGACTTGCAAGACCGGAAACGTCCAATAACTGCCTACAAAATATAACGTATGACACACATGTCATTTTAATGTATGGCGCATGGAAACTTCATGTTTATCTATTGTTCTCAAAGACATTGATTTCAATGAATGTTTTATTTTTTTGTATGTGTTATATATGTTAAAGATACAATGTATGTATATAATTTTTTAAGCTAACCGTACATGCATGCTAAGATTTAACGGTAATGTGTGTCTGTTCACATATATGTAAAACGTACTAACATACCATTTATTGATTGGTGTACCAGTTTTGTGATTTATAAAAATAATTATCGTGCATTGTTTTCATAGTTCTCCACCTGAAACAACATCGTTTTTTACCACCGTTATTGAAGACAAAGCAGCATATTTGTCTACCGGTTTGTATTTAACAGACATACAGACGTTTGGATTAAAACGATATTAACGTTATTGTATTGTTTTTGTTCCATACATGAAAATGCGTTGTACTACAGTGTCACGTCTAACGTTTTGAACATTTTATAAAACTTGTATATCAACTGAGAATGTTACAGCGTCTTTGTCGAAGTTTACACAAAGCCATCTTTGTATCTCACAAGTCACGAGAGTTACACAATCACGTTTGAAAAGTAGCATTATTAAATGTCACTCCGTACAGAAGACAAGAAAGGAAATATTTATAATAATTCACTATTTAAGAAGTCTATTATTTAAAAAGGCAAGACAATAACTACTAGAACAGCAACTTAATTCAATGTATATTTTCAAGGCAAATATGTGTGTTGTATTACAAAGCTTTGTAGTTTTATCTCATTTAGTTTATTGTGTACTTCCAGAAAACCCATACAAGCCGCAAATACTAAATATGAACATGTATTGGGTGATAGTCATAGCTGCTATTTTAATAACCGGAGCGAGTATGTTAGTTGAAGTTTGTAAATACATAAAAGGTAAGTTTGCGCATAGCAAAGGTAAAATAATTCTAAAGCGTAATCGTGACTTCGGTCCGTTGTCAAAATCTTCCTATTTTTGATGGTTTGCTGTGATTTTAAATAATCTACATCAAAACATAAAACGTACACATACACGTTTAAAATACAGCTAAACTATTTCAGTATTATATAACTGATGAATAAAAATAAGTGAAAGCCCAGCTGCATCAGCAGGAGAAAAACCCTTATTAACAACAAATGGTCCTATTTAGAACAAGTGACCAAATGCCAATTCAACACAAAACAACACAATACAACAACACCAATCAAACACAAAACACAAATATAATCAAATTAGATATCACCGCAATATACTAGTAAAATCAATGTTTCGTTCCTTTCACAGGAAGGCAGTTATCACTTTTGGATGCACAAGAAAGGAGTGACTCACCTGGTAAGAAAGATAACACTGCGAAAGCAATATTAAAAGATTCTATATTAAAATAGAATTAAAAACAAGTTTACAATTAAACAATATAATGAATAATATGTTTTATGTTATTTATTTAGACGATGTATGGGATTTCGGTTATTACGTCTGCAAATTTGGAATGCAAAGTCGTTTTGATGTTTCCTGTTTACAGTTCAAGATATATTAAGAAAAATCTTATGCTTGAAATGATGACATAAAACTGTATTGCGTTCATAGAAAAGACAGATCTAAGCACAGCTAACAACACATATTCCAAATTATACTACGAATGTTGTTCAATAACTTCTTAGACTGGGCAGAAATTTATATGGACTATGTGTTAAACCTTCAAACCATTTTGAGCCGAACATTGATGTTTACGAAAGAGGCACTAAACCACTATCACCCCACGGCGCGATTGCCGTTTTGACCTCGCTGACATCATTGTCACTTTTTGCCACGTACAACGAATATTAAGCGTCAACTGCTTATTGTTTTAAAAACAGTAAATTGATCTCTTACAGTATTTGTCTGGCACTTAAAAAATATAGGGCATATAATTTGCAGCAGTGCAGATAAAAACTAAAACTAATATCAGATATCTCAGTAGGCATGCCTGAAGGCTTGTAAGTTAAACGCTCAAGATGAAGATCTCCATCTTGTTTTTGCAGCTTGTGCAGACACTCATTGCGTAGTAGAACAATGAAAACCGTATTTGCGAAATTTGAGTATATTGGTTGCAACAGTTGGATGAAATTTTTATATTTAAATATCAAATAAATATTGCATTTTAGTTATTTGACATAAAAATGAGATAATCATACGTTTAGTCGTGAGGTGAAAGCGCCTTACTAATTAAACGCAAATCGCCATTTCCGAATTATTATTATTATTATTATTATTATTATTATTATTATTATTATTATTATTATTATTATTATTATTAGTTAAAATCATGTATACTCATAGGGCATGAGCTTCACTCTGAAATGATACCAACATACATCTTCTACATGTAATATAATAATGTCAATAAAAGTAAGACGGTTAGTGTACATGTTAACAATTTAGGCTCATCGATTATTACTAGATTTTGAATAAAAAAGCCAGACCTAAAATATCAAATATTCTGGTAAATAAAATGATTGCAGCTTCAAACATATGTTTTATAAAACCTTAAACACGCTATGTTTTTCCATATTTAGAATGCATACCTTTGCAACCAGAATCGGCAACACAAGTGCTTGTAATCGTAAGATCCAATGAGCATATGGATCCATCGCAAGAATCAATAGGTAAACAATTTTCCAATATGTGTATAAATATCATTTGTGTTATGTGTGCACATGCGTTATAGTGTTTTATGTTGTTATTTATTTAAATACAATATAATAAGTAATGTATACATAGATACGCTGAAGTAACATATGATATGTTTCGCCGGCTAGCAAATTGCGCCTAAATTGTATTAGGGGATTTTGACACTTATTAATACGCTCTCAACAGTAATGTGTTATTTATACATTACAATTCAATAAGCTGCAATCAGCAATTCTAAACGTACCCTATCCGGAACCCAATTAGATAAACGTAAGCTAAAGCTTGGATCACATATCGGTTACACATCAACATTTAATTTTTGCCTACATCCATTTTACAGCGTATTTCAGGCCATTAACATGATATTTTACATAGACATATTGCATTAGATTTCGTTTGACATTCGTTGTATCCAGGCGTTAACCCAGTGGAAAGTAATGATGCAACAAGTCCGGACGTGACAACCACAGATGAAACCCAAGACTCACAAGGTTAGTGCATCGATTTTGTTTCGCCCACTCTATCACTATATGAAATGCAAGCCCTTATATTGATAAGGAACGTCTCAAAATATGCTTTGTTAAAATGAACACCTTGCAAAGATTGAATGAATTGTATTTCAGTAGTTAAACACATCATCAAGATCCAGCATTTGGGAGTTCAACAATATTACATAAACATCTGACAGTAAAACTATAAAAATGCTTACATTGTATATGCATTGCTGAATATATACTTAACAAAAAAGTTTTAAACCAGACCACAATAGACGGCATTACACGGCAAAGAAAAAAACAATCCGATTATGTTTCATTGAAGCAAGAATCGCAGTGTGAGAAGCAAAGCGTTTCATGGTTAATATAAACATGTAGCTACCAATACAATCCTATTGCATGTTTAATATGCTTAAAGTCTAAATACCTTTGTAACTTTACTAGCTTCCCCCAAATATAAAAGGAAAACGTTATTTGAAACGTTTATTTATAAATAAATAGATACACCTCTTAGTTTCCTTACCTTAATAGATGATGCATAATTAGTTGAATTTGGTAATTTTGTTTGGATGCCGATGACAAAAGCTTTATTTCATGCTACATGGTGAGCGAGTGGAAAATACTAAAGAAGGACATCTGATAATTTCAATATAGGATGAGTGAAATGATAAAGTTTGTTCACTTCACTATGTCTCATTTGGGACTACTTTGCAAACTATATTTACAAGTGTCGTCTCCCTTGTCTATAAAATGCATTCGGAATAGTATGCTGGTCATGCTCCAAGCGTATGTTTCAGTCAAGTGGTTAATGTAAGTGGCGGAGTGTGTTAGAAATAACGCAAGCAACGACTTATCTGTTTAGTAGAGCAAACCTTTTGTTTTAATATAGTAAAGTATTAGGTTTACACTATTTTACACTACAGCACCTAATATTTCAATTTAGTGTTTGGTTCCCATTTGCAAAGAGAAAAAAACCTTTCCAGTGAGGGTCCCTTTTTTGGTTCATGTTTATGTTTCAGTCGAAGCTGAGAAGACTGCTGCTA
Source organism: Congeria kusceri (assembly GCA_027627225.1). Lineage (NCBI taxonomy): Eukaryota > Metazoa > Mollusca > Bivalvia > Myida > Dreissenidae > Congeria > Congeria kusceri. The sequence continues at coordinate 48,497,935 of CM051034.1, read as the reverse complement.
AAATAGCACCTTCAGAATCTACAAGACCAACTTATTTTGGGCAGGTAAGTCCTAAAGATAAAAAAAAACGTCTTACATGTTAATATAATGTTCGTTATTTTGTTTTGTATCAAGCACAAGTTTTGATGTATTTTGCAAGGAATTCAACCACGAAAACAGAAACAACAGTTATGAGGTTTGATGCATAGGAATTCAATCCCGAGTGGTTTATTAACCGCGCATTAGAGCGACACACAGTAGATATAAAATATCGTATATTTATTCTAACAAACATATCTCAATAACAGTGAAAACGCGTACCAGAACGACACATCTAACGATAAAGTGAACATTTTTTGCGATTCAAGCATGATCTGGCAAATAAATATCTGCAGTTACAATGAGAACTACATTTTTCTATTACCCGAATATCTTCACGCGCGAACGTTCAAAGGCGTGTCACCGCTTTAAAAGGAACATCATTCAGTAATACCGATTCTTTGTGACTTCTCTGTTACTGATAAAACAAAACAAATGACGTCAATGTCGGAAGTACTTTTTTGCTTTGTGTGCACTGAATAACACATTCTTGTTTTTTTTCGCAGGTTTGGTGTGAAAAAGTCTACGCAAATCTATGCGGCAAAAACAATTTCAACTACGAGAGCTGTTTGAAGCTAATATCAGACGAATGTTGTTACGAGTATGATGATTTACAAAATCGTGAAGTGACTGAGCCGTCCTCATGTCTTACACTTCATGCGTAAGTTTGCCTGCGTTAACGCATACGTTATTGGTTGTATCTTGTTATTAACCCTAAATGTTACAATAATTTAATTCCAATGTTTATGTAATTTAATGTAAAAGCGATAAATTTAACCAAACATAAATGCAACATTTTGCACATAGGGACTCTCATAACCATACCTTTTCTTAAAGAGCATTCTAAGTTAAATTGATTTAAGCAATACAAAGGGTATGTGATGTATTGTGTTAGAAAGAGCTCGACACTAAACAAAGTTAACTGTTTTATCACCATCTTTTTAGCGGCTATTTTCTAGTTGAATGTAACCCGCCTCAGCGCAAGTGTCATACTGTAGTCTCTAATCTTAAAACATATCAGTGAATTATGTGTGCACACAAATTTTTACCCTACCAACATCTCCAAACAAGAATATCAAAGCAAGTGTCTAAACCTAAAAACATTTCTTCGAGCTAAACTTGTTGATTTATAGAGAGTACAGCCCTACATGACTTATTTACTTAGTGTATTGTGACCTAAAGGTTATTACTAAGAGACATTAAAGAGACTGTACTTTGCAGTTACACAACTATATATTTTTTTAATTTTGTAGTTCACATAATTGTGTATTAAACACAAAAAATGCACACTGCAAGGTTGTTTGCTGTGCATAAAAATCTCCTATTATTTATATTAAGTATGTACCTAAACCGATTCGTGACTGTTGACCGATAGCCGGTGATCATTCAAACATAAAAGCAAGTCTTTGACGAACGGAACATTTTAACCAAAGATTTAGAAGAAACATTTTGTTAATTAGATTGGGGTATGTAGTTTAATTTCGGGCGTAGCGTCGGCGTCAACTTTTGATTTCCTACGTATCAAACTTTAGAAAGAATTGAGATATTGTAATGAAACTTAATACTTAAATATTCCGACCTCGCTTGGGATTCATATAAGGTTGCTGTGATCAAGGTCAAAGTCACCGTTACAAAGAAATTGAAAAAACGGTTTCCGATTAATAACTTGAGAACGACTAGATAATGAAATATTGAGATATTGCAATAAAAGTGCATATGTAGATACCTTATATCGAGACATCTCTTGGGATTATATATGGGGTGGGTGGAGACAAGGTCACTGTTGCTAAAAATAGAAAAAAATTTCATACCCAAGAACTCGCGATCAAATTGGGAGGTTGTGATTAAACTTCATATATAAATGTTCTTACACTAAGACCTTGTTTGGGTTGCATTTAATGCCAGTGATAGGTGTTTATACCTTTCATTTGCATGGAATTTCCAAGTTTTTTTTTCTTTTTTTATTCTGCGGAGTATGACACTACGCAACTAGTTAATACTTCATGCGTGAGTTTGCATAAGAATTTTTTTTCATAAGACTATAAATCGTGCTGAAACAGTTTAAGTTTCTTTAAATTTAAACAGACGTAACATTATGATTTTCATTTTCATTGACTTACAAGTTGTTTATAATTGCTTACGTCGGACATCCGTTAAACATACATCTGTACATGTAATGTAATAAAGCATTTATATGAAAACTGTAAATACGACTAATGCAAAAATCACACTCATATTAAAAGAACGTGATGTACGAGGGGAGATCAAAAAGTTCGTGGAATTTTGTTATAAAATAAAAACTAGACTCCCAAGAGTTTTGATTTTTTTTACATGACATAGAATGATACATTTACAACACAATTGCCAATATCAGCGATGTACGATACAACACATAAAACACTAAACGATACAAAATCCAGGCAACGTCAATTCACTCACTGTGTAAATATGATAGCGCATTTCTTGGGATATCATATCATAGTTTTTCAAAATATACCCCTCTGGTAGCAACACACTTCCGGTGACGGTCGACCCATCGGAAGAAGATGTTCCTGTACCAGGACTCGTCGCACGTGCTGAGAATCCGATTCACGGCACTCCTTACCCCAGGCAGGTCTGCGAATCTGTATCCGCTTAACTGCGGCTTGACCTGTGGGTAGATAACGGACTTAAGCTATTGATATAAATTTTATCTTGTTTCTAAGTATGAATTTACTTTAGCAACTTATTATGTTATTGATAAAGAAACAACTATACCTCTTGAAATATAGCAAAATCCTTCGGCGCTAAGTCCGAACTATACGGCGCATACCCGATCGTGTCGAGATCAAGTAACGACATCTCCAGACGTGTGACCTTCGACACGTGCGATGGTACGTTGTCATGGTGCAATAAATAGTCACTCAGCGTCGTACCTGGTCGGTTCTTCTTCACAGCCTGCTGCAAGTCACGTCTCAGCACCTAAAATCAGTCAAAACATTTTAGCTTTTTTCGGTGTGAGAATTTAATTAACGTGTTAGATTTTTGGTTGAATTAATTCAATTAATTTACAACTGTTTTAATTCGAGTCTTAATATTGTAAAAATCAATACGTGTCGTTTTGTAATAAATATATATAACTAATATACCTTTATTTAAATTTTATTCGATATAATACGATGTGATTAAATTTACTTGTGAGTAATACTCATAGTTGACAGTTGCATGGGGAGAGACGGCATGGCAGAGCAACATTCCTCGTCTGTCCGCAAACATCACAAACATGAATTTACCACCACACTTTGACGAACGTGCCTTTGTTGGTGGCGTGCCGGTCTCCGACCATTGTGAGGACTGTTGTTTAGTCTCCGGATTAAACAGCCATGTTATGATTTTGTCAAGGAAACTGTCCTTCTCCCTGTTCACACGCCGTATGAACTGTCTGGAAACCTCCACTCGCCGTATCTTCTCGTGTTCAGTGAGAATTCGCGGCATCCACCGTGCACACAGTCTCCGCATTCCCGACCTGTTATGTACTATCTATCTCGCTGTACCGTGCGATACACCGACTCCCTGTGCTATCTCCCGAAGAGACCGGCGTCTGTCCTCCTCTACAAAAACGTCTCACTGACGTGAATAACGTTGCTTTTACAATTGTCGTTCTCCCATCTCGTTCGTCGTCTTCAATACTTGTGCGACCTTGCCGAAAACGTTTGTACCATTCATACACAGCAGATTTGTTTAATCCTTGGCATCATACTAGCCTTCCGTAGTTATTGAATCGTTTTCGCCTCTGAGTATCCCCGCAAAGCGCAAACTTAATGGCTGCCCTAGTTTCCACGTACTCAGGTAACACCATTTTGGACGTTGACGCTAATGGATTCCTTTCGATTGTTTTACCTTTGCAAGCGTAATAACCGGAAATGACGCACATTGAAAAGGCAGCAATCAGAAATGACGTCATTCGAGCAGACGTGAAACTTTCGCGGAAATCGGAAAATAAAAAAAAACGGAAAAAATGCATGCGATTTTAGAACATTGTGATTTTTTTATGACGTGGGTAGACTACCGCGTCTTATCATAAAATTTATAAAATTCGTTTTTACCTCTATATTATAGGTAAAATTATTGAAACATAATCCAATATCATTGTTTCATGTGTCATTTTAATTTCAAAAGCAAAAAACGTCATTTAAAGAAATGCGAACCAAATACCGCGAACTTTATGAACCGTATCAATTCCGAAATATGATTTTATTAATGAAACTGTTTTTTATTATGATGTGTTTTGAACAATACTCACCACAATTTTAAGAATTTGATGTATGCATGCGTCGTATTTTGGGTGAAGTATTATGTAAGATGAGTTCTTAAGTTTTAGAGTTCAATGTACGAGTCGTAAGAGAGTCATATAAGCTAAAAAATCAACGACATAATATGTGTAGTTTATTTGTGTTGTATTTTATTACAGACTGGATGCGCCCGGATTTGCGGCATATAAAATACCCGGAGAGGAAACCACGAATGTTTATGTACTCATTAGTCATCTACTCTGTGGCAATGGAGATTTGAAGGACGCTCTTCGATTTGCTGCAGCACATGTTGCAATTGACAACTTTGAAAAATATGTTAAACAGGTATTTTGCCATTGCTTGTATGATGTTTTAATGTTTCATAACAGTAAAATAATTTTAACCTGAGAATAAGGTTTTTGTAATTTAATTAATTGCAATATACGCGTATTTTACTTTTGAAAAGGGTTCGTTCATATCATCCAGGCCTTTATCTTTGAAATCTTCCGTCAAATGAATTGTGTATTATATGATTTAGACACAGTCAAAACAAATGTTTGATATTTAAACTGATGCATATTGATGTGACATCATAGGTCATCGCCGCACACATATTAATTGCTTTTTAAGTAGTATAGTTTTATGTTAGTGCATTGTGACTAATGTTTTTTTTATTTAGCTGATGGAAGAATTCACAAAATCAAAAACACCTTTAATTGCCGCCTGGGTATTCTTTGAAGTTCACGGTATCCATTTGAAAGAATTTGAATTACCGTTAAAAGAGGAAAACATATCATTAGCACTGGACAATCTTGTGCATGAACTAGTAGTTTCAGGTATACCAGGTAGGAACAAATGAATTCTCAGCTTGTTATTATAAAAGGGACTAGGACTTCAAAAAAGTTTTTTCATCTATCATTATGACCATACTATAGAACGGCGCAATACCAATGCATCAAATTTAAATAAAGTAATCAAAATAGAATACATAGTTTTCGATAAAATACAACACAACTGCTGAAAATATAAAAAACTAAAAACAAAGCAGGTATGGATCGTACGACTGTGGAGGCAAACTAATAAATGACAGCAGAGAGCGCTCAATCCACTAGCGCGATTCTACATTGTATTAACACGTGTAAAAACAATGGCTATACACAATACCTACAATTATGATGTTAACATGTAAACAAGACAAAAGCCATATAAATACGACATGTATTATATAATTGAATGTTTTTCTCAGAATGTGTAATCTTTCTCCTCATTTAACATATCTTTTATGAATATTTATAATGTGATAATATTAGTATCGCAATTTAGATTGTTTACAGTTGTAAACCCCCATTGAGACCCTGTACGAAAACATAGCACTTTAATTAGTAAAACACTCGACAAAGCTTAGTCAGGATTTAAATGCATTTTCTTAAATAAAACTCGAGCAGTTTGCGATGAAAATAACTTAGCACGTATTGCTGCAGGTCCTTTCAATGCGGAATTATTGAGTGGCGTTTTGAATTGCAACATAATCCAGCACTTTGAGAATAATCGTTATCATGATCGAGACGTAGATACAACACCAGGCCTGAGGTTATCTTTGAAATCAAGTTCATCACGTGACCGAGAACTGCACCTATACTGGTTGAAGTCGGATAGTAATCCACATAGTTATTGCATAATGCCTTTGTTTAAAGTCGATGACGACACATATGCAAAAATGGATGTAGCCTATCAAGTACCAAAGCTTGTAAGTTTTGCTACAATAAAATACTCATCACATGTTACAATTCGCAAACGTTTATCTTATTTTATTTTTTAATAGTGCTGGAATATTAAAAACACGAACTAAACGAAACCTAAATCACAACGACGGTAATAAATACATTATTATATCAATATTTATGCGCAAGTTCGTTTATCAAGTATTTGTATCAGCCTATGCATTAAGTACACATTTCATTCAACTGTCGTTTAAAACAGATTTCTTAAGTTATATATAATCAATATTTAGTTAACTTTTAATCCATATTAATAATTCTCAGCTTTCCCTGTCATTGCAGGACATGGATATGGCTATTTTGGACAACATAATAGAAATGGAACCTTACACGTGGAGAAACATTTTTAAAATATTCGGGGATAGACTCAGTGTTATTTTTGACGACCTAAAAGAAATGAGATTTATTAAACCGGACAGTATCATTAGAACGTGAGCCTCATGTATTATTAAAAAGCAATTATATGAAAATGAACAAAGTGCACGATCTACTTTATGTAAGATCTGATGGCGACGACTTATACAATTTTATATTCTTAATCTTGCGAATTTGCAAGCATATACATATTAGAACATCTCAGTTTGCTCGTTCATTTCGCGTTTGGTTTATTTTCAAATTGTTGAAAATTTCAACAGTGCATAAATTATGTACATATTTATGACTAAGTATCGAGTCAAAGATTAGCCAACTTCTGGCGACATACCTACTTTACAATCTTCATGTCATGTCCTGAATCGTGATTATGCGATTTTATTCTTGTCGAACAGCAAAAGAACTGTCACTCTGGATATGCATGTACACATGGGTATGTAAAATCTAGTAGATATTATATGTTTCTGCACTGATGGTGAATGAAAAACAAACTGCTTAGAATTTAAGCCAGTATAATATGAGATCTCGTGCCTGGTATAATGCAACAGAAAGATGCTTTTCGTTTGCCTCATTCTAGTATTATGCGGGTTACCATCTGACAATATATTTCGTATCAAACAGAAAACCTATAGCCATTATAATCAATGTTATGTATGAATTTCAGAATCGATGTCCCTGGGTATAAGGCATACGAAATGCCCGGAGAAAAAAACACGTCCGTGTACGAATGGATAAACATCTTGTTGTGTGGAAATCAATCGCTGATGTACATCATTAGACTAGCTGCAGCACGATATGCAATGAAGCACTTTGAAACATATGTAACAAAGGTAGCAACCATAATATAGTATAATGACTCCACATTGGCTTCCGTGATAGACTTGTTCAAGTATTAATTTGACGTGATCATGTATGTATCATACTGGTAATTTTAGTACGTTTTGTCCTTGTTAGTCCCATACCGGATAAACCGGTAAGGGACTAAAGGTTTGCGCGTGTCCTTCCTTCCGTCCGTCCGTCCGTCCATCCTTTCCATTTTGTGTCCGCTCTATAACTCTGTCATTTCTAAGTGGATTTTGAAATTACTTGGTAGAAATTTCCACCATCATGAGACGATGTGTCGCGTGCCAGATACAGGTCTGTACCTCCAAGGTTAAGGTCACACTTTGAAGTCAAAGATCAAAAATGGGGTCAGTTTTTTGTGTCTGGTCAATTATCTTGTAATTTCTAAATGGATTTTGAAATTACTTTGCGGAAATGTTCACCATCATGAGACGATATCTTTGGATATATTTTTTATTCCTAAATTTTGTTCTATAGATCTCCAATAAATATGAAAGTGTGTGTTTCGTTCTCGACATTATTGGATTTATTCTCTATATTTCCTTCATCATAACAATCCATCCGTATTATATGTAAATTAATATGTTTATCTGAACTCATGATAATGCACAACAATATGCCCTTCCCACCTTCAGTAGTCGGTCGGTCTGTCTGTCCGTCATAATATTTTGCTGTAACAAGCCACCGGTAGCGGACTGCAATAAATACGCTGTGACAAGCACTGGTTTAATTTACACTTAAGGTATACAATATATTGACAAATTACTTCATTTACTGAGGAATATTGGCCGTTGAATTTCAAGAAACCTATCTTGTTGCAAGCCAAAACATGTTTGAATGATTTTGATATTTGTGTTTCTGCAGCTGACAGACGAGTTCATTAAAAATGGAAATTCCTCTTACGCGGCTAAAGTCTTCTTCAAAGCGAATGGCATTGACATTGATGAGAAGCAAAAACGGCCAACGAACGTGAGAGAGGGTGTGGCGGTTGCATTTGGCAGATTAGTGCGTGAAACAGTAAACGAAGAGAAAGGCAATGGTATGAAAAATATTCATCAGATATCGTAATAGCATTCCATTAAATATTGGTTTATTGTAATATAATAACACAACATAATAATAAATAACAGATAACAGACGAACACTTATATTCCACACAATCCATTCAAGTTGTGAAATATAGTAAAAGTTGTTTTTCCAGCCCCGTTTTACCTTGAATTTTTGAGCGGGGTATTAAACCGCAAAATCACCCAGCACTTTGAGAAGAACTGTTTCGACAGCCGAAAAGTAGAAACTATCGCAGGCCTCAACGTTACCTTAACAACAGAAACATCCAGTGAACGTGAACTGCACGTGTACTGCATGCAATCGTCGGGCGATGGTCCAGAAAAGTTCTGGATAGTCCCTTTGTTCAAGTGTGTTCCAACTAACTCAGGAATGGTAAACACTATTCATCATTGTTTTATAATTAAACATAACCTACTTCAATTTTACGTTTATTAACAGTAAATCATGTTATGTTATGCGTGTTTACACGACTTCTGTCAAATAACTTGCGACATAATATAAACACTGATATGGATACAAGTATAGTGTTAACAAAATCTTACTATAAATAAACTGTAGATACAATTTGTATGTCAATGCGTCACTTATTTTGTACCGGAAACCCAATGCAAATAAGTCGTCTGAGTGTTGTCTGTTTAGTGTAAACAAGAGCAAATCTTTTATAACGTACATAAAAAGGCATCCTACTTACAGCCTAATACATGTGCATGTATCCATATTTAATACGCGAATCGTGTCCGAATGTTCAGTGTGCAGTATACAGTGTATATGCACTCTACACCAAAATAACTACGTTTGTATATAGTATCAGTTGCAATTTAAGCAAAAATGTGTTCTGGTTATTTTTACATGTGCCCTTTTTAAATTATGGTGGATGTTATTAGCTGTAACAATGTTGTGTTCCTATGTCATCATATTTCTGTTTTCATCTAATCGTTGCAGCAATTATGCGAGGACATATACAATCAGGAGGTATTTGAGGCACAAATCAGTTTAGATATGATACACAAAAAATGTATATATGAATTTGAGCAACTGAAATGGCATGTCATTTTAAAACCCGACCCACATGTGATGCGGATCATAAAAACGTGAGTTTGTTTACAAATATAATTATATATCCCACCAGTTGCCAATTGTTTCGCCAAAAAGTAATTTTATTATACATATTTTTCTTAAATGGTGATTGAATATACAAAAAATAAAACTACTGCATTTAACTAAATTATGGAATACCTTTTGAAAGCTGACACATGAGCCTTTTCCAAATCATCTATGTTTCTTCAAACAAACATTTATAATACTGATTTTGTGAACGCATGATGTGAGTGCTTCATGTGTTGTTTATTATTAATAGCATCAATGTACCAGGATATACTGCATATGAGAAGTCTGGTCACGAAACCACTTGTCCTTACGAGTTCATGAGTTATCTGCTCTTTGGGAATGCAGAAATGAAATATATCCTGCGGTTGGCTGCAATACGATATGCTCTACAAAACTTTGATAAATATGTTGTCAAGGTATGTCGACTAGATTTATATTTTCTTACTTAGTTGTATATTCATTCATAGAACAAAACCATTTCTGTTTGAGTGAACATATAAGCTATTTTGTTATAAACAACCCAGTTTATTGTTTTAAGACATTTGAAAATACGAAATTGGAATGTCGGTTTTAGGTTGGTGTGTGTTTTTATTTAAGAAATGTTCATTGCCGTTCAGTTATCATGAGAGTTTGAATTTAACAAAAGGTACACTACTTCAAATTACTACTTGTAAACGTTGTATACATGAGCAATAATTAAAGGTTATTGATAATAATTCTGTGATAACTCTTTATATTGACATTTTGGCATAAAGTACAATATGGAATCCAGCCTTAGTAATACTAATGTATGTCCTAGACTGTCGTTTTACATGGCCTTTCACACGCCAGTACTGAAATTAAAATTGTTTCTTTGTATTAGTTGGCAGATGCGTTTGAAACCTGGCTTTCCAGAAGCCAGGTGAACGCAAGACTCTTCTTTGAAATGCATGGCATTGAGTTTAAAGAAAGCAAGCAGTCATCAGTGGCAAAGGATGTAGGGATGGTATTTGCTGATCTTGTGCGCGAAACTGTCAACACAGGGCAAGGTAAGTGAATATTTAAAAAGTTGTCTGACAAGTTTGTATGATTACCGACAAAAAATGCAGCTTTTAAGAGCTTGACCATTACGCTTAAGGGGTTTCCGACTTTTATTGAAAGTGCCTTGTTTTTATTGTAACTTTTACAGGCCCGTTTTACATGGAGTTTTTGCGTGGTGCGCTTAACTGCAAAATCGCCCAGCACTTTGAGGAGGATCGTTATTACAATCAAGACGTACGGACGATTCGAGGCCTCAATGTATCATTGACAACCATTACACCCCCCGAACGAAAACTGCATATTTACTGGATGAAGACTAGTAACAGCCGGTGCTACTTACAGACAATAGTACCGCTGTTAAAAAACGATAATAACAAGGAGAGTGTTAATGACTGAGTAGTACATTGAAAACTTCAGAGAAATTTCTGCCACAATATACACTTTGAGAAATTATTAGGAATTGTTGCGTATTTTTCTGTGAATATTAATGTTGGTTTGCTTTTAGGTTGTTGTCCGTTCTGTAAATGGCAACGCTTCCTTTGCATGAATGCTACCACGTAAGTGTACTTCCATTCAACGTGACACGTGTGTTCATCACATTGCGATGTTAATACGTGTTTATATCATGTTAATGCAGCTGGAGTACTTTTATTCTTTTATTTCGTGACCTGAACGTGTATATATACGTATATCACGTATGCATCATTGCATTGTACTTTGGCTCTTATCCAGTTTGATGTTCATTTCATGAAATACATTTACAGTTTATTGTTTTGCAAAATGTATCATAATTATAAAGATATAACTGCAGACATGGTCACGATGAGTTACTTCAGTTGTAAACACTTGACGAAGTGCTTTATACCTATATATCTTATATACATAAAATATGAACAGCTTCTGTCTAATTATTTAATGTACGCACTACTCTTGTACATGTTTATGAACCGGACATGAGTATGGTTAGAATAAAGACTTCATGATTATTGTAATCTTATCCAGAATTAAAATAATATAACAATAAGCAGAGTGTTTAATACCATATTTTGCATAGATGCACGGTTGTCTTTTTATTTTAATTGGTCCATGAAAAAAAAATGTAGCTATTTACTACTTCGCGTCAACTACTTTTTAATACTTTTAAACTACAATATATTTTTCAACGTTTGTCAAAAGTGTGGCGGTTATCTTATTGAGCTTATAAAGCATGAATGTGTCCATAGATAGTGTAAACCGAAATAATTGCCTAATTCTTTTGCTAAACTGACGTATCGCAAACTGGCAAAATCAGCAATTGAAACAATGTTCACAGATCCCAAAAAGAAAGAACGTTATATGCATTATATATTAAAATCTTAAGCTGACACAGAAATGTATTGGAAATAAAGTGTCGATTGTTGATGGAAACAAATTAAAGTGTCAACAACTATGAAGCGTCTGTAACGCTTTCGTCGATATTTTCAAAAACATTTGTATCTATTTGTATCATTCACTTACACGTTAATGTATGTACGTCCGACAGGCCTTCGAGTAAGTTTGATAGACTTGATTCGGAAGTTGTAGGAGGTTTGATTTCTTTCTACACAAGTATTACGCTTGACTTTGGTAAGTTCAGAGGCTTAAATGTTTGCAGTTATGATAGTAAAATACAATATTCAAACTCACGAAGAAACACTCTGCATACAACACTTTAATAGGTGATGGTCACTAGGGGAGCAATAAGAAACGCAGTAATGCACTAAGTAAATATATGCTCACATGAAAGAAAACTGTACAAGAGATCAGTTGCAGGCATGATAACCAATTGCATGTTATCTAAGTTAAACAACGTAAGATATATTCGTTAATAAAATTACGTTCGAAGTAAAGCTCAATGCATGTTATAGTGGAATTCATCATTCACACGTGATCATGTATATTACTAAATTATTAAAATATAGAACAAATAATATGAATCAGTATCGGTATCAATATCAGTAACAATGGCAATACAATGGTGATGGTGTGGAAACGAAGATAAGGTCCAATCGATTGTGAAATAATAATGTTTAATTATATGATATATTATTATATACTGCTAACGTGTTTAAAGAAATACAACATGCTTTATTAATGGTGTAATACATCTCGACAGGAAACAAACAATATTATGTTACTAGCTTTAACTCCAAATAAAAATCGTAAACACCCGTGTAATGCCTTGTACTAAATATTTGTAGTTTGTAATATTATGCTAGTCATTTATTCCAGGAATAAATCGTACACAAGGTGAATAACGTATTATTCCAACCGACGACCGAGTCTGAAACCTACCTCTATGATTTGGGCAGTAACATCGGTTAAAACACATCACTAACCACCAGTAACACAAGCATATCACCTTCCAACACCGCAATTAAATGGATCGAGCATGATGCATAATAAACGAGCATGATGATCGACCTAAAGAGCATGATGCTCGTTCATTGAGCGAGCATGATGCTCGTAAGATTGAACATGATGCTCAGTAAACGAGCATGGTGCTCGATAAACTAGCATGAGGCTCAATTTTAAGAGCATGATGCTCGTTCATTGAGCATGATGCTCGATAGTACTAGGCCGTACGAAGAGGGTCTTTATTGCCTAACCCTGCATGATGCTCCCAAAAATAGCGTCACACTCGAATTGACGAGCATGATACTCGATCTTATGAGCATGATGCTTGGCCGTAAGAACAAGATGCTCGTTCATTGAGCATGATGCTCGATCTTACGAGCATGATACTCGTTTCTATGAGCATGATGCTGTATAAGATATTAAAGACCCTAATCGTACTCCATAAACTCCAGCATGTAAATAAATGGATCGAACATGATGCTCAATAAACGAGCTTGATGATCGACCTCAAGAGCATGATGCTCCTTCATTTAAGATATTAAAAACCCTAATCGTACTCCATAAACTCCAGCACGTAAATATATAGATTGGATAGATTACACATTAACCACAAATCCAAAATAATCATAAGCCTATGCATGTTTTCAAATTTTTATTAAACATTGTGTACACTGAAAAATACAGCTGAAACATTATGTATGTAACAAAAAATAAACATCATTTACCAGCACGGTTGTCACAATATTAGAAATCCATATCGCGATATAGATCTATTGGGATATTTTGTAATTTATCACGATGTTTATTGGGTTATATTGCGATGTATCTATTTATGTATTTAACATGCTTTAGACTGATCAAATCACTGTCAGCAGGACCCCGCTGTAATTGGGACTTAAACAGGCGAAACAACAGCAACATACAAAGAGAAGACAGGAAATCATTGCAAATGTAAAAAAATCACACATATATATTAATTATTTCAAACAGGCTGATGTCGTTGTACACCATATAAATTTAGTGTATAACATTTTTAGTGATTTACATCTGCACCGGTACTCTGCCCTTCGTGTTGAAGCGTACAAGCCATCTCTTGCACACCGGCAACATTCCATGTACCTCTGTAGTTGGCTTGGAAAGTAGTCCCAACTCACGTTGTGTTAGTCACATGATCATTACATTCAAACGCAACGAACAATACTATCCACTCTGTCCCTTTTGTTTTCATCTGCGAGCTGATTGCATCTGCGTAAATGGGGCATGATAATAGTTCCATTAATAGAAATCTTTTTTTTCCTCATTTATGATCATTTAAAAACCATGTATTCTTTATTTCTATGCTTGTGGTTCTAGAAATCAACTAAAATGTGCGTTAAATACATTGGTTTCCGGTTTTGACAAGATTCGTTTCATTTAGCCCGTTGCAGAGGTGTATGGTGTACAAACGATAACTCTGCTAGGAGATTGGAGTACAAGATGACACAGACTTCTTGCACATGTATATGTTTTGTTCTTACCGGTAAAATAAGTATGTATGTATGTATGTATATAATGTATTTCACTCTCTATTTTTACCTTACACATACCAGACATAATGCATTTTTAAGCACGCACATGGCAAACAATACATGTATACCAAGCATAAATGTAAAATTAGTTATCTCCGATACAGCTTATCATGGTCCGGCTTTTAAAAGTTAGCCCTACACCAATATCAAATTTACAAACGGTACAGGGATTCATTTGTTTACCACTGACATTAGGCGTGTTTTAAATTACATAGAATTTGTGGATTCAAGGTTTTTACAGGAAAAAAAACAAAACACAAAGTACGACATAAATATTGCTATATACCGGTATGGACATACATATCGCGATATTTTCTCGTAGAATCAAATACTGCAATGAACCGGTATACCGGCATATCGCGACACCCCCAATTATGACCGTAGACAATTTTAAAATTAAACTTGTTTGCATCTACGCATAACTTCTATTTTGATTATAAAGAAAATTAGTGCAGTCTTAAACTCTACCCGTTTGTGTGTATGCACTTTGTAAAGGTGAATTCAGATGTTATCGGTAAAACCATGCACTATCTTGATTTTCAGGAGAAAGGTTCATTGTTTTATCATTTAATATCAACCACGAATTAAATACATACAACAGACATAGTGCTTTTATTATAATGCATTTGTTAATTTAATGTCACGTGTTAATCTGACAATTTTACATCGACTTTATCATCTTTCCGCCCATCGACTTGCGTTTGGATATTATGATCTGGGATTTATTATTCGTCAGAGTAAATGTAAAAAGTGGGTTGGGGTATGTGTGTGTTTAAATAAATATCACATCAAGTAATTACCAAAAAATACATACCCGTGTGGCTAAATGCGAAAAAATAAAGTCAGCTGATTTACAGGTGATCTAATTAATCTTCCTCTTCACGTTTTGACAGATGTGAAACGTGTCGTAAAACATAATAATTTTATCTACGATTTGAGTCACATATCATTAAGATGTAGGTGCGTATGAAGCGTTTCAGTTGTTATCAGTCGAACATATACGCTCGAGACCTAGACATCTAACCACTGATATGTAGAGATCCTGAAAGTTATCCGCCCGTCATACGGTAATAAGCTGTGCACTGGACATTTAAATAAAGATCCGACATGGCATTATGGTAAGTTTCCTAATAATAGTGTATTAATGTCATAAAATTGAAAACATAAATTCACAGATGTCAATAAATGAATATACATACGTACGTCAACATGTTTCATGAACAAATTATGGGTCGGTTGTCAGGAAACCTGAACCAAACATTTTTACTGTAGCCTTTATAGACCAGTTTGTAAATCTAAACTCGAACATTGCCATAACACACACACTCAAGGTAAATAAAGGAAGTTTTATTGATTGATTCTCTTTCTACGCTTAACTGAGATTTACTATTGACATAAGGGTAAGTATTTATTATATCCTAAGTGATATTAAGTGGGAAGATTTATGAATTCGAAAGCATAACCATTTTAGTTTTGTTTTCCTTTGAGTACTTGCTTAATGAGGTTATTATTTAATATCAGTTAAACTTTGGATTACATATTTGTGCTAAACTATAATAGTTTATAATAATAGTGTACTATATACTTAAAGGCACTAACAAGGTGATACAAATCAAACCAAACATTAAACATTTAATGGTGAAATAACAAACATATAAAATAATGCATTATAAGGTAAAATCTTATACACACGTTCATAAAATAAATATAATTTGAACAGCTTGAAGTTCGGTTTAAAGTTTACATTTTCAACACTACGAAACTAGCTGAAGTTCCTCATGATTAATGTTAATTTCAAACGTAAAACATGAAACACATTTTCCAAAGAGAGTCGATTAATTTGTTGTTGTTTTTTTTAATTTAAACATAACTCATCACACTAGTTATATGTCTAATTGGACCCGGGGGTAGACACGTTTCTAATATAAAACCAAAGTTTTTACCGTATGCTCCACTTAAACAGTTAAATATGAAAGTGTAAATTTTAATATTCGCCAATTATGTACGGTTATAATTGCAAATTTTAAACATGCAAACTCGATTGCTTATATGCATTACTGTGATATGATTACGAAGAACATTAAAGTAGTCGCACGTTTAATCCATGTTTGTGTATGTGGTTCGTTAAAATTGACTCAGTCGTTTACCGTAACGGTAAAGCGTGTACTTAGGAGTGAGTTTTATAGTTTCATCATTTAATAACACCTGGATTCAAATAATAGTAAAACCTGTGAAAAGAAGTGGACAGATGAACGCAATTTGTGAATTACTAGGACTGTTGCCGCAAACGTCTTGCCAAAGACGTCAACACTTTAAGTTATTCACATAGAAATAATTGTGAAAGTACTAGTTTGGATAGGAAACCACATCGATATAACAAACAGTTCGAGTTAAAATTGCAGATATCCGTATGTATTTATATAAAATAGACGGAAGAAAGTCGGGCATTATTATCCACTCCGACATATCCGGAACTTCGACTGATGCGAATATAACACCGTTCAGCTGTAAAGACCACGTCAATTAAAGATTGTTTCCAAATCAACTAAGGATTAAATAACATATTTAGCGGTATGAAATATTAGATGACCAAACTATGTCTAAGATATTTAGTGGACAGTCTAATTATTTGACGATACAACAGCTAAGAGTGGTGTTAGCTCTCAAATTGTTGTGATCTTTTAGGCTGCAAAGCAAGTGCCTTATTTAGACTTGTTGGCTTGTTAGCTTGGTGAATGCCAAAAGCAACCCTTAAAATGAATGTTATCAAATAATTGTTAGTTATTTAGCAACCATATTGTCACATAACTTCCCCTTATTATTTGCATTACTAAATTCCCATGTGTTATATGTGTTGTTGTTGTTGTTTTTGTTGATAATAATCTTTTTTCTGAAGTACATGAAGTTGAACTTTAATTTGGCTATGAAATGATAGTAATCCATTTTATCATTTATTGAACTTGTTGTGAACTTAAGGCTATATGCTAAGCTACAAATAATAACACGCCTAAGGATGTTCACAATGAGCAAAAATTTCAGAGTAAATGTCAATTCAACGATGTATATGTTCCTAAAATAGAAAATTAATAAGCAAACTTCTGTATTTACAGAATTGTATCATTTTAACAATTTTACAAAAGTTATTAGTGAGGAGATTTCTTAATACATGCCCAAATCTTGAAATTTCAGCATGTATTTAACGTGTTAATTTTCCCTGCAAATAGATTTTTTAACGGCCTAAATTGTATCATTGGCACTGTTATATTTCATTTCAACTAAAATGTATTTTCTATATACACTTGTAATGTCTACACACCTATCGTATAGTTGGACACCAAACTACATTGTTTGACTTTCATATAAAATCGACAATGTGATTGCGTGGGACACAATGTGTCCAACAAAAGTAAAAGTAAAGTGTTTGTTTATTATAGTGTCACCCCTCGCGATTAAGGGCCAGCCAGTTTTGACTTATAAGACACCTTTACGGATGAACATCTTTACTCCCGATTCCTATCCTATATGCCGGGCGCTTGGCCGGAAGGCAATCGGTACCCCTTGATTTAACAAGCTGCTGGGTAGGCAACCGGCCATATCAGAACTCGCCCTGTGTAGGACTCGAACCTTCGACCTCCCGCTCCGTAGGCGCACGCCCTAACCACTAGGCCATAATGTAGGGATAGCCAAATAAAATAGTTCACACATTCATAATATTGTCTAAATGTGTTTGCAAACTTTACGGGCAAAGTAGCTTTTTAACCTTTTTTATATTTGTTAATACATGTATGTAACGCATTAAAAATAAGTCATTATATTAACTACACTTTTATGATTATCGCTCTCAGGTGTGATTTATGCGCACTCATTCTAGCTCATCTCCTACAGTGGCCATTGTGTAGCTGTAAGACAAACATATAAGAAACTATTTCTTAAGATACAATTAATTTATATTTTTATTTTTTCGTAATTTTGCAATGCTTACAAATTGTGT
Organism: Congeria kusceri; assembly: GCA_027627225.1. Lineage (NCBI taxonomy): Eukaryota > Metazoa > Mollusca > Bivalvia > Myida > Dreissenidae > Congeria > Congeria kusceri. Next base: position 48,479,463 of record CM051034.1, on the reverse strand, counting down.
AAGCACCAAAGTTGTAAATATATTTGCAAAATTTAGTGATTGCTATTACTTTATCAAGCCCAGGGTCAAATAATTTAAGTTATAATGGCCCACCTGTCTCTGGAGTAGTAAAATTTTAATAAGTTTTTATTTGACGGTAAAAGTTAATAATATTTGGTTTTTCAATCCCTGAAATGATACAGATGATGATAATAATAAAACAATTCAGGTTTGAAATAATTTTGGATACTCTACCTTAATTTATCTTCCTTGTATCGTCTTCAATATGAGGTACAATCAATAATACATGATGCCTTCAAAGCACATTTGAGTCACATGTCGTAGCATGCATGTTGTGCGTACGACACCAGTTCAAACTGATGTGATGTAAACGCTGTCAATGCAACATATATTTAAATCAGCCATATACACGTTAAATTTTAGTAAACATGAACAGTCTTAAAACGTCTTAAACTTTTACTTTTAATGCGCACAGTCAAACAGTTAACATAAAGCACACTACTGTACTTATCGACTAGAACGACAGAGGATTGACAATATTAATTTGTATTATATTAGTTTTAACATTTCTGTAGCTGGTTTGACTTGATTCTTCCATTATCAGCCTGTCGTAACATGTAGGTGCATACGACCACCAGTTTAAACATGCTGTCAGTCACATGTATATAAGCTCGAAATCAGCCGCCAGACAAATTACCCTGATAACTACATTCCGGATAAATTATACATCAAGTAATATATCTTGCACTTCGAATTTCAATAAATATCAGACAGGAAAGAGATCGTTGTGTATTATCTTATTAGTGGACATTTATAATAAAATACAAAGGATTTCACGGATGTTAACACATGGATAAACATTTACGTATGTAAGTGTGTCAACATTTCTTAAACAAACGATGATTTGCGCTCTGTTGCGATCTGGTCACGATTTGTCAATTACAGGTGTCACGATATGTCACGGTCCGAACATCCAGTTCAGATACGATTACATATGTTCCGTTGGGATTGTTTCGGTCGAGTCCACAATAGGGTCCCGATCTGACACGATCATCACGATCGGGTTCCCCGAGATAAGCGTTCTGGTACGCAAAGATAAGTTCCGATACGCTTATCACAAATGCATGCGCTCCGTTACGATAGGCTACTTCTGAGTTCGCGATGTCTTTCACGATCGTAATCGATGAGATCACTATTGCAGCTACGACTGGACCAGAATGATATAAATACAGCCCGAATGACAATTGATTTCAATGTTTTTTGAAATCGAAACACATCTTAACAGAGCGTGGTGCTTTTTCTTGTCTACAATCGATCCCGATCACCACGATTTGGATGCACGATTCGATACTATTTGTCGCGCTTTGCTACGATGCAATAAGATCTGATACGATGATCCCGATGGACAATTGATCGCAGTTGATCGTGTTAATCGTAGATAATTTCTGAACCGTTCACAATTTTTCTACATTAACGCGATTACAGTGGAACTCAAGATCTGTTAAGATCTGATAAGATCTAATACGATCACTACGATTGGTTCATGATTAAGACCACGATTTCAATCGTCGCGCGAATCGTAATAGTGGGAACCTAGCATAAAATACGGTATATAAAATGGGGAAACAAATCAGTTTATAATATTGGCCGTGTTCGTTTGGCACTTTTCATGTTTACATGTTGACGTCAGAAGTGTGAGTATTTTGAAAAACACACGTTTCCTTACAAAGCAGAATAGCGCATTTGGTAAAAGCGTTGTCTATGGCTATTTCTCCGTATGGCTCCTAAGTCGTGAGTTCGATACCCGTATGAGGTTTTAATTTTTTTCATACATTTTTGTTGATTTGGTTTTATCAAATATCTTATTATGTAATATATTATTAATTCTAATAGAATGTACATGTCTTAGTACAGCGTATTTCTGTCATCTAATATTATTTATAGTGCAGTAGGAAACCAATATGTCGTTGATGTAGTCTCTTTAAATCAATCATTAAGTTGGCTAAATGCATAATGGAAAGTTTATTGTAACATTTTCTGTCTACGTTTATAGTGAGATTTTGATTGACTGAAAAGGGGTAAGAACAAACCTTAAGCAGTTTCATGAATTCGAAAGCAGTACCATTTGATTCTTTTCTTCTTGTGTGTACTTCACTCAAGTAGATTATTTAATGGAAGTTAAACTTTGTATTATATATTGTTTGGTTTTCTTTATTTGTTTGGATTTTTCGCCGTTTTTAACAGTATTTAACTCATATCACGGCGGTCAGTTAACATACTGAAACTTTTACTGGGCAAGCTTCGCCGATCTAAGCGGTTGACAAGTACTAAGTGCTCATACCTATGCCAGAAACTTACAACTGCCCTACTTGAATCAGAGGTAGGGGTAGAATGGCCGTATAAAAAATGGATTGACCATTCCCCACACAAGTTATGTGTCGGGGCTAGGGTTCGAACTAAAGATACCCGGATTGACAGTCCAGCGCTCTACCGGGCCTATTATATACAGTGCTATAAAATATAATTGAGGCGCGTCGTCGGGAAACCGGACTTAATGCATGTGCGTAAAGAATCATCCCGTATCAGCCTGTGCAGTCCGCACAGGCTAGTCCGGGATGGCATTTTCCGCTTTATGGTATTTTCTGTTTCAAGAAAGTCTCTTCTAATAATTAATCCACTGTCCTGGATTAGCCGTCCTGGACCGTCCTGGATTGGCCTTTGCGGACTGCACAGGCTAATCCGGGACGACACTTTACGCACATGCATTAAGACCGGCTTTCCCACGACGCGCCTCAATTGTTGATAATAGTACTGTACAATAAACTAAATACTCAGTCGTATATAATTCATATGATAGTATGCCATGTTTACATCAATAACTACCCGTCCAATTAATATGTCGACAAGAAATTAAAACATATCAAATAAAATTTGTTATTTACTAAAGATAATGTTTTGGAAAGCGACGTAGCTAGATTTAACTGAACTAATATCCAGTTAATGCTGGGGCAAAGTGTTGTTCTTGGGAAGAGCGCGAATGTTCGTCAGTGAATTTGTACACACTCATTTGAAGGGTTAATAATACGAAATACATGTGTTTTCTAATGAATTCATCAAAGGTCATTTTGTATCTTCAAAATTAAGTATGTATTACACGTATCTTAACATATTTTAATAATAGTTAAATTTAATATTTATTTAGACAATAGCATATGTTAATGTTGATGTTTTTCAGGTAATAATGGCATGTCATAGATCGATGGCGATTCTGAGATTGCAACTTATACTGCTGGTATGTAATTATATAGTGTTATACAATTATTGACTGGATGACGATTGGACATGGTCTGATGTTCACTGGTGAGACTCAAGTTGACCGAAGCGTTCGCAGAGGTCAACATAAGGTTCACCCAGTTAAAATCAGACCATGTCCAATGGCCTTCTGGTCAACAAAATAACTGGAGATAAATATTTATAAAGCAAACTATTATATAAACAAACTGCACGATTTATTATTGAAAGTTACAGCAAACCGTAAAAGAGTTTCTTAAGAAAAATTAATTTGCTTCACTGTTTATGGGTAAACTAAACGAGTATTTCTTGAAAAAAACGTGCATTTAATCATACAATATTGTTAATATTGTTAGATGGCATGCATATAATTCCCTTACGAAAAAAACAGGGTAACAATAGACTATAACAAACAACTAATCCTATACTATACATCGTTAGTATATAATTAGCAAAAAATGACATGCAAATGAGGTTAATACTACGCTAACAAACTACTAATACTATATTGTTATCAAACTACTGACAATATCGATCTACTGTATATCGTTAGTATACAATTAGTAAAAAAATTGACATGCAAAAGAGGGTAATACTATAGTAACAACCTACTAATACTAAAAATAAAAATAAAAAACACATATATTATAAGGATGACATTTAAACATTATGTTTGTAGTTACCCGACCCAGAATTGTGTAGGTGGGTAGGATTAGGTAGGAAGGGATATTATTTTTTATTTCAATACACCCATAGTGTACATTGAGGGATTTTTATTAAACAGAATCATGAAAAGCCAAAACAAAAGTGGAATCTCTGGGAATTCGTGAATAGGTATGGTAACTCCAAACAAAAAACTTTTTTAAGGTCAGCCTAATCAGTGTTTAAAATGCGGATCGTATTAATGGAATATAATAGATATAATATAATAACAATTATTTCCAATCATGGGCCGTTACTAGCATGTAAATCACATGACAATGGTTTATGAAATGAAACTTATAACAAACATAAATTACATAAATAATTAAATAAATATAATGCTAACATAAATAACAATATCAACTGTGATAGATCTATCCAATTAACACATTATACATGTACACACAGGGTAAATGTTAATTTTCCAATATGTTAACTTTCTATCTGGTCAAAGTGTAAAAATGACAATTGATAACCTAATATTTGTACTATTTACATATATCAACCGGTAACAAAGGGCCTTTTCGTTTTAGCTTTTATTCAAAATTGTCTGTTCAACTATTCATAACTGCGAAAGTGCACACTTACTAACTGCCTTAATGCGTTTTTTTACTATATATGTTAACACAAATGATGGGCTACACTGTCATTATGGGGCTTTTTCCCGCATTATGCTATCACTAACTAAGCCTGTCGGTTTCGTTCAAGATTGCATAGGAGAGACTACTCGAATAGCGATCAAATGTTTGATAGATGTAGACGCTAAAACAACTAACAATGCAACATCTACAACAATCACTAACCTCTAAAGCCATGTCTATCGTATGATGAATTTATTTTCAAGAACATAATTACTGAACAATTCACAACTTGAATTTTCTTAAAGAATGTTAAACAACTGGCCGTCCATCTTTCCAAGTACCATCTTCCGATAATATTCCTTTCGAGGTCCAGATAATTCAATACAAATTTAAACTCTTAGGTTTAGCATTTTAGTTAAAGCAAATCCAGAGTTATGAGTTTACATTATATTGCTAAAGGTTTAACGTTTCGATTAAAATGTCTGGAGATCTGCTGCAAAAAATACATCATTTTAACTTAATAGCAGTTTCTTAATGTTTACAAACATGCAAAGAGCAGAAGTCTGTCAGTTTTGTTATATAGATCTATATTAGTGAACACTCACTAACAGTCTATGCTTTGAAATAATCCTAAATCGTATTTGAAATAAATCCGTACACAATTCAACAAAACAACAGCATAAAAATTGTCAATTTCTCCACGTTTATTTTTTCTACCAAACAATTCAAGCTTTTCGAAAAATCGAAAAAACAATAACGTCAGAAATGTACATCGAGAGCGATGATTTTTGCTACTAAAGCGATGGCCAGTTGTGTTTGTTTCGGCTAGGTTTTTGCGACTGAAGTCTCGATGTCCTGAACGATCATAAACTATACATTAAAATAGTCCTACAAGCTGATATTAGTTTGAATGGCTTATCTGTTAAGGTAGTACAACTCTAACGGGCAATATCCCAAACCTAATTTGAAATATTATTTCCATTATCTGTATTGCATCACTGATCTTATTACAAATTTTGAGGGTGGCTTACCATGCAAAATATGTTGTTTTTTAAATGCTCAGGACAGCCCCTCTTTCCATTTTTCATCAAAATTCATTTGCCTCTATGGATGTAAAAAAAATCCTAAGTTAATTATAGCAGCAAATATGTCTTTTATACAAGTAATGATTGAAGATTATAAAATAAGGCAACATACGGCGTTAAAGAAGTTAAAAATATTGATATTTATCAATTTTCTATGGAAGCTAAACATGAAGCTGAAAGAACACATAAAATAATATGTTTTCTAAAAGATTTTGGTTTTCCTGGGCTGATATGTTTGTTCCCTTAAGTCTTTATATTTATTTTTCATCTATGACATATATTTGAATAAAATAAAAAAATGTTAGAAACAAATGTATCGTATACCTTTTGAAAAAGTGAAGAAAATCGATCATACACCTTAAAAATAGACAGCTTAATTTAGGCAATTCCACAACAATAATTATTAGATGTGACATAATGTATGCATTTCAAGTTTAATACCATTTAAACTAAAAATATAATAATTAAAAGTTATTATTTCAGTTAAACAACCCTTTTTTTAATCCAAAATTCAGTTCCCTGGGGGTACACAAATTGCCACCCACACCCTACCCAGTTTTCAGCTCTGGGACAATACATCGTTCATCGACTATAAGTGACTTATTTATTATCTTTTTTCCCCCCAATCATCTTCATGTCAACAATGTTTATGCTGGTAATTGAGGCTGTATATGCTGGTAATTTAGGCTGCATTTTCACCAACTGGCACAGTCAGAAAAACATGTGTACAGTGCTGAGCACCAGGTTTGACCCCCAGAGAAGCATTCTGAGTGATTTGTGGCAAATCTCTTCTTTCAGCTTTAAAAATAATTTTAAAACAATCAAATAACTGATTGTTTTCGACTACATATTGAACAATATACATACAAAACATTCCAGTATATTTGCAACCAAACCTAGTAAGCCATACTTTTCAGTGTTAGGTAAAAACATGTCCAAACTGTGTAATTACTGAATGGATGCTTATTAGTATGCTGATCATGAAGAAACACTTGTGCACACATTCATAAGCAAAACGCCACACATATTAACTATTAAAGCGGCTTGAGGCTTCAAAACTAATGGACGGACACATACGTGTACTTCATGACTTGTATGTTCATTTACTTACATGTATATATAGAAATATGGACAAACACAAATACATGTAAATAATATGACTTATAGTAATATAATAATTACACATTTAACCAATACAATTTCGTAGTTCAAGCATTGAAATAACAAGTATCACATTTTTCTATAATGAATTACGTTCTGATTTGATATACAAATATTAATATATTTAGAAATTTCAGAATAAAAAAACAATTCTTTAAATTCCTTGTCTTACTTACATGTGTTTCATCTCCTTATTATCAGGATTCAAGCTGATTCATCATATTTACGATCTGGTAACGGTTATTTATATGGCTCCGATGTTTGTTTTCAATAATCATTCCCTTTTTACTCGTATTTATAAGGTTCCTTTGACAGTTGTTTTTTTTATACCACGAAAAATATGTGACTTTCGGTTTCGATTTCTATCAATTGTTAATTATGTCGATATATTTATCTGTTTGCCTTTCGTAAGAAGAATATATATGATACTAACATGTATAAAATATTGTGCTTATATAAAAGAATGTACTTCTATTAAAATATCATGTTTTCGACAAGAATCAGAAAAAACCCGGCATATTACGAACTGAGTAACGAAATTTTCCGACAGTCACCGATATCGGCCGATCTTAGAAAAAACAACACGCGGGAAATGATGAGAGTTGTACTACCTTACGCTGTTAATATAACAGCAGAATGTCGTTCAAACAACAGGTAGATTTTCGTTTAAATCGCAATATTTGGTATATTCCATCAAATGGAAAGAAACAAATGTTATAGTTATATGCGCAATGAGATTCTGGTTAATCTGTTATTATATTCAAATCTGGAAAATTATATTCAAATCGGTTGATGGGTAGCAGAGAAACTTGAGTTAAACCGCTTGCGAAGAAACACAGTTCTTCTATAAACGTTGCTTTAACTTGTAGGATGAGAAATATTAAATGAAGTAATAAATTTGCACCGATAACAAGTGGTCAAATTCTTTGCGATTGATAAAAATTTTGTGTTTCTTGCGATATCGTTTTCGGTCCGTAATTGAAGTGTTATACCAACTAGGATTACAAGAAAATACCTATACTAAAACAAACGTATTCAAGATGTTAGTGTTTGCGGATAACTTAAGGTGATTATCGCATCATGGATACTAGCAACTAAGGCCAAATATATAAATTGCGTGTTTAGGGCAACGGTCACAAACAAGTTAGGTAGGGTCAGGATTGAGTTGTGCTGTTTTGGAATGACACATTTCGATCAAAAACCATTGAGCATATTCTAAAATTTGACGAATACGTATTTCACGGAAAACAAAACATTTAGGGTCGATGGGTTTTCGCTTTGTAGGGTCGGGTTGCCCGAAAGACTGAAATTGTTTGTTTTGGCCTGATCATTAATCTCTAAATAATTTTGTAACAGAATGTCAGAATTTACAGGTCTGACTGTCCTACGAAAGGGTAATATTTCCGGCCAGTTGCAAATTTTACCGGCCTAAATCGAGTTTACAATACATAGTATATTATATTTACTGATACGAAAAAAATTGCCGGAGCGTAAATCCGGCATCTTGGATTTTACAACCGGTCGTTTGACCATCTTTTTAGCGGCAATGTCCGGCGGGCCTGTGGTCTTTCGCCATGTCTGCTGTAATACTTTAAGCAATGGTTATTGGACTTGTCACTGGCATATGTCTTATGACTATTAGCAGGGACTGAAAGTTTGGGGCTTGTATGTGGAACAGTTTCAGACAAATGTTCATTTCGTACAAACTTTATCCACATTTTATAAGTTTTAAATAAGCAATAATTCTGAAATAATGTAAGCCAGGGTTATGGGACTTGTCGCAGGCATGAATCTTAAGAAAACACATTGCGAAGGTTTGAAAATGATAGATCTGATGATCATATGTTTTGTCTTTGATGATGAAATTGTAACATATCTGTAGCAAACAACTTAAAAAACTACATTAGTTATGTTAAAAACCCAATTTGTTTTCGTTAATTAATATTTGCAATGCTTTTCTACGACGTACAAATATGTTTGTTTCAAGTCATCCGACCGACTATGAAAAATTGCTCCGATCGTAGAATATTTTATGGAGCTCGTCGAAATTGTGTTTTCCTTTTGGTCATATTTTTCACTACATTCTTTTTGGTATAAGCATTTTCTTGTCGTAAATATTGTCAGCTGAAACTAAGGATCTAGGATAACACCATAATAACCCCGCATTGAATATTTATCATTAAGTTGATCTTTTTCTTACACAAACACAAGAATCCCGATCTACCGACCCTATTTGTTTGGCCATGTTACCTGAACTAAACAATTTTGGACGCCTAGCGTTTACCACTAATACCCAGCGTTCAATGCTATACTAATGGCACACTGATAAATGCTCTTGTAAATATATTAATTTCAATACTATACTAACACAAATTGATGCTTAGTACTCAACGCGGACAAAATACAATGCTATACATACAACACGTGGATGGACGGTTTCGAACTTCAATGGTAAACTAATGACGAACTGCAGTTGAGAATAAAGTTTATTGCTATACTATAGATGGACTCGTGTCACTTGCACACGTTAATGCTATACTATGAATATATCCCAATGCAGTATGCGATTACTGCTCAAATGGTATACGTTTCACTGCTATACTAACTCTACACTGCAATAGTGTACTAAACAGCATATAATTAGTGCACTGTTGGTATATCGTTAGCAGTTTGTTTCATTTCTTTTTCGTATGGCATATAATATTATTATGAATTTGGCCCAGTCCTAAAATGCGCTTCATTAAGTCACTTATTATAATAACACCTATCACCCCATATTCAATTTTCACTTACAATATTTGTGAAACTAATGTTCCAGTTTTCTGATTGTGACATCTCAATTGATTCGAAAATAAGTATTTCAACTACAGCGCATTTTATATCGACAACTATTCACCAGTATGAAATATTGAAATACGAAATACCAGTATGTTTATTTCAGATCCTGTCATCCGCAATCATGCAAGAATGAGATTGCTTACATCCAAATTAAAAGATATTGAAGGGCATGCTCCGATGTCAGTGTTTTAAATATTACAATCCATTTGTTGTGTGATTCGATGGTTAGAAACTACCCTCAAGCGATTTTAGAATAAGCCTTTAATAAAATAAAAACAATAACACAAGAGGAAGTACTTTTGCCTTCACATCAACACACTGGCAACAAAAAAATACCATTTGTTATTGAATATAACCCATTACTTTCATAAATTGGTAATATTATTACTAAATATTCGGATTTACGCAAATTATCTAATTCTCCCACTACTATAATACTTCACCAGTTTGGGCATGTTATTGCATTTAAAAGCCCTAAATTGTCAACAACATTTTTTCAAAAGCTATGTTTTGAAAGTCCTACGTTACTACGCTTACTGCAACTCACTTTTAAACAAAAGACCATGATCTTAATGACTTAAGTTTTATGCATATAAATATAATTGAAAATGACGTGGGACGACTTAAAAAAAAATATTGGATTCATAAATTGGAAACGAAATATCCTAAGGGACTTAAATAAAAAAAAACACAATTACTTGGCTTTTTATTTTTTTCCTAAAAAAACTGTTAAATGGGTTCCTAAAAATTTTAATAATGCATTGTGCATTTAAATGCCGGTATATGTACTATTTTGCTTGTAAATTGATTATCATAATATGCGATGTTTACAATATGATCAATATATCGTATGATCGTTTCACGTGCTAGTTTTGTCACGAGGTACTAGTACATGCATATTAATCGACATAAACATGAAGCATATCATGTTTCAAAACCAGTTGCAGTATGTTGACCCATCGATGCGTAACAAAACCGCTAGATGTCATGTGATTAACAATGGTTAATGTAACAACATGGGTGTTTTATTTGTTTGGATATTAGTTTTAACGATTACCCCACATAAATGCGGAAGAGTTAACGTCTAAGCTTTACGTATGATTGTATTTAAATCCATATCGTGTATATTGTGAGCTTCAAATACGGTTTACTATTTACAGACCACCATTGTCAAGGCAAGCGTTTCTTACAAAAATTATCGCGTTGACTGTGAACCACTTTGTCAGAAAATACAACAATTTAGCGGCTACTGTCCAACATACGGGTCTTGTCAGTGGTATTGCCAGGAAAAACAGAAAAACTGCCCACTTGGCACCAGGTATCACTGTGCCAGAGACCTTAATGTCGAGGAAGCATTTGTTGTTGCTTGTGCTCAGGAAATCTTTTGCCGAGCAGGTAATGTTTAGCTTAATTTTAAAGAAACATTCATCGTGAAGATTACCCTATTAAAATGATAAAGACACATTGCAAGTTTTTAAATGGCATATATTTTACGTGATTTTATTTCAAAATGTGCATCATTTTGATTTAGTCTTGAATTGTTGAGGAAATTAAGGAATACATCATAAATTAATGTTTACATTTGAAGTCACCCATATGTTACACGCTGTTAGATATTACGGTCAGTCTTTGCATATTGTAATTGAATCTGGGCAATCAATAAATCTCGTGTGACTGGGCGGCTGTTACCGTTACTACTGTAAAATTGTTGTGTTTTGTACACATTAGGTGAAAAATGAAGTACATTAAATGGCCTACAGAAACGATAAAGTACATTAAGTGACCTAAACAAAAACAAAAACTAGTTCCAATGGAGAAGCTTATATGCAGTTTATACAAATAGATGCATACATAACATTTTTCTCGTATTGTTCTCAGGCGAAGAACCTCGGATATATATATACAGAGCAAGCAGTTCTGTAGAAAAACAGATAACTTCTGTGTTTTGTTGGCCATGTTTCAAAAGGAACAGTTTCAATGGTCGCTTTAATTCGTCGTCCGCAACTTACAGCGAATGTCCAAGTGTGAAAACAAACCTCTGTACGGCGCAGGTACACAAGATAGACTGTGGATATTTATCATATAGAGAGCTGACAAAAACTAACGGATATTGTCGATGTGACGCTAGGAATGGATATGCTGCGCAATCAGAGGAAATGTGCTTTTATGAAAATAAACCCTGCTTCAAAAAGGAATGTCCTGATGGTGAGGAACTTTTATTAGGTAAGTGGTGACATTCCTTCATGCCTAAGCTCCACTGGCATACGACTAGTTATAAGTAAAAATAGACACATTTTTGGAGTATTATATTTGGTTGATTGTGGTAGCATCAACTAGATGTGATTGCAACAGCTGCTGATTTCAAATTGTTTGTTTGCTGAGATAGGTTTTCATTATAAAAATATCGGTGTTTTCTAGATTATTCGTGCGCAAATGTATGCCAGCCTGGATTCGCAAGACCTCTAGCGTCCGATAACTGTCGTCCAACAGAAACGTAAGCGATTGTTGTTGTAAACCTGGTAATTGCATTAGTAGGATAATACACTATGTGCTATGAATGCATTCTTCTTGCAATACTTTTGTTTTAAATGCCTTTTTAAAAATGTGTTATATCCATTGCGGCCAGTAAAAGTATGTCATTTGGAAATAGGGACAAATATATATTTACTATAAACATATGGTGTTTGTTTTGATATTCGATATTCCTTAGTTTGAACCTTAACATTGAATCCAGATTTCCAAATGGTACCGTTGTTTAAATATTCATGATTTATGTATAGTGTAAATAATCATTAAAATGCGCATGCTTTTAAGTATGGACTACTGCATTATCCAATGTAAATTCTTAAACTACGTCACTTTCATTTTGGATTTGTTTTATTATATGGGTCTACTAAATTAATATAAATATATGACAAATAAATATAACACGAAATGTAAATTATTTTATCTTAAATAGCTTCTTTAAATGCAATGTGCACATGAACGTTAGTGAACAAACATTTTATTACTTATTCATATTGGTATTACATCATTTTCATTGATAACAGAGACGCGTAAACATTTTTTTACCACACAGTCCTTTACTTTAGATCGCTCTCCTATTAAAACTATGCCCATTATGACCGTATCTATGTTCAGAATCCTGTTTGTGAAAGATATAACATTTCGTCGCTAATGTAAAATATTATGTTTTTTATTTAACTGATTTAACTGAACGTGTAAACTCAATTCATAGATAATTATTTCAGATAAGCTATGCTTATGCTTTGAAGATGGTTTTAAACTACTCAGTTACATTATCGTTTAAATGTTAACGTGATTTGTGTCGTTTTATATATTATGTTCATTTTGTTTTATCTAATAAAATGACAATGACCAATTTAATCAGATTAAATACATAAAAGGTGTAAATTGTGTGTGCTTCGGTACGATGACGTTTTACTTAGGTAAAAGGATTGTCTTGCAGATACTAATTAAAGTTTTCCATTACACTGATATGTGTTCATAAGTGCTAAATTAGTCGAATATATTTTTTTTCAGTACTGCGTCTGAACCTTCCCTTACAGCCAGCATATCAACCAAGTATACCACACAAGATTATGTGTATATCATGACCTCGCGAACGGGTATATCTATTGTCTGACTTTCACGTTGGCTAGACTGAAGCCGACATCAATTATATATAATGAACGCCAAGGTTATGTTACATAAATACAAAGCAAAATTGTTACATGAATGTGTTGGAACCACTGTTTGAATTTTAATTTTTTAATAGTTTTATATTAATCTTGTTGTATTCTTTATCTCGGTGATTGTCTGACTGAATCAACGAGATGTTTCGAGATAATGGAAGAACAGTCTTGTTAGATTTGCTTATCAAGAATTAGCACAAATGTTCCTGTATATAATAATTTAGTATATGCCAGTTATTATTTCTTTTTCAGGAAAACCGCTGATACGAACACCTTTTGAAGTGCAAAATACCATCTGTTTCATTGTGTTATTAGTTTTACTAATAGTAATTATCATAATGGTAATTACAGTATATTGGATTAAAGGTGCGTAAATAGTTTATTACCATTACTTAAGTATAATATTGGACAAACTGCACAAAAATCTGTTTTACAACGCTGCCATAATTACATTGAACAACTAATCTCAGTTGTAATGTTGCCTAGCAGATATGCTATGAAAATACTGTGACAAGAAATCATACTATTAATTTCACACAGGACGGTGTTGCGATAGACGAAAGGAATCGAAAACGGACGTGTAATTATCGTTCTAGAACTTGCAGACTTGCAGAAAGGCTTATGTTTGTTAGAAGAATACTGTGAAAGATGGAAACTATGTGTAAACTCAGCTAAAACCAAAGTCATGATATTCAAAAAGCGGGTCAGTTAAGGAGAAATATTAAGTTTTTATATAAAGGCCAGGAATTAGAAATTGTTAAAACCTTTTCATATTTGGGAATAGTTTTTACTACAGGTGGATCATTTGCAAGTACTTTCGACACACTTGCAGGTCAAGCTTCGAAAGCTGTTTTTAAATTAAATTCATACTTAATTAACTTCCCTTTAATCTCTATACAAAACAAGCTACAATTATTTGATCAGCTCGTTTTACCTATTTTAAACTATGGATCAGAGGTCTGGGGCTTAAATGAGTCTATGACATTAGAGAGGGTTCAATTAAATTTTTGTAAAAGGTTATTAGGTGTGAAAATCCAAACCCAAAATAATTTTGTATATGGAGAACTTGGTAGAATATCCTTGATAACCAAAAGAGTTGTTAATGTTATAAGATATTGGTTAAAAATTATTAAGTTAGAGGAGCACAAATACGTTAAGTGTATGTATTTACATATGTATAGCACTTTAATGAGTAGACCAAATACCCACTCATGGGCAAAATCTGTATGTAATCTTTTACAATCTTTAGGTTTACATTATTCATGGATTAACCAAGGTGTAGGTGATGAAAAGTGTTTCTTATGTTTAGTTAAATCTAGAATAACTGATGCTTCTATACAAAACTGGATGACAGAACTAAATAATTCATCAAGAGCAAAAAATTACATTATGTTTTGTAAATTTGAATTTCAACCTTACTTAAAACATGTCAGTATTAATAAATTTAGATATAATCTTTGTAAATTAAGAGTTTCTTCACACAGGCTAGAAGTGGAATCAGGTAGATGGCATAAACCTGAACCAATACCTTTCCAAGAAAGAAAATGTCAGCATTGTAATGTTATTGAAGATGAGTTTCATTTTATACTAGAATGTTCACTATATACTGATATTAGAAAATTGTATATCAAACAGTATTACTGGAAAAGACCTAATGTACCAAAATATATAGAATTAATGCAGTCTGACAATGCAATTGTTAACAGAAACCTAGCTATGTATGTTCATAAAGCATTTACTGAAAGAAATATGTATAAATATTAGTACGATTAAAATTTCTTGCTTTGCACACTTGACTTCTCGCTTTACCTAATGCACTGTATTTTGATTTATTATATAATATTATATTATATATTACTTATTATAATATTGATAGTATTATTATTGTGAAATGTATTATAACAGCTAGTAATTTACTTATAATTAATTGTATTATACAGATGACCACCGTGTATGTATTTATTTACTTTTGTATATCATGTATACTCACGGACTGTATGTCTATTGTATATTGAATAAACCATATTTTGATTGTTCAGCCTACTTACTATTATGCATTTCCACGTGAACTTTTCAGTCAAATTGAAGCTAAATGTACCTTAACTTTCTTTAACATTCTTATGTGGAACTTAGTGTGTTTTTAAACAACTTTTCTGTTAAAAGCACCGAATCTCTTAAAGCAAGAAAATACGAAAACAATATCTATAATTTATTACCATTTTAAGGGAAATTTATATGTAATTTGCAAAATAAATTAAGAGTTAAATATAATGATAATAAAACTACTACTACTACTACTACTACTACTAATAATAATAATAATAATATAAACATATCATGAGCAAACATATTTTTTGTAAGAAACGGTGATTTTGGAAGCGATTCCACTTACAGAAACTGAAACACGAGGTATGGCACATGGTAATTGATTTCAAAATCGAACATCATGAGAAATGTCAAAATATCATTTAATTATATTCATGCATGTTCCTCAAATAAAAAAATTGGGATTATTCATTTTCATACTTTGTCAACTCACGACGAAATCATGGGCTTAATTTGGTTGCTGATTTGTATTGCCCCACAATCAATGATGGGGTATATAGTTTTGGTCCTGTCTGTGTGTACATACGAACGTGCGTAAGTATATACATGTATGTACGTATGCTCGGATTCTTCTCCGGAGATAGCATTGTCTGTCATGGAAGGGTTTTTTAATCATTTGGCAGAAGTGATAAGCATGATTATACGGTGTGTCGCGTGCAAGAACCAGTTCCTTGTCCAAGGTCAATGTCAGACTCAGACTCAAGGTAAAAGGTCAAGTATAAGAACTAAATCCATGGGCTATGTCCGGATTACAATTTTGTCCAGCAATGTACGATTTTACAATAGCTTTGCCGTAGTGATTAACATTATGAGACAATTTATAGCGCGCAAAAGCCAGGTCCCTAGGTCTTAGGTCAAGGTCTCACATAATGGCCAAAGATCAAACATAGGAATAAAAGACACTGACTTTGACTCAAGAATAATTTTGTCTTGGCAGAAGTGATAAGCGAGACGGTGTGCCGCGCGCAAGCACCAGGTCCCTAGGTCAAATGTCAAGATCCACTTTAAAGGTCAAAGTTCAAATGTAAGAATCCAAATTGTTGACTGTGTCCGGCGCATAATTTCGTCCTTTGAAGGATTTTCAAATAATTTTACAGAAATGATAAGCATTACGAGACGGTGTTTCGCGTAAAATCGATGTTGTTAGGTCCAAGGTAAAGGTCACACCTTAAGGTCAATGGTCATGTATAAGTAATAAAGCTATTGCGTTTCTTTGGTATATAATTTTGTCCGTTAATTACTTATTTTCATATTGCTGTGCAAAAATCATTATTATGAAATATAACGTTTCAGAACCAGGTCACTAGGTCCAAGTTCCATGTCACTTTTTATGGTCAAAGGTCTAATTATTTGTTGATAGCAAAATAGTGTTGCGCATGCAGGGATTTTCAAATAAGTTTGCAGAAATTATCACCATCACGGGATGGGTAGATGTATGTAGGAACCTGACTTGTGAAGTTTGTAAATTACTTCCTTTTATTGATTGTGTTTCAAGCATAAATCAAAAATAATAACAGTCATTGTGTTGATTCTTCACAGAATGGTTTAAGACAGCCAGAATAAACAAAGGGTACAAGAACCATAAATCATAATTGAAGACTTGTGGTGAGGACTCTATATTTAAAATCATCAATTGGAAAATGTTGGTACCAGAAATAACACAATAAGACAATATATTAGCAGAAAATATTATATAAAAGGACAATTTGCCTTTTGCAGAACAATGTGTATACATACAGTCATATTTGTGCCATGTAGAAATGTCGCGTAGGTGGGGGCATTCGTGTCTGTGGACACATTTCTAGTTTTATATTAACTGTGCCAACATTGATTTTTGTTTCAAATATATCGAGTTCGAACATTGACCATAACGTCAAATATGCCTTGTTTTGTACACAAATTACATGTCAAACTCATTGAATACTTAATGAATCCTTTAGTGTTCTAATTAGTATAACTTGCTGAGATTGTGTATGACCATGAGTTCGTACATAAATGCAAGAATTCCGGATTAGTCAGTTGCTAGCATTTTCGAATCTTAGTTGTCTGTAATTCACGATGGAGAATTGTATTCGTGAACATATATTTCGTAGTGGTATTAATAGTATTACAGTAAGTATCATTTTTTTGTATTTATTTGCAAAAAGGAAGCTGACATATTGTAGATAATTAGAAAAACAGTTAATCAACCAGATAAATCATAAAGACTATCATGATTAAATCACGGTATAACGCACTGGCACACACATGGTATGACAACAAGGCATCGGCCATTGTACGTACTCAGGTGAGCACTTTTGGACGTCAGGACCATATTCTTTTTTT
Source organism: Congeria kusceri (assembly GCA_027627225.1). NCBI lineage: Eukaryota > Metazoa > Mollusca > Bivalvia > Myida > Dreissenidae > Congeria > Congeria kusceri. The sequence goes on along the minus strand of CM051034.1, from coordinate 48,461,679 downwards.
TTACTTAATCATCAATGAAGAAATTTCATTAAAAAGTAAATTTGCCAATTTACTGAAAACACAGAACATTTGAATAACAAATAAGGAACAAGTAAAGTTGATTCTGAAGCTTTGATATGGAAGCAATGTACATGTATGTTTATATATGTGCGTTGCAGCTGAATGTCAAGCCAGTAAACACAGTAAAACGAATAGATATGCATCTAAATCCCAACACTTTGAGACTACTCCAAGTAAACAAACGCCTACAGCGACTGAGTCATCCAAATCCAACAGTTCTGAAACAGTTCTATCAAACCTCGATATTACAAAATCAGCTTCAAACGAACCGAATATTTCTGGGACAGATTTGTCCAATGCAAAGCCCATGGAATACCCAGGAAAAGTACGTTATATTTCAGTATCAACTATATATGTATTTTTCAAGTAGCTTCATTCGCAAAGACAAAGCGAAGTATATCTGCATAATTAAACTTTGAAAACGACGATTGCGGTTTTGAGTTAAACGACATATCCATTCTAAATCGTAATAAAATAATAGTACGATCATTAGCTATTGCGGCAAACATTACTATTATTATTATTGTAAAACTTGTCAACAAAATATCAGCAAACAAACCTGAAGTTAAGGCATTAATATTGGCATATAATAAAAAAATACACATTGTATATAACTGGGAAAATGGTGTTCCATTCTGAAACAAATACTTTTAATATGTGTTCTTGTTTCTTTGGCAATTTTGTTGTGAATATTTTTACAGAATTGTCAATATCTTGTATAACCATTGTTTGTGCACAATTTCTTACTAGACTGTATAACGCAATACGCTAAGAGCACAGTTAGTACCTTTATCGTGTGGTTCATTCTTGGTCGTACTGTTGATTTCTTTAACGAACGTAAGGGAGTATATTATATACAGTTATATGTAGTGTTTTAACTTTTATACCTTTGTGTTATATATTTGATATTATTTTCCAGCAAACGATGGATGCTGTCTTTAAATATTTAACAGAGAAAGATGGTTTTAAGTGGGAAGTCTGTTTGAAAATGATAGGAAAAGATATGGGTTTAGATGTTCACAAGCTTATTGCTCTCGAGATGGGAAAACAAGACCCTTATTTCACCAAAGTTCATGAAAGGTAAGATATATAAATAAAAATGAATAATTGTATAACATATAGTATTGTCAAGTATTGATTTGTTTATTCAACTATGAAAGTATTGTTTTCTTTGTGTTGACAGATCTTTTGAAAACATACTCATGCTTTCCATAGAAATAAATTAATACCATAGTTTTGATGAGTTCCGTTAAAAAGTACAATACAGATCGATCATAACAAATACTTTACTCATTATTGAAGTCAGAACTTTCGAGTCGCTTAATTACTTGACGGATGTACATGAGGTTACGCGGAGTAGTGACTGATAAACATGACACGATTACGCGGCGTATAGCAGAGTGCTTTCGCTCGACTGTTTGATGCGGTGTGACGCCAAAAATAAAATTCTTGACAATAGTTTTCAAAGTGCTATTGTCTACTCCGAGTCAACTCGCGTCTGACTTTATCACCCAAATTCAACGTATTGCATTTTGTTTTCGTAATTATTATAGGATCAATTATGTCCCCGGGTACCAGGCATATGAAATACCCGGTAACTTCACAAACTCTGTCTATGAGTTAGGAAGCTTCCTTCTCTGCGGCAATGAAACCATGAAGGACATCATACGAGTGGCTGTAATACGATCTGCGTTAAGCAACTACTCAGACAATGTTAAGAAGGTACACAACTAGTTATTTAATTCGTATGATATAGTTTTGTCATATATAACATATGGGTATAAAACTTCCACAGAGGTACATGATAATATATCAGTTGATATTATATATTGAATAAGTTTTTAAAATCTTCTTTTATTCAAATATTATTATACACTATTTATCGATGTTTGTTGTGTCATTGAAATTTAAATTATTGTTTCCAATTTCTTGTATCAGCTTCTCAAGGTGTTCACTGAGTTAACGAATGGCGTTCATGACGCTCTACTCTTCTTCAAATTGAATGGTATCAAATGTAAAAACATATTGCTAAAAGCAGTTGTATCAGAGGGATATGACAGCCTTGTCGGTGAAATCGCCACGGAAGGCAAATGCACAGGTATGTATGAATATCTCATTATAATCAATAATTATAAATCATAGCGTTGAACAACTCAGTGCAAGTTGGCTGTGACATTTTTCTCTGTAAGATATTATATTCCATACAACCAAACATACTATCCCCATATGCGATGCCAATATTCGCATTTAATTTATTTGCAGGTCCATTTCACGTGGAATTATTGGGTTCAGTCTTGAACTGCAAAATAAACCAGTACTTCGCGGATGATTGTTTCTACGGTCAAGACGTTAATCAGATTCTGTGTCTCAATATAGGATTGCAGACTAGTTCACCCAGCAATAGAGAGCTGTGTGTCTATTGGTTGAGGGCCGGCATTGATTCAAACATGTATAGAATCGTCCCTTTATTAAAAAAAGATCAATCATATTCCGCCATGGAACCTGGTGAACCATATTGTAGAAAGGTGTTTAAGGTAGTTACGATTTACTTATATATTTGTCTACATAAATATGCATTTATAAATGGTTATTCAATTGTTTACTTTCAAACGCCATTTAAGACAATGTGTGTGTTTAAAGTGCCACCAATTATCGACTATGTGTCTTAAAAGACAATGATGAAACATGTCCAATGCCTTTATGAGCCAGTAGTGACATGCCCTGTTATGCAGATTAGTTCATCGATGTAAACGACAAATTGTTGTTCTCATATGTGATTATATTTAATATAGGGTATTTTTTCGATATGCATTTGCAGGAACAATGTGAGATTTTCTTAAAAGAAATAACCAAGAGAAAGAATTTCAAACATAAAAGATGTCTGCAAGTGATAGATGCTGAAGTGCGTATTGACTTTGATAGTTTGAAAAAAGCGCCTATTTGTAAACTAAAGAAAACATTTGACACGTGAGTTTGATATTCATGTTTGGTAGTACATGTACGTATGTATTGCCTTGAAAACGACTGCAAGTAAATGTTAATGTAATACAATTGTTATGCAATGCTTCGATACGCATAGATACGGTTCACACAGATTTGTACGTGAATTCGACGTTATAGCATATAAGCATTAATCTTATATTGCCTGTAAATGTTAATCAATTGAAGTACATTTACGTGAAAAAATAAAAACGACGAGTTGTTTCCTACAGAAACATTGTTCCTGGCTACACGGCGTATGAAAAACCTGACAAAGAACCCACGTGTCTTTACGAGTGGATATGTTGCCTGTGTTGTTCTACCGATTTTATGAAGTTCATCGTTCGTTTAGCAGTAGCACGGTATGCGATGGGGAACTTTGAGACATATTCAAAAGAGGTAACTTCACGACAGAAAGATACTTGTACTTTTATATAAATACGTCTGTACCAAGTTATAAATAATTCAAAGTATGTCTGTTTTGAACTGAATTACCCATTTTTTTGTTTTAATAGGTTAGCTACTCTTATATGAGATAAACTAATAAAGCAACGAGGCCTAAGGAGTACTATATGCACGATTGAAGACACTCGCTTAACTGATACTGTATTATTCAGCATTTTCATTGGGACAGCTTACTATGCTTGTCAAAGCGTTCACATGAGTTAAGTTTTATTGTGTGACCTTTTATAGACAAATATTCAAAAATAGATATATTCTTGTTACGTTGATATCACTTCAGTAATGAAAAACAAAACAACAGTTCATTATTATCGTACATGAAAACGTATTTATTTTTTGTAATGCATTAGACAGCTAGTAGGTCTGTTGTATTATTTCAGTTGTTTAACATGTTTAGTGCATCGGAAACCCCTTTAAGAGATGCCGAATTATTCTTCGAAATTCATGGCATTATATTTCAAAACAACCAGGTTTTAAAGAAGGATGTATCAAAAGCATTAGCTGCTCTGGTGCGTGACACAGTCACTGAGGGGAAAGGAAATGGTAAAAATAAATAATTTTGAAATCCTTTGGTAAGGAAATGGTAAGGATAAATAAGAATCGTTTGCACTTACCTACATAATTATATATATGACTGTTGAGCATACTGCCAAGTGATTTCGATAACAACATATTTTCATAATTATTTCACTAACGTTCTAGGCCCGTTTCACGCGGATTTCGTGTGCGGTGCATTGAACTGCAAACTAACAAGACATTTCGAAGATAATCGTTATCATAACAGAGATGTGGAGACGATACCAGCTCTTAACGTGACGTTGACGTCCAATGCACCCGCAGATCGAGAAGTCCATCTTTTCTGGAAAACATCAAGTAGTGAGTGCCCTTATAATGATCGAGTAGTGCGTTTGATGAAAAACGGAGAACCCAATAGCGAGTCGGAAACTGAAGGTACTGCACTGTTATAATCTTATAACATGTTCTATGGTCAATCAATTTTTAGTATTTTATATTAATAATGGACAATTAAATGATTCAAGTCAGTACTAGTTTTTCAGCCAATCCATGTACTAATATGATTTTAGACATTTATTATATTTAGTATGTTATTCTAGTATATGCTATAGTTTTACAAGCATGGCTTGCAAATAAGATCAATTTGTTATGTGTGCTATTCCAATATATTAACTTTTGACTTCACAGAGACACAGATTTAAAGGAAGACAATGCATTTGCAGTGCATAATCAACGTCAAATTCGAGGCCAACTTAAAACATCTTGTGTATATTAAAAATCCCAATGCATCTCCTGTGGCGTTACATCCAATCATAAAACCGTCTTAAATGTGTCAGCCCTTTGTACTCTGTTTACTATACATGTATATTCTTGTGAATGTGGCATACTAATGCATTTTATATTGTTCAAGTATTAAATCGAAATTTATTTGAAGGACAATAGAAGGTTTCCAATTGTATTAAACGATTCATTAAGCATACATGTATAACGTGTTCTTAGTTAAACAATTAGAGACATCTTAAAATGTATAATGCATATTACCTTGCTTGTGTCACACTTTTCTTCTAGAGGAATTATATGTTCTTGAGAGCAATTTATTTTCAATATACTTATTTATATTTATCTTTAAAATATATTCCCCAATTGCATGGACCATTTGAACTTCTGAACGCATATTGTATTTTTGACAGCACCCATGGCTAAAATGTATTACTTTTCTGACAATGCAGTCCATGGTTAGTATGTAGTCACTGTTAATATACTGTTATGCAAAAAGTATGTTTTATGTGGATTTATCATCAAATTTTAACAAACCAATACAGCTGGAATTTCCTATTGGTATTGCAGTCAGATGATATATAACATGTACACATTCCTAAATTTTCTACGTGATGGCCATGACATATAATTACTTAGCCAGACAATAATTGTAAACAGTCATATGCACAACATAACTGATTATGTAACCGATGGAATAATTTTTAGCTTTAACCAAGTCTGTGTGAGTTCAAAACACTTTGCAGGGATTGCCACATACCGGTATCTAATGACATGTTTGAAATCATTACATTTTGCAAAACAGTTTTTTTTTAATATAATTACATCATTTCTTATTTTGCGATCCTTGCACTAACATTTTGCTGTTATGAGTTTTTGATAATTAGAAGGTTAAACTTGCTTGTTTTATATGTTTTAATAATATCTGATAATACTCAAGACTAACTCAAGAAACAACTCACGCACATTTTGCACGAACCGACGTTAATGTATTTCTGTGATCAGAATTATATATTTGCAATGTTTATTTTAGAAATTAAAACATTAAAATTATTCGTGTATCTCTTGATATAGTTAATATTGTATAGTATAGAATAAAACGGGAATTGCATTGTAATTCTCTGATAATTTGATACTTGCGTTTTTAATTCGCGAAATCACAATGCAATATTAATATTTAACAACAACTTAGACAATGTGAATTAACATGGTTACCGGCTTGTTGAGGATAATAAATATTAGAACAAGACATTTGGAAAATCGTAGTAGACATTATCTCGAAAACATATTCAACATGCCATTAATGGCTATTTAAACAATATTTCAATTTGGTATTGTACGAATGCACTAATAAGAGGACCACATTTTATATTTTGTGCATAGAACTGCTACCGACTGTCAGTCATCTTGCCTGACAGATCTAAATGGCTTGCCCATGCTAATGACATTGTTAACCATATGTAAAAATAAGCGTGCCTAGACTTCAGTACAGAAAGCTTAACAGAAAGTGTCAAAACTTTGAAATGAACAGTTAATCCGTATGTAAATGTAATGACCAAACATTTGAGACTGGGTGCTTAATGATTAAATCTTAAGTGCTTCTCCGTGTCTTAGTCGAAAGAAATATATTTTCGTAAATAACATCTATAGATGTTGTTTTGTTTCAATTTGAATACATAAATAAAAAATGAAAATATCAATGATATGTAATAAAGTTGGCGCAAATATACTTAGTTATAATAGTCATCTCCATACATGAAAATGATGTGTGCGAGTAAATATAACGGCTTTATACATATATTATCCAATATGTTCGGACATGTGAAATTCCGAAATTACAGATAGACACTCTATGATTCAATTTGATTTACTTCAAATGTTGATATTTTGAGGAATCGACAGACTATTTTACTAAACACAGTCGTGTTGCATACTTAACTGACCAGTAGATATCGCTCTTAGCTACCGTTTTAGCTTCAATAATTGAAGCCGTCTAGCTTGAATTAGCCTGCATCATCAAGACTCGCTTCGAACTTTACTTTATACCAAATATAACTTAAATAAGAAGAGCAATGGTAATATACAGGTAACCGCAGAAATGGCAAAGCAATGTGGTATTAACAATTATTAAAAATGAAGGCTGAATAGTTTCAATCAACATAAGAACTATATGCGCTGATACAGATTACGAAGAAAATATATGTAGTTCCTCATTAAACGATTGCTATTACGGCTACTATATTATTCAGAATTAAAAGAAAATATCGAAAATAGAATGTTGTTTAACGATCACTGTTAAAACTAAGCATTGCTATTTTCGTTGTTATTAATATCATACATCGATTCAACGTCATATACGTATTATCAAAACGACGGTATAAACCATATACAGATGCTTATAATACCAAAGGGGAAATGACTCATAAATAAATAAAGTATTGTATGTTCGTACTCTGATTTGTCGACGTTGGCGGTATGGCTTCATTGCCACAGTAAATACTCGAACAATATGAACGAAATGAAAATAGCTGAAAGCCACAATACCTCTAATTCCCACGAATCCTTCACGAAATGGGCGCCCTCTTGTGAGCGGTTCGCGACAATCTCGAGGGTTGCACCGAAGTTCTTGTAGTTGTTTGCGAACCACTCGGGCAGCGCCATCTGCTCCAAGCTCCAACTCAAAACAAGTATGAAGGAGAAAAGCATTCATGATAGGCAATGTGTTCATAAATGTAACCTTACAGTGAAATATGACAAGAACAAATTTTAATACATTATTATTTTACATGCATGTAGTTCATGATTACCAATCTCAGACCACGTGAAGAAAATGATGTTTATTAAATGGCAATGTATGAATGATTTTACTATTCTATTTAAGCAATGTGCGAAGCAACTGCTAAATTTTCTGTACACATTAAGTATGCCAAATTTACATTTATTATTACAAAAGGTCTATAGTGTAACTCTTTCCTAATCCATGTATATTGATTAAAATTAAAACCATAGGGAATTACATGTATTATAACATTAACAAACTCAGCAATCTAATGCTTTAACATTCGTACTCATCTGTAAAGTGCGTCCTTGTGCTGTCCGTTATGGTGCGAATGATAGTGTCAATTGATACACACATCAACCACTCTCGGTAACCAGTATACTACATTTATCATTATATAATGATAACGACATAACCCACGTGGGTATCGACGATGGAATCATTTAGAACACTGGCCTTAAAGATAAAAACAGAAGCTAAAATATAGTACAAGCCACGAATAAAGGTACATCATCAACATAAAAAATTGATTTAGATTTTGTTTGCCCAAACTCAAATTCGTATACTAAATTCCATTTGCCTAAACTAAGTTTGCATGTCGATTTTAGGGACACGCAACCGTAAAACCTTAACAATAACAATACAATTTAAACATACATGTTTAACACAGTACAGTACTCTAGTCTATTTTATGTCAAATAATAATACACGCTCTTAAAAGCAGATCATATAGCAGCGTCTTAATGGAGAGGATTTAATAATGTGACAATGTTAAAACCTGATATTTATTAAATCATACGTTACAATAAATGACAAAGCAGTCTAGTGCAACTGTATCTTTATATGCTTTACGTGCATAATTATAAGGAGAGAGACAGACTTCCATAACGTCCATTACAAAAAGCAAGCTACTCAATGCAATTATTTAATAGACTGACCTTCTAGTTTTGCGAAAGCATACGTTCTTATCAAATTAGAATCTTCAGTGTAAAGCCATTTATTATTACATCGACATACGATACAAGATACACCTTAAATTATTTACAATATGGGCCTAAATGATTTCAAGAAAAATAACAAATGTCTAACATATAGGTTTAGAACATTTAACCATATATCCATGTATATAAGAGAATCATGCCAGTTGTTACATTTAATGCTTAATCTTGAACAGTTTTCATTATAATGTTTTGCCAATGAAAGCCGTACAACAAAATTTAAGTCATTACTAAATGAACTCATAGGGTCATATATAAAGAGTGGCTCAAGAGCCAGATTAATATCAGGGTTACTTTCAAGTGGCTTATGGGTAGGCTTAGTCGGCATTTATATTTATTGTCACTAATGTAAATCAAAGGGGTGAATGTATATTGTACACTATTACTTTGGTTTAAATGGCTAATGAACGCATTAATTGCATTTTAGTCAAGCAATGGCTATGGTACCTTTCAAAAACGTGCTCAGGTGTAAAATTATTTAAGCCTTTGTTACCGTGTGAATATTACTATATTTATGTTCTTGATTGGAACACGCATAAACCTTAACAGCGTTGTAAATATAAAAAAAAAACTACGTGATCGTGTTTACATAATTTACAAAGCTTTGTTCATAACACGAACTGGTAAATTTCATAACGAAGCGATACTGTTATCTTCAGATAAAACCACAGGCTTCTTGAATATTTCTTGTTTAATGTATTCCGGTAGTGTATACTGAATGCTTCATTTCATGGAGACAAAGTATAAAACATAATTTCAAATTAAATGCATTTACGTGTATAAATATAATACATGGTTGGTGCCGGGATGGAGAAAGTTAAAGCTCGCCCTACTTTCATTTTCTATGCCTCACCGGATAAACTTTCTCCTTCCCGGCACCTACCGTGTATTCTATTTATCCTGATTTCTATTCAATTAAATTTAAAAATACCAAACACTTATTAAAGGTTTAAATTAAAAAAAAATAGACCGGCCTCGACCCTAATAACTCGCTTGCATGTATGCGTACTACCCGAAAAAAATAGTTCTCTATTTCTTAATCACCTTTATCAAAAAGCGAAAGTAAAATATTAATAAATCTTATCTGCTGATGTCAGTACGACACGAAAATGACGTAGTAAATTTGCTTTTGTTTTAAACCAGATTAATATATTGGTTTTTAATGAGTTACATTACGTCACACAATCTACGTCATTCATATGTTGTAAGTTTACACAATGTAGTCAAACCAGAACGCGTTTGTTTTGCAGTTTAAAATACATAAAATCGGAATGAATATTTAGTGTTTCTGTGTTTTGGATGGATTATATTATGCAATAGGATTCAGATAAAAAGTATATGGAATATTTGCTTCGGATGAAAACGGTGAGATTGATCCCTTTTCAATTTTCTACGATTTACTCGGATAGTTGTGGGTGGAGGACAGTGTAACTGAACGTGAAATAAATCAAATTAATGTTTTGTTCTACGTTAAAATTACAGATGTAGCCTTTGATGACATTTTTCATTTCTTTTCATTGGAAATTTATATAAAGGGTTATTTCTTTGATGAATATGTTCTGCTGGTTGAACAAAGAAAGTCTATCCACAAAGAATAACCCGCTTGCATCAGATTCAAGTGTGTTGAAATGGAATGAAACTGGATGAAGTTGTTGTTAACAAGTTAAATGGAATGTAAGGGCAAACAACTCATTTGTTATTTAACTCTCTTAAACTAGACAACACAAAGTTTGTATCGATGAAAAACTGTGGTAAGTAGACTTAATGCTGTGTCACTCTCGACAATGTTGTTATCCGGCGCGTAGCAATACCTATTGACGGTATATCACAGTCACGTGATCTACTGCCGGATATCAACAAGTTTATACGGTCACCGCTTTATTAGGTCACTGTTTGGGTTAGTAGCAGGATAAATACTATATCTTGAAATATAAAATTGGAATATATGAAGTAGGCAGGTATATGATTGCATATTGAGAATAACAGGTTACTGTCTGGCCGTGCGTTATATATCAGGTGAGGCTTAGTGGTATATACCGGCGTGGCTTGCCGTGCCGTTATTATATTTCATTTTATATATTAAACACGATCGGAAATTGACCTATTTTTGTCTATGTATCATACCATGATTTTCTAAAAATGACACTAAACGATCTGATATTTATATAAACAATCTACGAACAGCGCTGATTTTGAACCGGCTTTACAAAAGTTCACGTTCATGTAGTTATTGTTTTTTATGTTCCCCGAAAACTTTTCGGGGGAGCTATTAGTCGCCGCTTTGTTCATCCGTCGGTCTGTCTGTCCGTCCATCCTTCAGTCCGTCCATCCCGTTTACTTGTATGGAGTATTTCTCAGCAACTACCGACCAGAATTCAATGGAACCTCATGGGAAGCTTCATTACCACGTGGTTATGCACTGAACCAGGACGTTTTCGCTTAAATGATTTGTCTCAGAGTTATGGGATTTTTGAAATAATCATTGATTGCAGAATGTTTCTGCTGTCCATTAGAACGCAACCACTGGCCAGATATAAATGAAACTGTATAGAAGGCTTCATTACCCAGAAGAGGTGTGCATTAAACCAGGACGTTCTGCTTCAATGATTTTGCTTGAAGTTATGAGATTTTAAAGATTTCTATAATAAGTGTTTAGTGTTTGTCCACTTTTTGTCTACACAACTAGTGGCCAGATTTCAAATAAATTTTATGGAAAGCTTTATTACCAAAAGGAGGTGTGCACTGAACCAGGATATTCCGCTTCAATGATTTTAGCTCGAATATTATATAATTCGAGCTATACTACTCACACGTTCGTCGGCGTCGGCTTAATGCTCTGGTTAAGGTTTACGTGCGACAAGTTCATGTCTCTGTAACTACTATAGATATTTAATTGAAACTTCACACATGTGCTCGGAGTCATTATGTAAGGTCACTGACAAAGGCCCATAACACTGACCTGTTAAGGTTTGCGTGCAAGAGAAATTTCAGGTTAAGGTTTGCGTGCAACAAGTACGTATCTCTGTAACTACTACATATATTCATTTGAAACTCTGTAACTACTGCATATATTCACACATGTGTTCAGGATCATTATGTGAGGTCACTGACAGCGGCCCATAATTCTTACCTGCAATTTAGCAGAATTATGCCCCTTTTTGTACTTCAAATCAAGTTAAAGTTTGCGTGCAGCAACTCCATATCTCTATAACTTCTACATATATTCCATGGAAACTTCAAAAATGTCTTCAGGGTCATTATATTAGGACACTGACCAAGGTCTATAACTCTCATCTGCAATTTAACTTATTGTACTTAGAACATCAGGTTAAAGTTTGCATGCAACAACTCCATATCTCTATAACTACTACAGATATTCCATTAAAACTTCAAACACGTCTTCATGGTCATTATATAAGGTCACTGGCAAAGGCCCATAATTACGACCTGCAATTTAGCAGAATAATGCCTCTTTATGTACTTAAAAATTTCAGGATAAAGTTTGCGTGCAACAACTTAATATTTCTATATATCAGCTACAAATATTCAATTAAAAGTTCACAAATGCCTTCAATGTCATTATATAGTCACTGGCCACGGCAAATAACTGGGACTAGCATTTTTGCAAAATTATGACCCTTTTTTGTAGTGATAAAGGCCAATAACTCTGACAAAGTTGAAAAGTCGAGAGCGCTGTCCTGAGACAGCTCTCGTTCTAAGAATTGTGGCACTTTGAAGATTTCTGAAATTAGAATATAAGGCACAATTCTTGTCCGGGCTATTTCTCCGCAACTACTGTCCATAATACAATGAAACTATCTGATGCTTCGTTACAGTATCAAAATAACGTGTGCACAATACAGAATGTTCCCGTCCAGTGATTTTCCTCGGAATTATATGACTTTAAATGTTGCTGAAATTAGTGTATAGTTTGCAATTTTGTCTGGACTGTTTCTCAGCAACTACTAGCCAATATTCAATAAAACTTTATGGGAAGCTTTATTACCAAGAGGCGGTGTTCACTGTACCAAGATGTGCCGCTTCAATGATTTTTCTTAAGTTGTGGGACTTTAATGATTGCTGAAATTAATATATAGAGCACAAATGTCTGGACTCTGTTTTTTTCTGATTACATTCCCATTCCTTGGCAAAGCGCATTGGGAAGAGTCCATCAGTTTACTGATATCCTAGTTAAAAGTTGACTGGACAATACAACTTTATTAGCTCGACTATTCGAAGAATAGGTGAGCTTTGCTACTACCCCGGCGTCGGCATCCGCGTCTGAATTTTGTTAAAGTTTTTATTCAAAAGTCTTGATACTTCAAAACTATATAAGTTATTCACTTGAAACTTGGAATATGCCTTTGTCATCAACTCCAGTGTCAATGGAAATATTCCCCATAACTCTGTTTTGTATTTTGACAGAGATATGCCTCTTTTTCACATAGATTTTCTGGTTAAAGTTTCTATTCAAAAGTTGTGTAACTTCAATACTATAAAAGTTATTCACTTGAAACTTGGAATATACCTCTGCAATCAACTCCAGTATCAGGGGAACATTCCCAATAAATCTGTTTTGTATTTTGACAGAGTTATGCCCCTTTTTCACATAGATTGTTTGGTTTAAGTTTATATTCAAAAGTTGTGTTACTTCAAAACTACATACGTTATTCACATAAAACTTAGAACTAACCTTTGCCATCAACTCCAGTATCAAGGGTAACATTCCCTATATCTCTGTTTTGTTTTTTAAACAGAGTTATGCCCTTTTTCATATAGATTTTGTGGAAAAAGTTTATATTCAAAAGTAGTGTAACTTGAATACTACAAAAGCGATTCACTTGAAACTTGAAATTCGACTTTTTCATCAACTCCAGTATCAGGGTAAACATTCCCCATAACTCTATTTTGTATTTCGACAGAGTTATGCCCCTTTGTACATAGATTTTCTGTTTAAAGTTTACATTCAAAAGTTGGGTAACTTCAAAACTACATAAGTTATTCACTTGAAACTTGGAACTAACCTTTGTCATTAACTCTTGTATCAGGGGCACAATTGCCCATAATTCTATTTTGTATTTTGACAGAGGTATGCCCCCTGTTCACTTAGATTTTCTGTTTGACGATTATATTTAAAAGTTTGGTAACTTCAAAACAGCATAAGTTATTAAATTGAAACTTGGCACTAACCTTTGTCATCAACTCTAATATCAGGGGAGACATTACCCATAACTCTGATTTGTATTTTGACAGACTTATGCCCCCTTTTTACATAGATTTTCCGGTAAAAGTTTATATTCAAAAGTTTTGTAACTTCAAAACTACATAAGTCATTCACTTGAAACTTGGAGCTAAACCGGCAACATTACCCATAACTTTGGTTTGTATTTTGAAGAGTTAGCTAAATTTTTACATAGACTTTGTGGTTGAAGTTTTTTTTCCAGAAATTTATAAAATATTCAAGGCTTCACTTAAAAGCTTTGTATTTTAACAAATTTATGCAACTTCAACTATCCAAAATATGTACCAACTCAAATACTGCGAATAGTCGAGCGCGCTATTCTCTGACAGCTCTTATTTTCATTTCCTTATGATGCATGAACTTTTTAAACTGCACACACACACACACACTTTACATGATGGCCAATTATACATTATCGGAAAAAGCACGCAGACATGGATCGTATAGTGCGTAATATTTGTAGCGTCAACTGTGTGCTGAATATAAGAGCGCCCTGTGCCTCAAAAATTTCTTTCCAAGTAAGTGACGAGCAAATTCTCATTCGTTGAAAGAGCTTCTGATGTGTTTTGCGCAACATCTAGAATGTATATTATTTTAAGTTTTTACACATGTGAATTAAAACGTTGCGTTAACTTGATGACAATGTATTATCGAACCTAAAAAATCATTATCAGCCACAAAAAATGCATGCATATCATGACTCTCTACCCGACACAAAAATGTTTATAATATAATGCACTAACATTTCCTTATTTTGAGCTGGAATATACAACATTTTTTTTAAGAATAACGGCATTCTGATAGCTTGCAAACAAATGTGCGTTGTGAAATTTAATACTCAGTACTGCGGTTACACACAACACGAACTGAGCGGGCACCAATATGAAATAGTGCCCGCTGGCTCCGGGCACTATACTATTTAGTCGGCCCGCTAAAATAGCATGCGAAATTTACCTAAATAACGGACCGTCGACTTTAATAGACGGGAAGAAGTAAGGTATAGTATTTTCATATGTATGATTGCTTGGTTGATTAAAATATCTTTAATGACATGAAAAAAATGATAATGTTAAAAAACATGAAAGCGTGCATAGTAAGTTATCTACAGAGCATTGCCTTGTAAATATTAACTGCAAGTGAACATTACTTTTAAGTTTTGTTATAAACATAACTCAATCCGGTATTAAAACATTACACAAAGGATTTGCGACAACAACTAAACTGGCTAACAACGTTGTCTAGATCGAGCTGGTATTCCCTGAAGTTTTAAAGGGACTTGTTCACAGATTTTCGCATTTTTTGAAGAATGCCATTTAAAGTATTAACTTGACAGATTTAAACATTGCAACTAAACAAACGAAAAAAAAAAAGAAAATACAAAATTAGTCTCACCGTGGTTCGCACCCGGGCCCTGCGTATAAAAGGGCTATTGCCTTAACCACTCGGCCATTCCGAAGTATGTGTTTCATCCTGAATTATTTACTTTATGTAAGTGGTCCACGTGATGTCAACAGTTTCAACGAAAACAACAGAAACACTCCAAATTATTCCATCGTTTAGCGTTACAAATGGTTTATAATTTTATCAATTTCAACTGATGATTAGTCACATGTTATTAGTGTTTATAAATTTATTAAACATGAATATCTATTATACGAGCTTACTATCCCAATACTTACTGTGTTGCTGGAATCCACTTGAATTTACTTCAGCGTAATTGGGTACGCAATACATGTGGTTTTTTTTATTGATTTTAGATTATTTGAGAAATTGAATCAACAATCTGATACATGTGTGTTCTACTGTAACTCTTGAAATTTATTTCGATTTCAATTGTGTTACACAGATACAACCCTTTGTCAAAGTAACTTCTTTGTGCAACAAAAGAATGACATAATGAAAAGAATTACATTGTTTATAAAATGGAAATGACAATCCTTAAAACCGGTACCTGTATTTGCTTTTAAAGGGACAGATCTTAATCTTAAAAAACAACAACAACACCAACAGATGTGCACATCAGATGTTAGTGCTAGAGTAGACAGACGTTTGTAAAGAAATGATCTTTTTGGATGGTCTTGCATTGCCTCAAATTATATTTATTATATGCTTTTCAGTGAAATATCGAAATTTGTTTTGGTAAAATAAAACTTGATATTTGCACTGTTGGAGCAGTGAAAATATAAGATTTTATATTTTCACTGCAATGAAAATATAACATAAAACGGACTATGTTTTCCATAAATAGCATCGATCTACAAGAAGTGGTTAATAAACCCTAGGCAAATATATATGTATGTATAGTATGTACATCCATGTGTTTACATAAAACACATTGTAAAATTCAACTAAATTATAACAACGAAAATATGGCACTTTTTGCCCACCATACTGACGAGTGACAGTTTTGGAATCATTTATGACGTCATTTTTATGACCTTAGAGTACACGAACTTATGACGTTTAAGCTTATCTCGCCCAATTTTATTTATTTATTGTCCAAACGCATAAAATATAAATAAAAATTGTTGATTTCGGTTTAAGATCGTATTTTATTTCAATCGTGATCATAGCAAATTTATATTTTCACTCGTGGCTTTCCATACACCGAAATCAACAAATATCCTCTATGTATTTAACAACAGATATGCATATCAATATATACAATCAGTATGATACAATGAATTAGCTTGTTAAGATTGTTTATACTTAGCATTTGACACAACTATGTTCACACTAATATAATAGTCAACTTTGGTTTAAATAATACATATATTATTTGTATAATAGCTATGTACTTTTTATGGAAGTAAATGTGTTATTTAATTTTTCTTATATAAATATTTAATTAGATAACTGATCAGACTACTATAATATGAAATTAAGAAGTGAGTCCTGAATTCATGTCATAATGACTTTGTTAACAACTCATTTTTAAAAATCTGACAAACCTAATTGTTTATTGTGAGATATGCAGTGACTCATGTGTACTTGAAAGTTTATACAAAGATTATGAAAACTTGACATACTGCGAAGGCAGATACAACACAAAAATCGGTATTTATTTTCATCAACAATACATATATTCAGAGTATAATGTACAATGTTTGTAATTCTGTATATACATATGGATAAACTTTTTTTTAAATCCATAAAATGAAGGTAACAATTATTCTTATGCAGTAAAAAAGACACCGTATTATGATGCAGGGCTTTTTTAAGCTGGTTTTCTCGCCGTTGATGGGTAATATTCCCATGGCAAAATCCAAAATCCAGTCCTAAAATTTCCAACTGATGGTTTGACTTTCAGATGATTGGAAATAATATAATGTTATTGATTAGTTGAATTCATATTGGCCTTGATAGTGGGCTGATGACTGCAGTATTGGCCTGAGTCCGAGGGCCGAAGGCTAATACGGCTGCCTGAAGCCCAATAAAAAGGCCAATATTGAATAAACTAATTAATGACAATTTATTAATTTACTTTATAATATTATGCAGCATGTTTCGGTGTTAATAGTATCAAAACTATTGTTTCGATATGAATAGAAATAGTATGCAGCATCTTTCAGTTTAATAGTACAAGTTAGATCTATCATAACTATCGTTTTGATATAAATAGAATGAAACAACGCCAGTATAAATTATTAACAATGTTTTTATTCTTTTAACTGTTTATTGTAGAGTATAAAAACCAAACAGAACATAAAATGATGGCTTACATTTTTTTATCGAGAAAGTCGCAACAGGTTTAACTCCACCAATCGATATCCATTGTGATCCGACCAAATCTTGGCAAACCTGTCAGTTTTCACCAACACATTCTTTAATCATTCTTAGACTAAATAATAAAGAATAGACACTGACTCCAACTTTTAAAAGTCTAATTCACAAAAGTATTTTGTTTAAGAATATTCTTAAAAAGTCCAAGTATGCTCCAGCTTACGATATTCTTGAAAAGTTGAAGACGACGACTAGATGTGAATTAAAATGATTAATTTACTAGGAACATTTTTAATTCCAAACGTTTAGCCTTCAAACAGCCCCTTTTTCAGCTGAATCCTCTCTTGTCATTGTGACGATGATCTCGGCGAGTTGACAGAGCAAACGCTCAGCTAACTTGCCGATTCCCTTTCCTTTCTCAGGTGCATCCAATCCAATTTTAATCCAAATATTAATAAATAATTTCATAATGTTACTGTTAGATCTATAGTTACAACATCCGCGCAGAGATTTGACTGGTTCCGAGCATAGCTCTAATCAAATCGCTGTCGTCATAACAAACCACGTGATGATGATCGATTTAAATCTTCTAGATATTATTTATGGTTCTAATTGGTTATTTTCTTTTTCTGTTTTCATTATTGACTGCAAACGATATACAAAAAATCCAATTATGTAGAAAATTGCACTCAGTTGCAATAAAAATAAGTTAAAGTTACAAACACGTAATCCTTCCAGGTCTGGAAGGATTTTACTTGTAATGGCAGTGGTTACAGTTAACCGATAGAGGAGGTAACCGCGGCGAGGAGTTTGCAATAGGTTAGATTATAAAACGGCAAACTTTCCAAGCATTTTTCTAGCATTTCCTTTATTTCAGATTGTGCAAGCCTGGTATCAATTTAAAGATCAATCTGTCCTCTTCCAAAATTTGCAATAAAAAGATATGTCATATTACTTCTAAGAAAATGCATCTCACTTGAATGCAGGCACCGGTAGAAAACAGGGTTTCGGCAGTCATATTTCGACAAAAGCCCACAGTAAACACACCCCAAAAGTTCACCTTTCAAGTCAGTCTCCAATGAATGCATAGGATATTAGAAATCACCTCAAAAGCCATGTCTGAGATTGCTAAATGTCTTTTATATCAGAGGAGAAGAGGAACTCTTTAGTAATAGGCACTACTTTTGAATGGACCACGGAGGGATACACAATGATATACTGGTATCTAACCTATACTTATAAACAAACCGTTGTGTCTACACCGGTCTTACAGACCTGTGTACTCACGCTCTAAGGGGGAACTATACAGTTTCTCGGACTTCGGACTCGGCCTGGTTGGGTCTGGGTTCGAGCCGTCTTGCACACACTGATAATGTCAACACCTGAAAACAAACCAAACATCATTTCAATATTGTTGTGGCTGTGACTTCACAAAAATATAGGGAAAAGAATTATGCACACAGTTCTACTATAATTTTAACATGCATGATCAGCCAATTTTGGCGTTCAAATGTCACCAGTTTTCGCGACCATTTCGGTGATTTTCAACGTCAATTTGCAACTTTCCTGCCAATGCGAGCACCTCAAACATTGCATGCTTGTCTGCGTAACTTACCAGGTATTTGATTGCAACCATTTAGATTTTCCAATAAATTCCAATGTATGTACGCCCTTTTAAATATACTGCCAAAATGGAGTTCAGAGCTAGGAATCCTCATTTACGAATTTTATGTGCAAGGTGGCTCAACACATACACTGGCTTTACATAGGTCACATTTTCGAATTCACTAAGCATGCAATTCAAAACTCCAGCCCTTAAATCTGATACTTACAACTTCTAAAACACTCAAAATGCTGCTCAGTTTCACTGTATCCCTATTTATTAGAATTTTCTCCCCTGCCAAATCGAATTTTTGGCTGAAACTGTATAGTGCCGCCTAAGCATTATGGATATGCGCTACTTTCCAGCGTAGCTCGCTATGGTTGATTTAGCAGCGCATTGAGATTAGATACCAGTAAATCAACGTGTTTCCCTCCGGTTACATTCGAAATATTGCCTTTTACTGAAGTTCTTTTTTTCTTCTGCTATGAAAAGCATTTAGCATTGTCAGACATGCCTTTTGTGGTTATTTCTAATATCCTATGTGTGTTTATAACATTTTGCTGCATTGCTTTGGACGCGAACTTGAAAGATGAGCTTTTGGGATGTGTTTACTGTGGCATGGGGCTTTTGTCGAAATATGACTGCCGAAACCCTAGTTTCTAACGGTGTCTGCATTCAGGTGAGACGCATTTTCTTAGAAGTAACATGCCATATATTTTTATTGCAATTGTTGAAAGAGGAAAGATTCATCTTTAAACTGACAGCAAGCTTGCATAAACTGAAACCTGAATTTCGCCGTTTTATAATGGGACGTTATGGGAATTGCATTTACTGGCATCTAACCTTTAATTTTCACACAAAACGAAAGGGAAAGTATCTTTTAATAATAAACATGTTAAACAGCGTTAAACACGAACTACTGCTATTTTATTTAATAGAAATATATTCTACAATCAGTATTAAATTTATATTAGACTGATTAATGGTATCAATAAAGTCATTTCATGAAACAACTTTCATACGCGGGATTACTTCATGCGTAAGCACATTTCGCCGTTTGGGTTGCGGTTAATTACATAGGTTTGGCGTGAGACGTAATCCTCTGTGTATAGAATGATAAACAAACGCTACTGTAAATTGAAGAATACTTCAAGGGATCTAAATCTGTTTTTTCGTGGTCGACGTCGTCAGGAGTTCATGATTCGATCATTCGTCACTTGGTTTACTCGGTCCAATACATTAAACAGTACGAATGTTGCCCAAGCTCACTTTATTTGTGGGAGTATTACATACATGTAGAAAATTTTAGTAAAACATACATAGCGCAAAGTTCATTACGTTGAGCGTTTTTAAAATGGCGTAATATAAAACTTAACATCTCGTATAAGGCCGACTAATCCTGAATCCTGATTGGACGATTTTCGTATAGGCAGCGTTTTTCCATATTGGCCGTGTTTTGTTCCGTATTGGCCGAGTTTTTTAATATACTGGCGAATTTTACATTGTATCAAGCGAACAAACTGACCATATTTTCGTCTAATATTATAAGTCAATTAATAAGATGTGTTAATATAGAATTAAAGACTGTTACAGTTGTAGTAACCATTTCTGATTTGTCTGTGTACAGAATATTATATTTTATGTAGTTTTAACAATAAATACTTAAAATTGAAGTAATCAAACAAGTATACTTTTTTCCCAGTTTCAGATCAAATTGCCAATTCCACGGGTCTAGATAAATATCCCTGTATAATGTCTCTCCAATATGTTAAGTGTTGAAAATAATGCTTATAGACCATTTAATTTTTCACGTTTTGAACATATATTTTTGGATAATTGCCTATGCTCGAAATTGTTGAATAATGTATGTTCAATCATGCTTCTTTGCGATAAACAGTATCATCACTTCCATAATATAACATGTTTTAGGATGCACAGACTGATATCACATAACAATTCAGCAATAGGTTCAGTTGGTAGAGCTTTAGGTCACAATATACTAAAAGATTTCCTTAACAAATTCAATGTAAAAGCAATAAATTCAACAAAAAATAAACTCAACATTTTGCGCGTAGAGACCCTCATAACCATACCTTTTCTTAAAGAGCATTCCGAGCCGAATTGATTTAGACAATAAAAAAGATAGGTCATGTGATATGTAAGAAAGAACTCGACGCGAATCAAAGTTCACTGTTTTACGGCCATCTTTTTACCGGATACTCTCCAGTTGAAGGTATACTGCCAACTGTCAAAGTCTCGTCATGTAGTCTCCAACCTTCAAGCGAAACAGTGAATTTTTAGTACACAACAATGTTTTTCCTACCACACGTACAAAGAAATATTCAAAAATAAAGTCATGGCAAGTGACTATACAGAAAATTGTGTCTTCAAATAAATGGTGTTGATTTATTTAGAGAGTATAGCATTGCACACCTGAAATATTTAGTATACTGTAACCTATAAGAGAAATTTGTTCTCATTAAAATTAGTTTTTCTTGCATATAATTATCTTCCCATGCATATTGCACCAATATATTAAGTTTGGCTTGTATATCTGTCCATTTGGCCATTTTATTTCATATTTTCAAACACAGGTGATTTTGGTCGGAAGCCGGTGATTTCAAGCGTCTTGAAGCTTAAATGTCCCTCTAACAATTAAAGCTGATATTTGCAATATTTGTGACAAAATACCCAAACAAACCAAACAAACATGTATGGGGGGCTTATGTGGGGTGAGGAGAGAATGACTTTGTTAGATATGTTTACTCTAAGCCATTTTGATAATGTATTTTTTGTGTATTTTTTAAAAAAAATCACCCCAAAAATGTAAATTTTATAGAAAAAAAATTCCAATTTCATCCAAGACAATTAACAAATTAGTCAAAATGGGAGATCAAAGATACTTTGAAGTGTAGAAATCAATCAGCTTCCAGTAATTGCTTGTTTCAAACCAATAAAGTGTAAAATCTTTAAAGCACCTTGCTTGTCGCAGCCTCTTTAATTACAGGCCACCAATTATATATTCTAGTATATAATGTCACGAGTGCCTTTAAACTGCAGCAGGTGGTCAATTTGCATTGCCTGCTCACATTTAGAGGTTTAAGGGAATACAAAATTGCATATTTTGGGCACAAAATAAGTACTTTGACTTTTTTTAAGGTGGCAATCTGGTCAAAATGGGGTTCATAACCAAGCAAAAGAAAAAGTTGCTCAATGTTGGTTTTAAACGAGGTGGGACTAGTCCGGTGAAGGGGAAAAAACATAATTATGAAAGAAGGTCAAATTCCAACACAACCTATGTAAGGTTAGAAAGGTCATCCTTTGAAGCACGGGTAGCTTACAATGACAAGGTTCTTACTTTTCGGGATGTAGACGGCTCTCAAACCCCAGCTAAGCCCTTGCGTCCGAGAGCGAACAAGATTCGCTATGTAGACCTGTTACGGGTTCCTGCTCCATCAAAAGTCCATCCCGACTTACTTACGAACAAGGTCTATGTCCCCGCCCTACTCCAGTCTATGATGTCCTCTGAAAATAGAAAGCATAGGTTAAGAAGTGATAAATGTAGGGGCGACTTGGTAATTGACGGCAGTGCTTCCATAAAGTGGGGCTTAGGCTGGGAGGAAAGGTTAAAATGTACAAGATGCAGATATGTAGGCAAGCATTATAAGCTTTACAATGAGGTTCCATCAAGTACCAGGGCCAGAAAGGCAGCTCAGATCAATGTAGGCTTCCAAATAGGTGTTGCAAGTACTTCTATTGGGAACACAGGTTCCCGCAGAATTCTCAACACAACCAATATCATTGCTCCCTCTCCACTTGCTATGCAAAAACAAGCAAATAAGGTCAATACTGCCCTTAAATCCCTAAATGAGAGAAGCATGTACCAGATTAGAGAAAACTTAGTTGCTGAAAATGCCAAAATTGGTCAAAAAGATCCCTCTAAGGTAAATGTTGAAGGGGACACTTGCTACAACAATCCAATTTTTAACTCTGACGCGACACCCTTTCAAGCCGGAACTATTGCCATAAGCACTATGTGTGAAAACAATACCAGAAACAAGCAAATTGTAGTGGTACAAGTAGCAAATAAACTATGCAGGACTGCATCAATGCTTAGGAATAAGGGTAAACCTGTTCAGTGCCCCAATCATAGGGGGCATTGCTCTGCAAATGTTTCAGAGAGGGAACCAATAGGTGATGAAGGCAAATGGAATAGGTTGTTAGGTGACCAGATCTCTAAGGACATCAAAATAGCAAATTTCACTTGTGATGGGGACAGTAGGGCATTCCAAGGTGTTCGTAACTCTCACGGTCACAATGTGGGTCATCTTAAGGATCTGAGGCACCTAGGCAACTCGCTGAAGCGCGAGCTCAACAAAGCGCCTTTCTCAAAGGGCATGCTCAAGGGTCATTCCAAGTCTAATATCAGGAGTCGGTTCGCTCTCTCGGTCAAAGCTAGGTGTATGGCTGAGCTTAAAGCTGCCCACAATAAACACCAGGGTGACATCAAGGTTCTAAAGAAGGTCATGGTTGATGTAATCGCAACCATTGTTCTATGCTTCAGTGGTTACTGCGGTACTCATTGTGCAAAGTACAGTTATGTCTGTGCTGGTACAAATAGGCAAGCTAAGAATTTCATGCCAGACAATGTCAAGGTTAAAATGGTTGACAGTGACCAACAAGTCCTTAAAAAATGCATTGAAATGGTTTTAGGTCCAGCTGCTCTTGACGCTACCAAACTTTTAACCACAACCCAAAAAAGTGAAGCAGTAAACAGGTCGTACCAAGCTGTCAATCCTAAAACTGTGACTTTCTCACGCAACTGTGTAGGTCGAATTCACGGGCAGGTTCACAAATTAAACAATGGCTATGCTGACTCTGTAATTGCAAAAACCACTGAACTAAATGCTAACCTTACCCAGGGGTCAAAGATTATTAAGCAGATAGCATATGAGGACCGCAACGACCTTAACCGAAAGCAAACATCCGCTACCAACAAAGCACGAGCTTTACGTGCCAGGACGCGGAATTATCGATACAAACTGCATGAGGAATTACACTACGGCAAGGGCATGAGTGACCCCAAACCTGATTATGACAGTCTTCCACACCTTAAGCATCATAAATATGCTTAGTTGATTGTGTACCTGATAATAAATTGTTATTATTACCTGTTTTGGCATAAGAGACCTCTAACAAGTGGCCCTCGCGTCAGCATCAGGCGTTCCTCTACCTGAAAAAGGCAAAAATACCCAATAGAAATAGATATAAAATGAAAAAAAACATGCATTTATGTATTTTAAGTGTATTTCTATGAATAAAAGGAAGTGATAAAGCTTGTTGTATTCATGTTTTTACCAAATATGCAGGCTGGCTCAGTTCCATGCCCGCTGCACTGTCCGAACTGTAAACATGTCCGCCGTTCCATGTTGGTGGAATGGGGCTCTATGTTTACATGTTCAGGCTTAACACACAAGCTATTGTTGCATAAGTGGCTCACAGAGTCCCTGGCGTTCAATTCTGACTTCATGTAGCACATTAACGCTACACGGTGAACCAAGTATGTCTCTGATTTTATGTCCGAAGGCAATTTAGCCCTCATTCGGCCATAATAGGGTAAGGAACTATTTGAAATACAACCATTCCAGATCAAACAATCTGAATTGATGCATTTAATGCACATATTTTCTACTCTTTTGCTCAGAAATGACCAAAAATCTGCTTTCTCATCCATATTTTGCACTTGCAGACGATATTTTATTTTAACCCAAAGTCAGTTTAGGTCACAATATACTAAAAGATTTCCTTAACAAATTCAATGTAAAAGCAATAAATTCAACAAAAAATAAACTCAACATTTTGCGCGTAGAGACCCTCATAACCATACCTTTTCTTAAAGAGCATTCCGAGCCGAATTGATTTAGACAATAAAAAAGATAGGTCATGTGATATGTAAGAAAGAACTCGACGCGAATCAAAGTTCACTGTTTTACGGCCATCTTTTTACCGGATACTCTCCAGTTGAAGGTATACTGCCAACTGTCAAAGTCTCGTCATGTAGTCTCCAACCTTCAAGCGAAACAGTGAATTTTTAGTACACAACAATGTTTTTCCTACCACACGTACAAAGAAATATTCAAAAATAAAGTCATGGCAAGTGACTATACAGAAAATTGTGTCTTCAAATAAATGGTGTTGATTTATTTAGAGAGTATAGCATTGCACACCTGAAATATTTAGTATACTGTAACCTAGAGCGCTGGATTACAAATCCGAGGATCGCGGTTTCGATTCCCAGCCCGGCCACATAACTTGTGTGGGGATTGGTCATGCAATTATTTCTACAGCCATTCTCCCTCTACCTCTGCATCAAGTAGGGCAGTTGTCAGTTAACAGAGTGATAGGGGCGGGTAATCCAGAATAATAGCACCATATGAATGGTCAGTTTCCGATCTTATTTTCCGTTATGTGTAGAAAACCAGGCAGATTATTTCTTTACGTTCATAAACCACCTGAAAAACAAATATAACGATAAATAATATTTTAGAATTAAACTTTTATGTAATGTTTTCTTTTCATATATTATTTATGCCGTGTTCAAACAAATATCCATAAATAATAATAATATAAATGAATTAGAAAAGATCTCTGGTTCAAAACTTTACTAAAAGTAATTATAGTTTTTACAACAATTTAATCATAATCAACGAAATTTTAACATCTCAGATGTGTATCAACATGTGAAAACTAAACATTTATTCATTAAACTTTAACATACCGACATAAAATATGATAAATTATTGTCATAAATTTCATCCGAAATTTTAGATGATGAAGTTATCTGAAACACTATTACTTACTTAAGTGTCTATTAATTCAATGTACACGGTTGAAAGCACAAATCATAACAGTGTATTAAAGTCTATTTACCTCTATCCACTCAAATAATGTGTGGTCTTCAAATAGACTCTTGGTTTATAAACGTTTATTCATAAACTTATATCGTTTTGTTGTTGGTGTTAGTACGCGGATTTGTCGTTTGTGCCTGACCCATTAAAGTTGTGACATGGACAGGTAATCCCGAATAGCCAAAATCTTTTTCTTATTTTCTTTTACTTCATCATCATTTATTCTCGTGACACTTTTTGTTTATTGTGTTGCCTTCCTTTTTTATTTTTCTTATTTTAATTATTTTATCGACATAAGAATGCATACACAAATACTCAGTTTCGCTTCCAGTATCGATGCAGCTCTCCCTTGCGACAAAATCGATGTTGATGATGAGATTCCGTGTCATTACGTCAGCAAAATGATCAAGAAAATAAATTAAAATAAATTTAAAAAATGAATAAATTAAAAGTGCCTGTTTTGGGATGACATCATGTTTACAAACTTTGCGTATATGCCACTGGACTAGTATCAACTCTAACGTGGTAAGGATTTAATAAATACATATTCATGTCTGAGATGCCTATCTGGGTTAGTTGCTTAAAATAGATTTACGAAAATACACGGAATACTCATGAGTGCCAGGTAAATAAAATCGCACAATACCTGTATCGATTTGTCTATGTTTATAACGGTTCTCTCTTGCATTTTTTACCGACTGTAACCGAATTGTTTTTATGGTGTATTGAAATTGACATTTTCACGGTCGTTTATATCCACTTTTGTGTATCAAATGTTTGGTACAACATGTTTTCACTAAATATGACCTGATCCTGCGTATTTAATTTTGGTGCAATTATTTAGAAATTATTTTAATAATGGAGTATGGAGTATATATATTTCCATTTATGACATTACAGTGGCAAAGAAAGCGTTAGGTTAAAAAAAATTAATAACGTTTTTGTGATTTATGCTGACTACAACTAATACACAATACATGCTACAGGTATCAAATTGTTATTTATGTTGTTTTTCTATAATTTATTTGTACACAAATAGTAAACGGTGAAGTTGACTCCGAGTAAAATGACATCCAAATATTGACTGATACAGCAATATATATCAGGCAGCTGTATATCAGTCTGAAATTCGCATCGTGGTATGGTAAATAAAGGTACGTTTGTTGTAATTAAAAAAAAATTGAAGTATATTATATACCAAGCATTCAAACGTCTAAATAAATAATTCCGTGTTACGGTGTTTACTAGGTAACTCAGCAGTTAGCATCTAAATCATATCACAGTGTATCAATTGATGTTCTAACATAAATCGGTTAATCTACCATTCTTCATCATGTTTCTTGTTTATGTACTAGTTGATACATGTGATGAAATTTTCAGGTGATAACAATGAACAAGGCGAAGGCGAACATTAATGTTATTTTATTGATACGCATTATTATTTTGGTAAGTCATAATCTCGTATATTCACAAATTAAGTGTTTTGATTGATTGAAAACTTATACTCCTCAAAAACTATAATTGAAAAATCAATTCATTATGTTGTCATTTTACTTCCGCCAAGGATATCAAGCTTTTGCACTCATATGTTGGTGTGTTTGTCCGTTTGTCTGTTTGTCAGCAACATTACGCAAAATGTTATGAACAATTTTAAAAGAATATTTCTGGAAAGGTTGCAAATGGACCAATGAACAAATGATTTTGGTGGTGAACTGGGTCACAGGAAGTAATCTTTATGAGTGAGAAAAAAGTCAAACTGGATTATTATGTCTGTGCTTTAAGACTGCATTCTAGTTGTAGTAATATATTTTACATGCATACGTTTATTCCTCATTAAGCTGTTTTTACTGTTTGTAATATTATAGTTGTAGCAGGTCTTGTATGTATTCTTGTAATATTCAAGTGCAGCCTGATACTAAAGAAAATGCGTGGTCGCATAATATATAGAACTATTATATAAAGAAATATCAAGAACAAAATGTATGCGTTAACTACGGTTATATGCGAACACGTTATGCGTTTTGATTGTGAGCCGTGTAGCCTGAAAATTCAAGAGTTTAATGTCTACTGTCCTAAATACGGATCCTGCCAGTGGAATGGCCAGGATAAACAGGCAAAGTGCACACCCGGAACCAGATATCACTTTGCTAGGAATTTTCGCGACAAAGAACGGTTTATCGATACTTGTGCCCCGGAAATATTTTGCACGGAAGTTAGGGGTATATTGTTAGGAAATCGGTTGATTAAACAATTTTGAAATATAAGATAAGCTACTTTAACTTTATCACCATTATGCAATTGCCATGACACAATCAATTTGAAATAAACGTACGTGTATGTTATACACATTGCAATTTCTTGTATAATTATTCCCTAGGAAAAGAACCTTGGATATCAATAGACAAAACAAGCAGTAATGCAGACCAAGCGATGGCGTCCGTACATTGCTTGCCATGCTTCAAAAGGGACAGATTCAATGATGCTATAATACTTCATCCACAACGTTCAGCGAATGTCCCAGTGTGAAAACAAACTTGTGTACAAATGAGGAGCACAAGTTAAACTGTGGAAATGAATTATACAAGGAACTAACAAAAATTGCCGGCTATTGTCGATGTGACGCTAGGAAGGGGTATGCAGCGCAATCAGAGTAAATGTGCTTTTATGAAAATACAGTCTGCTTCAAGAAGAAATGTCCAGACGGTGAAGAGCTTTTATTAAGTAAGTGGGGATATTTCTTGATGTCAAAGCTCCAATCGCATTCGGGTAAAAGTTTTAAATCAAAATAAACACATGTTTGGATCATAATATTTGGTTCATCGTGGTAGCCTCAACTGGAGCTGTTTGTCTGCTGATATAGGTTTCATTTTATTAAACTTTCTATGTTGTTTTGCATACAGCACATTGTCAGTTTGTATATACGTGTTTTCCAGATTATTCGTGCGCAAAGGTATGCCAGTCCGTATTCGCAAGACCTCTAGCTTCCGACAACTGTCGTCCAACAGAAACGTAAGCGATTGTTAATGCAAACCTGGTAATTTGACTGTAGTATAATACAGTGTGTGATATTAATGCATGCAACTACTTGCAATACTTTCGGTTTAAATAGCTTTATTAAAATTTATTTTATACCCCGTGTGGACAATGAAAGTATGTGTTTTGAAAGTAGATAAAAATATAAATTAAATTTAAACATATGGCATTTGCTTAGATATCCGATATTCCTTAGTTTTGACCTTAACATATAATCTAGATTTCCAAGTGGTACCGTTGTTTATATATTCAAAAATTATATATAGTGTAAATAATCATTAGAGATCATTAAAATTAAATAATCATTAGATATCTTAAAATGCGCATGCTGCATTATCAAATGTACATTCTTAAACTACGTCACTTTCATATTGGATATGTTTTATTTTATGCGTTTAGTAAATTAATATAAATACATGACAAATATAAAAATAAAACAAAATGTAAATTCTTTTATCTAAAGCAGTTTTCTTAAATGCAATTTGCACATGAACGTTAGTGTACAAACATGTTATTGCTTATTCATATTGGTACTGGATCATTATCATTGACTTCAGGGGCGTTTGAACATTTATTTAACAACACAGTCCTTTGCTTTGGATTGTTATCCGACTGAAACTATGCATATTATACCGTATCTAATCAATAAATTAGGTGACATTATAAAGTTGTAATTATACTAAGTATTTTTTTTCAGATTTACATTTGATGTTCAAAATCATATTTGAGAAACATATAACATTTTAACTTTTAAAGTGCGCCATTAATGTAAATTTTATGTTTTTTATTTAACTGATTTTACTGAACGTGTAAACTCAATTCATAGATAATTATGTGAGATAAACTATATTTATGCGTTGAAAATGGTTTTAAAGACATTATCGTTTATATGTTAACCTGATTTGTGTCGTTAATTATATATAGATTAAAATACATAAAACGGTGTAAATTGTGTGTGCTTCGGTATGATGACGTTTAGCTTAGGTGAATGGAATGTCTTGCAGATACTAATGAAAGTTTTCCATTATACTGATATGTGTTCATGAGTGCTAAATTAATCGATTATGTTGTTTGTTTCAGTACCAAGTCTAAACCTTCCCTTACAGTCAGCATATCAACTCAGTATACATCACGATTACTGGTATGACTTTCACATTGGCTTTAGCAAACATCAATTATATATAATAAACGCCAAGGTTATGTTACATTAATACAAAACAATACTGTTACATCAATATGTTGGCACAACTGTTTGAATATTACGTTTATAGTATAATATTAACCTTGTTGCATTCTTTATCTCGGTGATTGACTGGCTGAATAAACGAGATGTTTCAAGAAAATGGAGGCACAGTCATGTCAGATTTGCTTAACAAGAATTAACACAAATGTTCCTGTATATAATACTTTCTTTAACGCCTGTTATTATTCTATTTCAGGAACACCGCTGATACGAACACCTTTTGTGTTATTTTTATTACTTATAGTAATTATCATACTGGTGATTACAGTATATTGGATTTATCAAGACAAAGGTGCGTAAATAGTGTATTACAATTACTTAAGTATAATATTCGACAAACTGCAGAAAAATCCGTTTTACAACACTTCAATACTTACATTGAACAACTAATCTCAGTTATAATGTTTCCTAGCAGATATTCTATGAAAATACTGTGAAAATAAATCATAATGTGAATTTCACACAGGACGGTGTTGCGATGAACGAAATGAATCGATCCGAAAAGGGACGGGTAATTATCGATCTAGCACTTGCTATTTTGATTGTTCAGCGTACTTACTATTATGCATTTCCAAGTGTACTTTTCATTAAGCTGAAGCAAAAAGTACCTTTACTTTCTTTAACATTCTTATGTGGAACTTAGTGTGTTTTAAAACAACAATAGTATCTTTGTGTTTTTTGTGTTAAAAGTAGCGACACTTTTAAAGCAAGAAAATTCGAACAATAACTATAATTTATTTCCATTTTCAGGGAAATGTATATGTAATTAGCGAAATAAATAAAAGAATTAAATATAATTAAATACAATTAAATCTAATTTAAAAATAATGATGATAATAATAATAATAATATAAACATATCATGAACAAACATATTTTCTTTCAGAAACGGGTATGTTGGAAGCGATTCCACTTACCGAAACTGAAACACAAAGTAAGGTAAATGAATGTAAAATTGTTATTTAATTATCTTAATGCATGTTCCTTAAACAATCAAAATTATTCATCTACATACTTTTTCAACTCACGACAAAATCATGGGCTTAATTTGGTTGCTGACTTGTATTTCCCACAATCAATGATGGGGGATATAGTGTTGGTCATGTCCGTGTGTACATACGAGCCTACGTAAGTATGTAGATGTATGTACGTATGCTTGGAATCTTGTCCTGAGATAAAATTGTCTGTCATGGATGGATTTTTGAATCACTTGGCAGAAGTGATCAGCATGATTATACGGTGTGTCTCGAGCAAGAACCAGGTCCCTTGTCAAAGGTCAATGTCATACTCAGACTCAAGGTAAAAGGTCAAATATAAGAACTAAATCCATGAGCTATTTCCTGATTACAATATTGTCCAGCAGTGTACGATTTTTAATCCGCGAAAAATCCAAGTCCCTAGGTCTTAGGTCAAGGTCACACATAAAGGCCAAAGATCAAATATAGGAATAAAAGACACTAACTTTGACTGAAGCATAATTTTGTCTCGGTATAAGTGATAAGCGAGACGGTGAGCAGCGCGCAAGCACAAGGTCCCTAGGTCCAAGCTCAAGATCCAAGTTAAAGGTCAAAAGTAAAATATAAGAATCAAAACTGTTGACTGTGTCCGGAGCATAATTTCGTTCATTATTGAAGGATTTTGAAATAATTTGACACAAGTGATAAGCATTATGCGACGGTGTTTCGATGTTCTTAGGTCCAAGGTAAAGGTCACACCTTAAGGTCAATGGTCAAATATAAGAAATAATGCCATTGCGTTTCTTTGCTATATAATTTTGTTCGTCAATGAAGGATTTACATATAACTGTGCAAATCTCATGAGTATTATGAGATATAACGTTTCAGAACCAGGTCGCTCGGTCCAAGTTTAATGTCACTATTCATGGTCAACGGTCTAATTATTGTTGATAGCAAAATATTGTTGCGCATGCAGAGATTTTCGAATAAGTTGCAAGAATGCTCGCCATCACGAGATGGGTAGATGCATGCAAGAACCTGACTTGTGAAGTTTGTATATTACTTCCTTTTATTGATTTTGTTTAAAGAATAACTCAAAAATAATAAAAGTCATAGTGTTGATTCTTAGAATAGTTTAAGACTTCTTGAATAAACGAAGGGTACAAGAACCATAATTTATAACTTACAACAAGTTTTAATTACTCCCCTTTTCTGATTTGTTGTGAGGACTCTACGTTTAAAATGATCATAATTTTGGTACCAGAAATTACTTGACACAATAAGACAAGACATTAGCAGAAAATACAATATAAAAGGACAATTCGCCTTTTGCAAAATAATGTGTATACAAACAGACTAAGTGTTGCCATGTAGAAATGTCGCATAATTGGGGGCATTCGTATCTGTGAAAACATTTCTAGTTTTATATTAACTGAGCCCAAATAGATTTTGGTTTCAAATAGCTCGAGTTCGAAAGTTGACCATAACGTAACATATGCCCTATTTTGTACACAAATTACATGTTTAACTCATTGAATACTTAATGCATTCTGTATTGTTCTAACTAGTATAATTTGCTAAGAATGTGTATGACCATGAGTTCGTAAATAAATGCAACAATGCCAGATTAGTTAGTTGGTAATATTTTTGAATTTTAGTTGTATTTAATTCACAATGGAGAATTCGTTGTATTCGTGAACATATATTTCGTAGTGGTATTAATAGTATAACAGCTAGTTTCATTTTTGTATATATTTGCACAAAGGAAGCTGACATTTTCTAGATAATTAGAATAACAGTTAATCAACCAGATAAATGAGGAATCACGGTTAAATCACAGTATAACGCACTGGTACACACATGGTATGACAACAAGGCCTCGGCCATTGTACATACTCAGGTGAGCACTTTTGGACGACAGGACCCTCATGATACATTTTATTTATTTTACTTAATAATCAATGAAGAATTTTTTTTGAAAAGTACATTTCCCAATTAACAAAAAAATACAGAACCTCTATATAACCAATAAGGAACAATTAACGTTGATTCTGAAGTTTTGATATGAAAGCAATGTACATGTATGTTTATATATTTTCGTTGCAGCCGAATTCCAAGGAACTAAACGCAGTATGAAGAATAAATGTGCATCTGAAGCCCAACACTCTGAGCCAACTCCAAGTAAACATTCAAATCCAACAGTTCTGAAACAGCCATTAAACCTCGATGTTACAACATCAGCTTCAAACGAACCATATAATACTGGGACAGATTCGTCCAAGACAAAGCCCATGGCCTACCCAGGTCAAGTACGTTATATTTCAGTATCAACTATAAATGTGTTTTTCAAGTAGCCTCAATCGCTAAGACAAAGCTAGTTATATCTGCTAATTAAACTTTGAAAACCACGATTGCGGTTTTGAGTAAAACGACATACCCTTTCTAAATCGTAATAAAATAATAGTACGATCATTAGCGATTTCGGCAAACATACGAGTCAGTATATAATTTTTAAAATGAAAAGGTAACATAGTGTAAATACTTTGCATTAATTATATGCTTATTGTTTAAAACAAATTAGTTCTGAATTCAGAATAAGTACGTCAGTTCTAGTCAATATCAATGATTTCAGGAAATTATTCTGAATTAAACAGCTGCAACGTTAATACACCATTCGCTCAGATAACTTAATAATAATGTTATACAGCAAAATGGAATTAAACAAAGCGACCATACAATTTTCGTGGGGTGTTAAGAAGGTCATTTCGGAGTACTAGATATAATAATAATAATAATAATAATAATTATTATTATTATTATTATCATCATCATCATCATCATCATCATCATCATCATCATCATCATAATCATCATCATTTTTATTACTATTATTATTATTATCATTATTATTATTGGTAGTAGAAGAAGAAGAAGAAGAAGTAGTAGTAGTAGTAGTAGTAGTAGTAGTGTAGTAGTAGTAGTAGTAGTAGTAGTAGTAGTAGTAGTAGCAGTACTAGTAGTAGTAGTAGTAGTAGTAGTAGTAGTAGTAGTAGTAGCAGTAGTAGTAATAGTAGTAGTAGTAGTAGTAGTAGTAGTAGTAGTAGTAGTAGTAGTACTAGTAGTAGTAGTAATATTAGTATTATTATCATTGTATTGTAAAACTTGTCATATTAATAGTACATAGGCTAACGTTCAAAATAATGTAAACATGTATTATCTGTATGTACTACTAAAGAAATGAGAGTCAGTCTAATAATTTATTGAACAACCCTCTTAACTGTGGTATATTTTAAAGATACCATGTCAACAATATATCAGCAAACAAACCTGAATGTAAGGCATTGATATAGGCATATAATAAAAATACACATTGTATTTAACTGGTTAAAGGGAGTTCCATTCTGAAACAAATATTTTTAATATATATGTTCTTGTTTCTTTGGCCTTTTCCTTGTTTGTGCACACATTTTTACAAGACAGAATAACGCAATACGCCAAGAACACAATTAGTACTTTTATCGTGTGATTCCTACTTTGTCGTACGTTCGAAAATCAAAACTGTTGATTTGTTTTACCGAACGTCTCATAAGAGGGTATATTATATACATTAATACATAGTGGATTTAACTTACACACCTTCGTGTTGTATATTGGAGTATTTGCATTGCTATATGATATTATATACATAGTCTTTTAAAATGGCACGTGTTTAACAACTTGATGTTATTTTTCAGCAAACGATGAATGCTGTCTATAAATATATAACAGAGAAAAGGTGGTTTCAAGAGGGAAGTCTGTTTGAAAATGACAGAAAACGATATGAATTTAGATTTTTACAATCTTACTGCTCTCGAGATGGGAAAACACGACCCTTAGTTCACCAAAGTTCGTGACAGGTGAGATAAATTGTTAGATTAATACAAATGAATAATTGTAATGGAATAACATAGAGTATGGTCAAGTGTTGATTGGTTTATTCAACTATAAAAGTATTGTTTTCTGTGTGTTGACAGATCATTAGAAACCATGTTTCCCGTCTAACCAAAATAATACGATAGTTGTTATGAGTTCCCTGAAGAAGTACAACACAGATCGATCAAAACAAATACTTAACTCGTTATCGCAGTCAGAATTTTCGAGTCGTTTAATTACTTGACTGATGTAAATGGAGTTACGCGGAGTAGTGACTGATACCCATGACACGATTACGCGGCGTATAGCAGAGTGCTTTCGCTCGATTGTTTGATGCTATGTAACGAAAATGTAACTTCTTGACAATAGTTTGCAAAGTGCAATGGTCTACTCCGAGTCGACTCGCTTCTGCCTTTATCACCCGAATTCAACGTATTGCACAATATATTAATTTTGTTTCGCTTGAACCGTACTGTGTTTAAAACTAAATGAATATTACAACAATACAAAATTCACAGAAAATTAACGTCCAATTTATGAACAAAAACGTTTTTGTGACTATTAGAATCAATGTCCCCGAGTACCAGGCATATGAAACACCCGGTAACGACACTAACTTTCTCAATGAGTTAGTAAGCTTTCTACTCTGCGGCAATGAAACCATGAAGGACGTCATTCGAGTGGCTGTAGCACGATCGGCGTTAAAAAAACTACTCAAAAAATATTGAAAAGGTACACAACTGGTTATTTGATTCGTATGGTATATTTTTGTCATATCTAAGTGGATGTGTGTTAAACTTTCTTAGATGTACAAAACTATATTGTATAAATTGATATTAAAAATTCTATACGTCTGAATCACCCATATTCTTCAAATAATAGGGTACACTACAGATGTTTGTTGTGTCATTAAAATGTAAATTATTTTTTTCAAATTTCTTCTATCAACTTTACAACGTCTTCACTAATCTAAGGAATGGTGTACATGACGCCCTAGCGTTCTTCAAATAACATGGCATTGAATGTAAAGAAACATTGGTAAAAACAGATGAAACAGAGGGGATATCTAAGCCTTGTGCGTGAAATCGTCAATGAAGGAAAATGCACAGGTACAAAGAACTTATCTCTTTATAATCAATACTTATAAATAAAAGATTTCAACAACCCAGTGCAAGTAGGCTGTGACATTTTTCTCTGTTAGATATTATATTCTATACAACCAAACACAGTATCCCTATTTGCGAATAACAATAGTCGCATTAATTTATTTGCAGGTCCATTTCACGTTGAATTATTAGTCTTGAATTACAAAATAACCCAGTACATCGAGGATGATTGCTTCAACGATCAAGACGTTATCCCGATACTGTATCTCAATATAGGATTGCAGTCTAGTTCACTCAGCAACAGAGAGCTGTGTGTCTATTGGTTGAGGGCCGGCTATGATTCAAACATGTATAGAATCGTCCCTTCATTCAAAAACGACCAACCGTATTCCGCCATGGAACCTGGTGAACCATGGTTTAGTAAAGTTATAACGGTAGTTACGATTGACGTATATATTTGTCTACTTAAATATGCATTTATAAATGGTTATTCAATTACCTTCAAACGTCATTTAAGACAATGAGTGTGTTTAAAGTGCCTCCTATTATCGACTATGTGTCTTAAAAGACCATTCTGAAACATTCCCAATGCCTTTATGAGCCAGTTGTTACATGCCATGTTATGCCATGTTATGCATGCCATGTTATGCAGATTGAATCATGGATGTAAATGACAAATTGTTATTCTCATATGTGATAATATTTAATATGGGGTATTTTTTCGATATGCATGTTTCAGAAACAATGTGAGGATGTCATCAAAAAATAACCGAGAAAAGGCCTTTTAGTGGTAAAGGATGTCTACAAATAATAGAGGATAATGTGCGTTATGACTTTGATAGTTTGAAAGAAGCGCGTATTTGTAAACCAAAGAAAACATTTGACACGTGATTTTGATTACGTATGTGATATTCGTGTTTTTGAGTACATGAACGTATGTATTGCCTTTTAAACGATTGCAAGTAAATGTTACTGTAATACAATTATTTTGCAATGCTACGATTTGCATATATACGGTTCACACAGATTTGTCCGTGTATTCGACTTTATAACATATAAGCATTAATCTCTAAATTGCCTGTAAATGTTATTATATTGAAGTAAATTTACATGAAAAAATAAAAACGAAGAGTTGTTTCTCACAGAAACATTCTTCCTGGCTACACGGCGAAAGAAATACCTGACAACGAACCAACGTGTTTGTACGAATGGATTAGCCACATGTGCTGTGGTTCAGCTTTTATGAAGTTCCTTGTTCGACTGGCAACAGCACTGTATGCGATGAAGAACTTTAAGAAATATTCAAAAGAGGTAACTACACTATAGACATATACTTGTATTTCTATATAAATACATCTGTAACAAGTGAGACATAAATACACAGCGTTAGAATTTTAATTTAATTACCCTACACGTGTTCTGTTTTAATTGGTTAAGTATGAAAAAACAAACTAATAAAACACATGCCTTCGTGCAGACAGAAATTTGAAATGAAAACTAGTTTAGTACAAAAAACTTTAATTTTGTTCACACTGACTTGTAAATACATTTTTCTGTTTTCTTTCAAGAGTCATCATTATTTTTGTTGTTGTGGGAAATTTTCTCTGCATATTTGCGATTGGCAACTGTGATACCTTCTTACACATTCACTTTACAAATAGATAATAGGGAATCATCAACTTACAGAATACCCTGTGCATGATTGAAAATAATCGCTTAACTGATTTGCTGTATTAGTGAGTGTTTGCCTTTGGTGCAGCTTACTATGACTACATTAAATTTTAGTAATGTGTTTAGTTTTATTTCTGTCTTCAATAGACTGAAAATATAAAAAGATGTTCTTGTCACAGCGAGGTCAATTCATAAAAATGACTTTTTCATTGTTATTATTTATATTATAACATTAGGCAGCTAGTACATGTGTATTTTATTATTTCAGTTGTTAAAAACGTTTAATACATCGAAAACCCCTTTAATAGATGTCGACTTATTCTTTGAAATTCATGGCATTGAATTTCAGAACAGCCAGGTTTTAAGGAAATATGTATCAAAGGCATTAGCAGCTCTTGTTCGTGACACGGTCACTGACGGGAAAGGGTGTGGTGAGTATAAATAAGTTTGAAATCGTTTGCAACTACTTACATAATTATATAAATGACTGTTGAGCATACTGCAAAGTGATTTCGATACCAAAATATTATCATAATTATTTCACAAATGTTTAGCGCTAACGTTCCAGGCCTGTTCCACATGCAATTCATATGCGGTACATTGAACTGCAAACTTACAAGACATTTCGAAGATAATTGTTATCATGGCAGAGATGTGGAGACGATACCTGCTCTTAACGTGACGTTGACGTCCAGTGCACCCGCAGATAGAGAACTGCATCTCTTGTGGAAAAGGTTGAGCAGCGATGACCGCTATGCGAATCGAATACTTTGTTTAATCAACAACGGAGATTTTCGCGGCGATTCAAAAACAGAGGATATCGATATGGTCTAGAAACATTTTTGTCACTCAAATTAGTTTTCAAATAATTAAAAGACAGTTCAAAGTCAGTTTTTAACTCGTTCGTAGATATATATGTATTACACGTGACTTTCTTTTTAGTATGTTTGTACGAGTAACTCCTTGATGTATACAAATAATGCTGTATATATTCAATTTAATGCTTGAATTAAATTTCTAAACTTGGACATGTTTTTCCGATAATAAACGTATTTATCATATATATCATAAATGCATATATAAGAATGATAACCATATTAAGACATTTTATACATTAAAATGGTAAGCTACAGCGTTCTCCATTTGCGAGTTCAAATGCTGGGGTTGCATTTATGGTTACCTCATAATGTGTTTGAATTCTAAAATGTATTGTAATATATTTCCCAATTGTAAAGTCAAAGGCATACAATTGTAACAAAAAATACCTACATATCAGTACAAGTTGCTACACATCAAGTGCCGACGCTGTGAAAGGTTGGTATGTATACAATGTTTTAAACTTGGGGAAAAACAAAAATACAAGGTTACGTGCTGACTGCTGAAAGTGGTGTCTTGAATCTTTGTCAAAATAAAAAGCAACTTCAATAAATCAATACATATTATGTTTTCGTTATCTATATACACAAATGATTACACAGACAATAGATATCTATTGCTCAAAGTTAAAGGGACTTGTTCACAGATTTTCGTATTTTTTAAAATGTCATAAAATGTCTAAACTGCAAAAACTAAGCCATCTGGAATAATCTAAAATAAATACATGTACTGTATAAAGACAAATAGTTAAATTTAAAAATTTGCCTTCGCCTGGACTCGAGTCCGTGTCCTTCGGAATCAAATATCTGATACGCTTACCACTCGGCCTTTCGGACATTCGGACTTTTTGGGATCTATGATACAAATTTTGAAAATGGTCAGTTTGCTAATCTGTGAAACGGTCCCTTTAAATTTATAATAAAACACATGAAAAAAACAAATTAATAATGTAACCATCACGCTTAAACAGTTATAGTCATCTAAATACAAGCAAAAGGTAGTGTGTGAGCAAGTATCCTGACACCATACTTATGTAGCCATGGTGTATGTGTTTGTATCATTCAGAAATCACTTCACCTGAGACAATTTTAGATTTCTACTAGAATTTACTCCGAATATAGGCGTTTTGCCGAATCGGTGCTAAAATATCATTCTTGACCAAAGCTGCTTTGTACTCTGCCCCCAACTGATGACCAGTCCGAGCTGCCAGTATATATTCAATAATTATATTCGTCTAGGTTCAACTGATCTGTATTATGCAGACCTGCACTTAACGCTTCGAAGTCCACTTAATACCGTAATATATCTGAAACACACAACAAGTTAAACATTATATACGTCTAAGGGCTTATTTTACAACGATGATTACTATAATACACGGCAATTAACACGCAGTTTATAATGGCACGTTATCCGTTGAAATCCTGTTTAAGCACACTCGAAATTTGAATCATCGATTGTGCAATAAAATATGCAAACAATACAAAAAAAAAATTTTTTCCTAAATGGCGGTGCGTCTTAGGTGAAAGTGGTGTCTTGAATCTTTGTCAAAATAAAAAGCAACTTCAATAAATCAATACATATTATATTTGTTTTCGTTATCTATATACACAAATGATTACACAGACAATAGATATCTATTGCTCAAAGTTAAAGGGACTTGTTCACAGATTTTCGTATTTTTTAAAATGTCATAAAATGTCTAAACTGCAAAAACTAAGCCATCTGGAATAATCTAAAATAAATACATGTACTGTATAAAGACAAATAGTTAAATTTAAAAATTTGCCTTCGCCTGGACTCGAGTCCGTGTCCTTCGGAATCAAATATCTGATACGCTTACCACTCGGCCTTTCGGACATTCGGACTTTTTGGGATCTATGATACAAATTTTGAAAATGGTCAGTTTGCTAATCTGTGAAAAGGTCCCTTTAAATTTATAATAAAACACATGAAAAAAACAAATTAATAATGTAACCATCACGCTTAAACAGTTATAGTCATCTAAATACAAGCAAAAGGTAGTGTGTGAGCAAGTATCCTGACACCATACTTATGTAGCCATGGTGTATGTGTTTGTATCATTCAGAAATCACTTCACCTGAGACAATTTTAGATTTCTACTAGAATTTACTCCGAATATAGGCGTTTTGCCGAATCGGTGCTAAAATATCATTCTTGACCAAAGCTGCTGTGTACTCTGCCCCCAACTGATGACCAGTCCGAGCTGCCAGTATATATTCAATAATTATATTCGTCTAGGTTCAACTGATCTGTATTATGCAGACCTGCACTTAACGCTTCGAAGTCCACTTAATACTGTAATATATCTGAAACACACAACAAGTTAAACATTATATACGTCTAAGGGCTTATTTTACAACGATGATTACTATAATACACGGCAATTAACACGCAGTTTATAATGGCACGTTATCCGTTGAAATCCTGTTTAAGCACACTCGAAATTTGAATCATCGATTGTGCAATAAAATATGCAAACAATACAAAAAACGAATTTTCCTAAATGGAGGTGCGTCTTAGGTGACACATTTAATTAATAAAGCGAGCAACATTGCCTCCAGTTCCTCCGAATCCCTTCACGAAATGTGCGCCCTTTGTAATAATCTCGAGGGTGGCACCAACGATGTTGTAGTTGTTGGCGAACCAATCGAGTAGCGCCCTCGGCTCCTGCAGCTCCAACTCTACACCAGTCTGCAGGGGAAGGGGGGGGGATTTCAATTTGACGAAGTTGACAAATAAAGTAAAATACACAATTGCACACTATACAAATAATTATGAGGAAGTTTAGAGGTAATTGATGGTTGCAATAGTGACCCGGAAGATGCATACCGAATTCTTGACTTTTTGTATTTTTCATACGATACGCAGCATTGTTTAAAAAATGCACAATACGTTTAACAGTTTAAGTCTATACAAATTACTGATCACAATTATTATATTTATTTTCGTTTTATTAAAATAAGTTAAATGTAATATTGACCTTGTAACACAAATTCCAACTGACAGCCACCTTATATAAACTATAGAAAGCATGTAGTCGAAGAACAGTTGAAGATGAAGTAAATAAGCAAATGACGATACATACATCCTTATCTATAAAGTGTGTCATGTCTTTCTCCTGGACGGACCACTGAAATTGGCACAGTGTCACGTTATAGTTAATACCAAGTTTGCACATCATGTATCTGACAAGATGAAACACGCATAATTGGCCGGAGATTCAAAAACATCTATTTTTTTTTTTTTTAACAAAACAATATAGTAGATCTATTAAAATAAGACTCTGAAAATGTTGCTGCAAAGACTCACAGATGCGTTGGATATCAATATACATGTACACGTGCAAACTCAACATCAGCTTGGTGGATTTTGATCACTTAGCTAGTTATATCCAGGTATTCAAGGTACTCCTATTTACAACCAGTTTGTTGATTTTTAAACACACATCTAGTGAAATCCAGGTCTTCAACGTATTCCTACTTACCATCAGTTTGGTGATTTTTAAGCACATATCAGGTGATATCCAGGTTTTCCTACTTTAGGATGTCCACAGCGTCCATTTTTAGAGTGTCATCCACTCCAGCATCTGGACAATGATGGTTTGGACAGTTAAAATTATTGTGTTCATGCATGTGTAATCATGTTCTAACATTCGTTCTCTTTAGAGCCATTTTAGCGAAATAGTTATGCAGTTTTATAAAATGGTTTACATAAAGGTTTCAAATCTCCAGGACAAGTATTATAAATTGTCTTGCTTATACTTGCATTTGTAATATTTTAACTTGTCTAATTGTAATTCCATTACTTGTATAAATATGTATAGTGAGTTTGGAAATGCTTTTGACGTCCATGCATAAACGTATGTACGCAGTAAAGAGCGAAACATTATTGAACGGAAAAGTGCGGTCAAACGAATAAACATTTAGGGCATGCATTACACTCCAAAATTAAACAGTTCAGAGCGAATTAGCTCATTCTTGAAGTCTGTTGCACCCGCCAGCACGAGCCCGGCGACTGTCACGCGGTCGCCGGCGATGATCTGCCAACTGTATCCTCCGCCGCCTTACGCAGGTGGTTGTGGCGTTTCTACTCGCGCAACCGGCTGAACCACAGCACCGACTGGGTGCCGCGCCCAGTGGTGGAAGATGGCTTGAACACGTATTTCTTATTTTTTATTGTAAACTCTGCATTAATATGTATTATAGCACGCTTTTAATTTAAGTAGGATCTAATGGTGAAAATGTACACAAGTAGTCGCGCAATCTTAAATAAACAAATGTGTTATGTATACAATGATGCAGTAATAC
The DNA here is from genome assembly GCA_027627225.1 of Congeria kusceri. Taxonomy (NCBI): domain Eukaryota; kingdom Metazoa; phylum Mollusca; class Bivalvia; order Myida; family Dreissenidae; genus Congeria; species Congeria kusceri. The sequence continues at coordinate 48,418,505 of CM051034.1, read as the reverse complement.
AAAGTAAATAAACTTGTAGATACATTTTTATCAATACTTTTCATTTAATTTATGAACACTAGCTTATATTATTTTGTATTCGATAGAGAACATTCAATAAATACTTTAATGTTGTTGTTTTTTTAACTAAATATTAAACTAGTAATTTCAGTCGTCAACACAAACCATGTTTCTTTTGCAGATCCTCTGTGAACTTGTAGAACACCTCCCGTGTGTTGACGCACAGTGTGCCGTAGCACGTCTGTTTGCCGTCAGTGACGATAAAGCCGTACTTAGCTCCGTCGTCCATAACAGCTTTCGGAGCCTGGAGTTATTGCAGATAACAATATTAATCTGTATACATCAAACATATCTACAATTTATTACTCTATACAACATTTTTTGCGGAATAAATGTATGCATTATGTTCTTGTTAATGATGTTTATACAATGAGTATAGTTTCTGAGTTTCTGTTTTAAGAAGTAAATAAGTGATTACCCTTAGTACTATAGATATTATGCATACATACCAAAAAAAAAGAACTTATATAGGTAATAGAAGAATGACAAAATCTCCAACTCGTTTCTGAATTAACAGTCGTTAAAATATGTCAATATTTTTCTTGATTACGTTAGATATGTTAGTTTATTGTCAATAATGAGTGAGAACAGATTAAAATGATGAATATATTTGCAAATCTAATGTTTAACTTTCCGATAGCTTAAATACGATTTCGGTAGATTTTTTCTGTGTCTACTTTTGCGCATCAGTGGAGTTGATATAACTCTTCCAGAAAAGAATTGTCTAAACGGATAATATTCTAATAAATGTTGTAAACAATGTCATTGCCAACAAATCTTACTTAAAGAATCAAATATAATCTTAATAACAATAGTAATGTGTTTTGTGACTCGACGTTTTGTGAAATTTGTTAAAACACTGAAAACGAAAGTAGACAAACCGAGCTTGAAAACACAACTTGCAGATACAGTGATGCAATCGGTACATGTAGCTATGAACGTCAATTAAATATGTATAATATATTCATTATTGATCATTATTATTGGATTGTTATATATAATGATTGCCATGCTGTAGTAACATTTTTTACAGAAAAATATCCAAGAAGCATGAGTTTAAACTGTCGTTTTGTCACGGTGACCCCATGTTTTATTTTTTCCAGTGTATTGAGCATATAATTATGCATAAAATATTACAAATTAACGATTTTTTATGAAACAATATTCTCTACAGTATACAGTTTATAAAATAACCGAAGTATTGAATAACAAAGCAATTTTTGAAAATAACATATTATTATTTCAACACAAAAAGTAGATTTTATTTGAATAAGCCATTTTTAACTAAAAATGAAATCCTTTTTTCCAATCAATGGGCAACACTAATTTGTTTCTGAAATCAGAACAAATAAATGCTTTCTATCTACTGCGGGGAGATAGTCAAGAACAATTCCATGTACCTGTGAGAGGACCTCGTCCACAGTGAGCTACTGTAAGAGCGAAACGTTGCTTTGTCTTCTTACTGTTTTGTAGGGGACACACCATTAATGCCGATTAAAGACGATGTCTACATTTTTTCCTTTCATAAACAATTGTCATTTTCATATATTATACAGATAGCTGTGAACAATAATGCGCAAAAAATGAAACTGAATGAAGAACAAGATTTGATCACATTGACATATGTTTACTAATCTTCACTGCTGATTTGCTGTCGATACATGTAAAACAACAATTTACAACCTGGATCAATAATTCGATATATTTTAGGAAATATTATAAAATTAAAATACGCAAATAAGAATTTCCTAAAAATAATGCGAATGATTTAAATACAGACGAGTGCAGCGTGTCAATAAACGAAAGATATGCATACAGACAACAGTATCACTGAATTTTTTTTTTAAGTTTATTCCGAGGACTTACTGTGGTATTGACATCAACAAGGTAAGTACGTATATAGTTAAATGATAGTTTAAAACTGGATTGTTAACAGTATGTTTTTATTTAACCATATAAACAATTGCTTGCAATGACGGTATCATGCCAGTTTACTACTCACATCGGGGTAACGAAGTGAAAAAGATTAGTATAAGTTAGCAATATAAACAAGAACACTCTCCATTTGCATTTCACCAATCATTAGTTCCACTATTCAAAGAAAATGTTAGCTTTGTTTCTAACAACTTGGTCAAACATTTGAATCAAAAGTCCTAACTGTTATTAGTTTTTTCGGCGTAGCTGTCTAATATCACTGTTGACCTAGATTTTTTGCGATAATTTTATGCAGAGGGAAAACCGAATGCAAATTGAATTGGGCAATTTTTTTAATTTTAGGGAATGCAAACTTACAACAATGGTGTGATGTCTACCAATAACTGTTGGATATATTTGGAGATTAAAATGTACATAATTGTTTTAATAAGCGGTTAAAATAAAGTTATAAACATATTTTCGACATAACTCTAGAACTGAACATAATTCTGAACAATTTTACTCATTGTATGTCATGAACAGAATGTAATATTCATTCTCATAATAAAATAATTATTTTGGTAAGTCTACATCAGCGGCACGCTCTTTAAATAGCGATTCCAATGATCCCATTTGTTGACCGATATATATGCTCTGAAACGTTTCGGAGCCATACGTAGATATTCGGCGAAGATCGGTATGAAATGGTCTATTCTAGCGTATTCAACACACTCCAGAGAAAGGGTGTATCATTCTAAAAATAGCACGCTAACATATATTCATTAATTAGCGTCCGGAAAATCATAAACCTTAAAAGTTCAATAAATTTGGAAATATATTTATAAACTTGATGTGCATGTTATTCAATATTTGAATTTCGGTTGCGTTTTATAAAGAATTTTTTATAATTGCACCTTTCTATCAACTTCTCTAGTAAATGTTATCCCCACCCTAAAAATATTTAACATATTGCTATAAATAAAATGTGATGAAAGAAGTCTCGTAATACGTCGAAATGTTGTTCAATTTACTTTTACTTCATTTGCGTAGCATTAATACACTATTTGCAAAACTAATGATACGTTTAGTATATTAGTTAACATAATTATATACACTCGTCTGATATATAATAATTTTCATTCATTATCGCAATTATTTTTTGTATTTTCTGAAAATCCTAGTTTGTTAATTTTGCCTGCCAAATTAATGTAACAATCATAGTAACGTAAATTACCAGCATTTAGGTTATTCATTTAATTTCACCAGTGCAAACATAGAAGGTACGATCGCCTTATTCACGGTACACATATTAATAATGTTTGAGTTTATCTCAAATTAATTTTGGATCCGATAAGTTTTCTTATAGTGTCCGAAAAAATCTACAGTCCTAGAAGTCTCCTTAGTGGGGACCAAAAAAACTGGGGTCCGAGAAGTTACGTAATCGATCATCTTGTCCCTCTTGTATTGATACGATGAGACTGAATCTGTTAATGAGTGTTTTCATATGTGTTGTTAGTTATGTAGCGTCAATTGAGCCTATAACACACTGTCATGACATGGATGAGCAAGATTCAAAGGAAGTCCAATATGCCATACAGTGACAGGTTTTATACACACACAAAAATCGCAACGCCTACATTAGATTTGTTTCTGGACCACGCATTGGTAAAACTTGTTTATTATTTGCCGTGAGCATCAAATCACAAACACAGTGTGAATTTATCCACCCTACCAATACACATTTATTTGCATGGTGTAAGCTGAGGGTAATTCTTCCTGGAGGCTTTAAGCAATGGCTTTGCCATGACGGGATCCCAGTATTATTAATATGCGTGTTGGTCGTGCAAATGCTCTCATTTCTGCACATTGAAAACTGTCTAACAAAATTATTTTCTGGACTAATTTGAACACATTGTTAATATTCGTTTTACAGAGTCGTTCGCTGCAGATGATTTGCGTGCACACAACCCTTGGCATGCCGCGTTATTGTATTTCAGAATGCCTAGGCTCATTGGGGGCACTATCACCATAGATGTTTAACGATTTCATTTCCGACCACCGTTATCACATTCTTGTTTATGGACGTTTATATTGCAAATAGTACCCATTAGCTTGATCCATTTTCTTAATCAGGTTTACAGGTGTGTAGTGTGTCACAAACAAGGGCAAGCAATGTCAATTTATTTAACCTTTTTACCTGAAGTATTTACCTGTCATACTGCATGGGTATATACAACTACCCACATAAAACTATGGTCATGGAGGTGGGTTGTGTTACCATTTTCACATTATTATATCGTTTCGTTACCTACTCTGTACCTTCTCTTTATACTTTTGCTAGGGTGTTGGTTTTGTACGCATCAAACATGTTCCACTTGGACAATATAACTAATATTTTAGAAGCTGTGTTAAATTCTAGAAGGTGCATAGTACCATAGATTCGATCTTACAAATAGATAATATATGATTATATGAAGCACAACACTCGTTGATTTAATATAATTATAGAAAGTTCCTTTAGCATTGTAATAAACTTACATTTCTTGCCATGCTAATTCTTAAGAATAATGGTTAATGTCATTGCTGCCAAATCTAAAATTGGCCTCCAACTCCCTCAACCAACTCAAAGGAAAACGTCATTACCGGTAATTAATGTTGTTTGTTCGTGTACCAAAGTCTGGTACCCGTACCTCCTTTCTAGCTGAATTTTTCGCAATCGAACTATCATTGTATTGAAAAATAAATGTCATAGGTTGGTAGTTTAGGGATTCGGTCCCGAGACGCCTACATTACTTATGTATTTATTCTTGTTGTTTTTTTGTTGTTGTTTGTGTGTATGTGTATTTCATGCCTGTTTGATAAGTACAAAATTAAAAATATTTTGTTTCAGCCGTTCTTAACGTATACTGGCTTATCTTCCTCTTCCGATCTTGATCGTCTTGATTAAATAGAGCACTATACCTATTCACTTACGATTTTCGATGCATGTCATTTGGACGCAAAACTACTTTTTAAAGAGAAATGCTACAAATCCACCATATCGGAACTTTGGATTCACACATAGCACAACACCAAACCAAATTATAAAATCTGTCAGTAGTATTAGGAAGATTGAAAGTGTGCCTATGAATCAACGTCCGTGCCAAACCTATCTAAATGTAAATTAGGTCAGGGACATGTCCCGGTGCCCAAATAATTCAGCTTTATCGCAGAAAGACCTCATCAGTTACAAAATATACACACACTATCAGTGCACTTAAGAAGCTTCTGCCGAGTCCATTGATAGCTAGCCTACCTTGCGTTTAAATTATTATACTAGTTTATCGAAAACGTATAATTTTTATTGTATAGTGGTAATGCTATAAAAATCTAATACATGTAAATTCAGTATCGTTTTTATGGCTGTCAATACGCACACATGTATTGTAGCAATGGTATTATAATACCACTGCTAGTTTTGCATTGCCCTCTTTACATTCTATAAAGTTATCATGGTAAGAACTCCTACTCCATCTGGCGAAATACAAAACATACTCTAATATTGGTCTAGGAATGTATTACTTCTTATACGACCATTAAAACATTTATAAAGCTGGCTAAAAAAAAATCCTAGAACGGTTCGGAGGCCTGAATAACGCATATTATTTACTTGTATTTACTTTAGCTTTACACATGTTCAACACGAAAACGAGCTTAAACCAGAACACGACAGAGATAAAACCACGTCATTGAAATATGTATTACATATAAAGTAGACTGTGTCAGTTTGTTTCTTGCTTAAGTTTATAATTGGCGTTTATCGAGATTTTGACAGATTCAATGTCAGTTAAATGCATTATATATGTATCATATTAATACTTTTTTATGTCGACTGGCGAAGTTGAAACTTAGATCAGTCAATATCCTCGCTTTATCGCATACGGCTAATTTTCAATTGTAGAAAATTTCAATAGTGGGTACATGATATATAATTCTATGACTTTTAGTTATTATGTGCGATGAACCTTCTGCACAGTCGCGATTTTTGAAACGTGAAATCTCGATTAGATACTTGTCTATGTAAGAAATAAAAAAGCACTACTTTCAATTTCAATACCATTTAAGGAAGTCTCTAATTGGTTTTCTAAAGGTCAACTTTTATTGTTCGTCTCCAGATCCTTATGAAAATCATATTTAAGGAGATGATTTTAACCAGATTGATGGTTATTGCATTCAAGGGGTCGTAATGTCAACTAAAACGGTTTACACTGCAATTCAAAGGAGAAAAAGCTTCATTATAAAAAGACTATCATTTAATATTTGCACTATAACAGGCATTTCATTAAGAGCAAGGTCAAAACTAATTTAACAATCGCTTAGGTTTTACAGGATCTCTTACGTTGGAACAGGCAGTTTGTTGTTTGTAAAACTGTAGATCCATTTTTTTTTATTCATGCACAAACATATAATTACAATTTCGTATTGCAAGTTATAAAATAAATGACACGTGTGTTAAAATGTTGGTATTTGTTGTAATTATGTAATATTGTTTTAGTGAAAATATTTAATTTTTTTTATCATTTTTCGTGTGTTTATACTAGTTTCATTGTCCTGTAGTGTTAGTTTTTTCTTGCCAAAAGGTACGTACGTAAGTATGTGAAATGGTCATGTATTTTACTTAAGACTAAATATGAGCTGATAATTGTTTCGCTTTGGTTATAGATAGCATGCACATACTTTAATACGTGCGTAATTTTTACGGGTGACACCTTTCCTGCGAGGTGTATTTCCATACGAAAACAAGATCACTCGGGGAGGGCAGTCCACTGCCATGGCAGCTCATTTATCCCATGGTTTTTGCAAGTACTAAGTTACACAGCATAAAGTGGCAATCAATAAGCCTTATTTACCAACAATACAAAATCCTTATTTAATTTAATAAGATTATGATATGGATCATCAACAAAATCTAATTATTGGTTCACTGGCCCATTTCCAACATTACCGAAGAAGGTCCACGTTTGCAACATTTTGCGTAAATTTAGACCGACACAACAACACTGGCAAACATAACACTTTGTGGTATTGTTTCGTACAATGTTTGGGCAATATACTCACTGTGCTATTGCAGAACATGTACGTTAGACCAATAATTTCATTTTCCACTACTATTTATATTGCAAAGAATTTTCGCAATGCGTAATGTTGCAATGACTTTTACAAACTATTGTCACGAGCTGTAATCCATGTATGTAATGGATGTTTCATGTATAACACATTCTGGTGACATCTTCATACCATTTACAAAAATATGGAACTGGTAAGCATATTGCAAAACTGAAAATAGCTTGACTGCCAATTGCTTGGAGACGGATGGACGGAATTAATTTGTTGGAACGTTTCACTGAAAGCATATATTGTCAACATGTGTCTTTTAAACATACGTCATTTAGATCTGAGTTAGCAAACGTTACCGATAACATATATAATTCCAGAAACAAGACGGATGGGATTTGAACATAGAAACGATATGTGTGTCTCCTTGGAGATAAACTTATCTTTACTATAGTATTGTTCTCGTATTGGTCGTAAATCAGTCACTTTCAAGACACTTGTCTGAATTGCATATGTTGTCGTTTGTCGTTTTCCTTGTTGTATGGAAACAAAGTCAAACGCTTGTTGTGTTCCGAAATAGCTATGTTTATTGGTTTTATTCATTGAATACCCTCCTAAATTTGGCAAGATTGGTTATGCCACAGTGCAGTATTTATCGCTTCGTTTTACTTTATTCTAATTCATTTTAACACTTGAAAACCGTACCATCATAATATATTATATTCCTTCTGGCAATATCGATCCACCATTTAAAAAATGCTAGTCTTAGGCCACAGTCACTTTGCAGGTACAAGACGGTCTGCCACTAAAAGTCCAACCGAGAGTTGCGTGTTCCTGAGTAGGTTTTATAAGTCGTGCGTTATCTCAGAGATATAAATCAGTTGTAGCTGATTTTTAACCCGAATGCACCAACCTCACCCAAGATAAGTAAACCTTCGAAACTATTGAGTTTTCCATTAATAGGTTGCATCCCTTGCCTCTCACTTAACAATCAAATTGTCCAGTGATAGTTTACCTCCTTGCCCTACCAGTTTTAATGCCTGGTTCTAGACGATGTTCCAGATTACAAACAGAATCTATTGTAATCTTCATTGGTCCATTTCCAACTTTTCCAGAAAAAAGGCTACAACAGACCGACTATCAGACAAACACCGACATAACCATATCCTTGGTAGTGGTAATAATTATTTCATTTGATCCTATAAATCGGTCTATGTTTATTTTACATACTACATTGAATTATTACTTGTTTTGATTGATATACTACAAACACCTGAGTTACATTATTATTTATTTGCGACAAACCGTTCCGCCTAAAATAATGAATAAAGATGTGTTTGGCATGACTTTCAGAGTTCTTAGTTTTCATATGACAAATTATGTTATTAATAAGTATGTAATTATGTTAACACATAAATTATATGCGTGTTGTTATGTGTGTCTGTAAGGTTTTTAGTACGATTTGGTAATTTACTCAGCTGTTCTAACTGCCTGTATGACTCAACATTCAGATATAAGATTCTTTAAAACCCTGTTTTAATACATTTCTAAAACCAACTGGTGTTGCTGTGGTAAATAAATTTCTGGTTTCATGTATTTTCTCAATTATCGGGTTCACGGGTTGCATTATTGCCGCTCTGATGCATCAAAGGTTATGGTCATTGCTTTTTTGCCTTTATTTCTGTACCTGAACACGCTTTCAAATTGACTGGTTCCGTGAAAGACAGGCACATTCAAATAGCATAAATAAGTGTTATTTTAACATTAATTTTAATAAACGATGTTTCGAGAAACTTTATATATACAGGTATTTGGCGCGTGAAGTTGTGCGCCTGTATATAAGACAATTTATATCGGCGCCGGTTGTAGTGTGTTAAAGTGCGTAGTCGTATGTATGTAGCATACAACTGCATACGTCCATTTACGGTCGTACGTCAAACGGGTTGTGTATGTAAGTATTCTGAGCGTACGACAACTTACGTCAACCAACGATTTACAAAATCAACATTGTTTTAGAACGACTTCCGTCGCCGCAAAATCAGTGCAGGACAAACGTAAAATTTATACAAAGTTTCGTATCCTGTAGTGATATAGATATACACTTACAGAAAAAACACACTCATTTTTCGATATTTCGTCCAACAGGGCTTTATCAAGGTTTATGACTATGAATCAACAATACATATTTGCACATTTCAAAGAATTTGTATATTAAAAATAATTATACAATTACTTTGAAATTAATTTGCAAATATGTAGTCTTAATTCATGACCATGATTGTAAACTTTATATTTGAGGTTTGTATTGGGAATATTTGCGAAATCCAAAAACTCTCAAGAGTCCTATGAAACAAAAGTCCTACGAATCAGTGTGACTGGGGTTTAAGGTACATGGTAGCTTAAATGTATTTCTATTGTGAACACATCGTAATCGTTTCAGTATACAGAACTTTGTCTTTGTTTGTCGCATGTGCGTTTTGGTAGTGTTTTGTCTGCATTAATGACAGTAAGACGACGTAAATTGACAATTTTAAATTAATATAAGAATATATGAACTTAATTTTATAGTTGAGGTTTGTATTGGGAAGTGTTGCGAAATACGAAAACTCTCAAGAATCCTATGATTCAAAAGTCCTAGGAATCAGTGTAACTGGGATGTAAGGTGCAAGGTAGCTTAAATGCAGTGCTAATGTGATAGCATTGTAATCAATCAAACTAAATCTGACATCAATGGTAAAGTTTCTTTGCATGTGCTTTTTTCAATGCTGTTTCGAATTTACACATTAAACTGTGCATTGTAATATAGGAGATTTTGTGTTTTATGTTAACCACCACAAATCCAACACCTGTGGAAATAAAACTATGTTAACAATATATGAAAAATATAATTTACGGTAATTATAAGTACCACTTCTATATGGTTATTACAGAGTAGCAGCTGCATGACATGACATTTTAAGTCGATACTGATGTACCATAAAGCGATCGCGGACCTAGCTGTGAATTTCCTCTTATACATCATTGTCGTGGTGAGTACAATATTGCTGTATCAATTGCAATAATACGCATTTTAATCATGTTTTAAAGGGACCTGTTCACAGTTTCGCAAATAGACAATTTTCAAAACGTCTGTCATAGATCTCAAAAATAAAAAATGCATTATATATTAGCATGCAAAATATCACTCCTGATAATAAATATAAATATATATTGTAAACATGGTGTCGTTGATGAAAAATCATTATTTGAATTTGATAAAATAATAAAGCGTTTATATCGCATTATCTCGATATATTGGAAAACACTTGTATCTCTTACACATTTACTAAAATGAATGTATATTATAAATGGCTGAGTGGTTAGAGCACCAGTTTTCGAGTCCTGACAAAAGCATTTGTTTTTCTTTATTTAATATTAGTTTTTTGTTCCGCCAGATGCTTAAGTATTTGCAGTTAAGATAGTACATGGCATGTCCAAAATTCGAAAATCTATGTAAAATGGCATTGTGAAGGTGAGTTCAAGAGTAAACTGTATTATAAAATATATTCGTAAACATATTGGTACTACACAAGTGATATGGTGCAAACGAAGGATACGTTTCGAATGTGAACCCTGCAGCCTGAAAATACAGTTCAACGTATACTGTCCTACACACGGGTCCTGTCAGTGGTATTGCCAGGAGAAACAGACAAACTGCATCCAGGAAACCAGATATCACTGTGCAAGGGACCTGCATAACAATCACCGGTTTATTGATGCCTGTGTCCATGACATATTTTGCCCTGAAGGTATGATTAAATTGTTGTGAAGTCGGTTAATAAGAAGCTGATATAATTACATTGCCACACGAAAAGTTATAGAAAAAGTTCACAGCTGATATATTGTAACCCGTCAACAAGCTTATATTTGCATTTGTTATTTGTATGCAGCATAATCCAGAGAAGTAATTATACAAGGAATGTTATATTGTCATCGACAAATAAATACGAAAGTCTATTAATATTTGTAGGTTTATAAACACATGACAAACTTCATTGTATTATTAATTTGGAGGAACATCGGATATCAATAGATACGGCAAGCAGTATTGTAGACCAAGCGATTGCTTGCATACACTGCCGACTAAGCTACAACAAGGAGAAGTTCAATGACCGCTATAATACTTCGTCCGCAACTTACAGCGAATGTCCAAGTGTGAAAACAAACCTGTGTACACCCCAGGAGCACAAGATAGACTGTGGATATGAATCTTATAGAGAACTGACAAAAACCGACGGATATTGTCGATGTGACGCTAGGAAGGGATATGCATTGCAATCAGAGGGAATGTGCTTATATGAAAATAAACGTTGCTTTGAGAAGATATGTCTAGACGGTGAATAACGTTTGCTGAGTGAGCTCAATTGTCTTTTTTTCTTCTTACGAAACCTTAAACAGTTGGATTGAAACATTAGGCAATACTATAAAGCGGATTAACAATTTTGTTTAAGCATGTTCAACGTCGCATAAAAGTGATTATCTATATAAGACTGAGTAAACGTGATTATCTTGTTATAGACTGAGTAATTCAAGAGCCTGGAAGGTGACCTCATAAAAATATATAACAAAATGTTATTTTGTTAGTAGTTTTGTTGAATGAACATTACATTCCAGATTACAGTTGGGCAAAAGAATGTCCTGCTGGTCTTGCAAGACAGGATGCATTAGATCATTGCTTACAAATAAAAACGTACGACACAACTTTCATTTAAATGTAATTGCATGATTATTTTGTCTTTGTCTGAAGAATTGGTTTTAGTTAATGTTATATTTTGGTGCATTAGTTTTTCATAGTTGTATATGTATTAAGTTCTTTTTTAGCTCTCCATAGCATTGTTTTGCTTTATTAACAATACATGAGATTTTAAGACTTAATGGTAATGTGCTATTGTTCTCATATATTTTAAACAAACATGCATACCATTGTTAGCTGTCTGCCCGTATTGTGATATGCATATGTCAATTAGTATCGTTTATTGTTTTCATAGATTCACATATGTAACAGCATCGTTTTTCACCACCGTTGTTGAAGACCATGCACCAGATTTGTCTACCGGTATATATTTTACAAACATAATTTTGTTGTATATTTTATGTTTTATTAAAGAAAACACTTTACAATGTACTGCCCAACGTGTTGACATATTTTCTAAAAGTTATATAACTTGAAACAGTTATAGCATTCGTTTCGATAGTTAAAAAGCGCATATTTGTATCATGTCTAGTAATCCATCAATTTTAAACAGTAGCATGAACTACTGTTAAGTTTTACAGAATAAAGAAATGAACTGCTTTAAATAATTCACTTTTTTAGAGGTTCACAATTAAAATGACAAATCAACAACTAATGCGACTGCAACTGAATTCGGGTTATTATTTCTACGCATTTATGTGTATTGTATTACAATGCTAATGTAATTTTATTTCAGTTGATTGGATTGTATACTTTCAGAAACCCCGTACAGTCCGCAAATATTAAATATGAACATATATGTGGTGTTAGTCAAAGCAGTCGCTTTAATAACCGGAGCAAGCATATTACTTGAAGTTTGCAAATACCTAAAAGGTGAGTTTGCGCATGGCGATTAACAGTTAATTCTTAAAGTAAATCATGATTTAGGCAAATTGTTTAAATCATTCATTTCTGTCGGTTTGCATTGATTTGCATCAATCTACACAAAATGTATTACTGACAAAGCCAATTTTTACATAAATTACATTTCCTTTGCTTTTCATACATGTTGTTTAATTGCATGCTAAGTGTTTATTTTTAATTTTACACTTTTAAAATACACCAAAACTAGTATGTTATTGTTTTATTGGTAAACAGAAGCTAAAGAGAGCTATAACGTGTATAAAGCATATGAATAAAGGATATATACTAGTAAAATTGATTTTTTCGTCCTGTTACCGGGAAGACAGCTAGCACATTTGGGTCCTGAAAGAAGGAGTGGCTCACCTGGTAGGAATGGTAACAGGGCGCACGCAAAAACAGAAGATTCTATATTAACATAAAACTGAATTAACATACTTACTTTGTTTGAGCAAAATCTTAATAGTTACAATCAAGGTACTTAACCGCTATCATCCCACGGTACTATTGCCGTTATGACGTCGATGACGGCGTAGCCACTTGCAATACACATAAAGTGTCCCATACAGTCGAAACACGATACTACGAATAGTCACGGTAGACACTGATTTGTTAATAGAATCGCGTTGTTCGTAGTATCGCATCTTTCGGAAACTACGGTTATAAAGTAATTGTTCTTACATTACGTATTAATTTGCGTCATGTCGTTGCGTTTCTGAACATTAGTACACTTATTAATAAAAGTAATTGCATCTGACATTACAATTGCGTATATATAGCATTATAAATAACAAGAGGGCCCTGAAGGCCCTCGGACACTCACCTGAGACCTTGTAACCCAATTGGAATTTGCATCCCCGAGGCGTGGCTTATTTATATCCCAGGGGCATTATTTGAACACTCTTGAACAAACCTCTGGGCCTTGTGTTTTCAGGTCAAGAGGACCTGTATGCGATGTTACGTACCGAAAATAGGACAGCTGTGGGCCTTGCCGTTTCAGAGGAGGAACATTTTTAAGTCATTTCGCTATTTAAGTCATTATCAACCATGTTACCCCCGGGGCTTTACCAATTTTGACCCCAGGGGTTTAATTTGAAAAATATTTGTAGAGGACCATTATACGATGTTACATACCAAATATGAATTCTCTCGGCCTTGCGGTTTCAGAAGAGAAGAATTTTTAAGTCATTTTTCTATGTAAGTCTATATAAACCATGTGACCACTGAGGTGTGGTCAGTTTTGACCCATGGGGCATAATTTGAACACTCTTTGTAGAAGACCACTATAGGATGTTAAATACTAAATATGAAACCTCTGGGTCTTGCGGTTTCAGAGGAGAAGATTTTTAAAGACATTTTGCTATTTAAGTTTAAATAAACAATGTGACCCCCGGGGCGCGGCCAGTTTTGATTCCAGGAGCAAAGGTTAGACAATCTTTGTAGAGGACTACTATATGATGTTACATACCAAATAAGAAATCTCTGGGCCATGTGGTTTCTGATAAGATTTGTAAAGTCATTTTGCTATTTAAATTTAAATAAACAATGTTACCCCCGGGGCGTGGCCAGTTTTTGACTCCAGGGGCATAATTTGTAGATAATCTTTGTAGAGGACCACTAATGATGTTACATACCAAATTAGAAACCTCTAGGCTTTGTGGTTTCTGAGAAAAGTTTCAAAGTCATTTTGCTAATTAAGTCTACATAAATCATGTGACCCCCGGGGCGTGGCCAGTTTTGACCCCAGGGGCATGACTTGAACAATATTTGTAGAGGACCACTGTATGATGTTACATACCAAATATGATACCTCTGGGCCTTGCGGTTTCAGAGAAGAAGATTTTTAAAGACATTTTGCTATTTAAGTTAATATTAACAATGTGACCCCCGGGGCTTCGCCAGTTTGATCCCAGGGGCATAATTTGAACAATCTTCGCAGAGGACCACTATAGGATGCTTCATAGCAAATATTAAACCTCTTGGCCTTGTGGTTTTAGAGGAAAAGATTTTTAAAATCATTTTGCTATATATTCTGTCTAAAACATGTGTCACCCTGGGCGTGGCCCGTTTTGACCCCAGGGGCATAATTTGAACAGACTTTGTAAAGGACCACTTAAGGATGTTACATACCAAATATGAAACCTCTGGGCCCTGCGGTTTTAGAGAAGAAGATTTTTAAAGTTTACACTTTTTAAATCTATTTTTAGCTCTGGAGACCTACATATGCAGCGGACCGTAACGATTTGAACAACTTTGAAAGAAGGTCACACAGTGATCATTCTTGTGAAGTGTGGTGAAAATCTGACAAGTGGTTTAGTAGGAGATGTTGTTTGAATGAAAAGTTGACGACGGACGGACGCACTCACGCACGCACGGACGGACGCACGGACGAAAGACAACGGGCGATCTCAAAAAATCACAATGAGCACTATGTGCTCAGGTGAGCTAAATATGTATAAAATCAATAAAGGCACAGTACTCCAGCTCGCAGTGACATAATAATACTGCGAAAGTAATTTAGTCAAACGCAAATCTCACTCTGCATCATTTCAAGTGGCTTCAAATGGTTAATAAATGTGTTAACAACTATATTCGTCCACGGTGCAAACAAACTGGCTAGGTGTCTGACTGGCCCGAGGTGTGAAATCTTCGTTGAGAAGGTGTGAAAAGTCTCCTTGACAATATGATTCGTAGTATCGCATTAACATTTCAATAAACACATTATGATGTGACCGGAAAATGTGTTCGTAGTAACGCGTCTTTCGTAGTATCGCGTATTCGTTGTATCGCATCTTTCTGTAGTTAAACGTATAAGAAAAACGGACGGGACCGGCATCATTATTCGTAGTATCGCGTCATTTCGTAGTATTGCGATTCGCAGTATCGCGTTTCGATTGTACATAATATTGTTGAATCAAAATTTGTTTCCGATAACGAACTCCAGGTAAATGTCGCTTAAACCACTGCGTTTAAAGGCAAGTTCGGATATATCGCGTACGAAAAACCTTTTAAGAGTAGATTGGTCGGTTTCTGTATGTGTTTGATACTTGTAAAATTGGTTGACAAACTGAAGCTTATGGTTGAAAAAAACTAAATAGCAAATTCAAACAGGGAAATATCAGAGAGGCATACCTGAAGGGTTTTTTGCTAAAAGCTCAAGATGAAGATCCCCATCTGGCTTTTGAAGCCTGTGTAGTGATATTTAGTTGACAATTTACAATTTACACATGTTGACGATCTTTTTACCGTCAGTTTTATATATATAGATGTTATAGATGTATGTTATTTGGATATTTATGTCCAAGATCGGTATGCAATATAGACGTTTTCAAAAGTAACATCGTCTAACACATGTATATTCGATTTCCCTGTAGCGGTCTTTCAACTAACGTCGTCAGTGATGTTTCAACGTTGGACTTTAGTCCTTTCCAATAATGTAAGCTCCATTTGAATGCAATGTTCGTATGGCAGCTTCTACCATTTACCTACCGACATCATTCTGTACGTTTTCGTCGGGTTTTCTCTAAGCTTTACATAATTAACTCGAATGTTCATATGTTCTGCTCTGCCGGTTTGGCGTGCTTAAACATGTTTGCTTTATCCTTATAGACCAGAGTGTAAAACTAAACTCGAACATTGACATAACACACACACTCGTAGGGTAAGGACATAAGTTCATAAAATAAGCTTTATTGATTAATTCTCTTTCTACGCTTTATTGAGATTTATTATTGATATAAAGGGTAAGTGCAATAATTAATTATAATTATATAAATAATTAATTATTAATTAAATCTTATGTGACATTTAGTGGGAAGATTTATGAATTCGAAAGCATAACCATTTTAGTTTTTTTTCCCTTGGAGTACTTGCTTGATGAAGTAATTACTTAATATTAGTTAAACTTTGTATACAATATTTGTGTTAAACTAGTATAGTTGAAATTAAGAGTGTATTATATACTTAATAATTAATTGATATAATGGTGTATGTCAATATACAATGTTTACATGACTGGTTAATCAATGACTACCTGCCTAATGTATAAGACAAGTCAATCATTAGAACAAATCAACACGGTATAACAGTATGAAGAATATCAAAGTCCATTACCAATTTACCAAAGTTAAACATGTTTTCGGAAGCGGCGTAGCTAGAGTTAAATTAATTAATATCAAATTAGTGTTGGGGCAGATAATGGCGTACACAGTTTTGTTCTGTTTGTCTATTAATTTGTATTCAAGCATTTGTGGTGGTTATAATACTATATACGTCTTTTCTAATGAATTCATTAAAAGTCGCTTTGCATATTCAAAATGAAATATTTGCTACGTTGTGTAATTCATAGTTTAGAACTAAACGAAATCTAAATTGTTTGGTATTCAAACAAAAATATATTTGAGGAGCGTCGTGGGAAAACCGGATTTAATACATGTGCGTAAAGTGTCGTCCCTGATTAGCCTGTGCAGTCCGCACAGCCTAATCCGGGACGGCACTTTCCACTTTTGTGGTATTTTCTGTTTCAAGGAAGTCTCGTCTAAACATAAATTCACTGTAGGCGGAAAGTGCCGTCCTGGATTAGCCTGTGCGGACTGCACAGGCTAATCCGGAACGACACTTTACGCACATGCATTAAGACCGGTTTTCTCACGACGCGCCACATTTAAGCTTTTATTAAAATACTTCAGGTGACAATGATATGCCACAGATCAATGTCGCTATTGGAAATGCACCTTATACTCCTGGTAGGCCACTACAAATTATCATATAATGTTATACATGGTGCATTAAGATAGTTTGTAGATGATTATAATAATCATCATTTTCAAAATAGGATCTCTCTATCGTATGATTAATTCATGTCATAGGTTTGTCACGAGATACATACATGTAAGTTAATTTATCGGCCTAAACATAAGTGCGCATGTCATGTTTCTACAAAAGTTACCATATGGAGAATAACGATGTGTAACAAAACGACTTGATGTTATGTCATAAACAACTGCAAATCGAGGGTTGTAAACCAGACGAAACTGCCCGCGATTGTTGACTTTGTATGCATGATTGTATTTTACAACAAAATGCTTTACATGTGGGAAAATATTGTGAACATTTAGAGTTCATAAATGGTAAAAATCCTAAATGTTTAAAATGTTACTACTTTTTGCTAAAATGTATTCAGTAAAGGGGTCAGCACGCATGAAACTGATCTAATAACAAAACGCTGTTCCAGCAAAAGATACCAAAATATTTTTTGAAATGAATTGTATAATACCAAATAAATGTCTACCGTGCACTGTTGCCCAAAACAGTTGGACAGTGTTGTTTCTATTATTTTACGTGACAGGAACTGTGAAAATAAAGTATTAAACATGTTTAATAATATTTTAATGTTGTTTCTTTTAATAACAATATGCAGCCTAATATTCCATACCCGTAAAACATAATGAACTAGGTGCAATTGTATTCTTTATAAGTAGTAAATGGTCTATGAAAAGAAAACACCTTTCAACATAATGCGATGCACTAAATGCCATGTGTTTGTTGAATGCAAAACCCATTCAATATATTTCTTTACAGTTTATCAGATTAAGTAGGAAAAATACAATGTCATTATTAACATAATAAAGTAAATGTTTGAAATGAAGACTTATACTTTATAAATTAAGTTGTAGTTGTTTTGTTTCCATTTGTATAAAACATGTCCATGTAAATTGTTTTCTGTATACATGTTAAACTTTGCTTGGCTTAAAGCTTTATTCAAATGTGAACTGTGGTTTTATTGTAGTTAAAACTTTTTTCACTTGCACAGTAACATTGTATAGATATACACACATAATTATATATAATTTAATGCAATATATAACTTTCATTAGAATGATACAATTAAGATATTTTATACAAACAGCGTATCTTCAAAACATTGAAAAGCTTGGTACCTTCTAGTTTTCAACGAATACGAAAACGAAAATTTTATTAGCATTTAAAGTCCACGCGCCCAAAATACATGTTATTATGACAATGTAGTGCATTCGTGATATAAATACAATTTACAACAATAACAAACAATGCCAATATTGAGTTTTAACACAAACCTGTTGTTTTAATATATACATTTTTAAAATATAAATAAGTATAAGCAGTTAAACAATAACGTATGTTAATGCGGATGTATTTTCTCAAAGATTAGCCCACATGATTTATTTTACTACTTGATGTTCTGACATTATTAAAGTCAGTCGTCTCTTGCTCTGCTACATTCAAATAAATAGTTTGCTATTTGAAAAATGTGTTTATCATTGTTTTCTGAATTTATCGTATTTGATAAATGAATCTATTCTATTTTCGATTCAATAAAATAATGTATGCATATGCTAATATTAAACACGTTTATATGCGTAAGGTATAATGTAATCAGACATATTTAAATTGCAGACTGTTTTATAGTAGATTTTATATAGTGGTATCCAAAACGCCATATATAAAGCGCTCAAGTGTATTTTAGACTGGTTATCATATTGCCTCAAGACCATGATGAGAGTTACCTACACAAAAGACAGTTTAGGCTTAATCAAAATATCTGAAAATATTGAATATTTCTTTGAAAGAAACATGAACATTCCTTGTGCGCCAAACCGTTGACGTGCTTCCGGGTTGCCTAGAGTGACTCATTTTAAATGCCTGCCATTTTAAACACATATTAGATAAATTGTGTTAATTGATTGCATATATATTTCAGTTTGTTTTAATCCACGTTTTTCTATTAAATAATTATATGTCTCAAATATTCAAAAATCTACATCAGTTTTGGTCATTTCTCGTACTGAACAACTTATATAAATCAATAAGGATGCTGGTGTGAAAACAAACGTTATGCCGATTGTCAGTTTACAATGTTAAATAATACATGCATTCAAAAAATCCTAAGAATCATTGTTTAAGGTGATGCGGATAGTTTAACATAATTCAAACACTTGCGTAAAAAAAGAAACACATGCTCCAAAGAGATTCGATTTATTTGTTTGTTGTGATTAAACATAACTCATTACACTAATAATATATTTAAACTGATCGCGGGGGTAGACACGTTTCTAATGTAAAACCGAAGTTTTCGCCATATGCAACACATGGAAAAAGTGTAATTTGTATATTCACTGTATACCAATTAGGGCCGTTTACAATTGTAACTCGTTGCTTCTTTGCATTACTTTGATATGATTACGGAGAAAATTAGAGCAGTCGCACGATTCACCCATTGTTTGTGTAGGTACATCGTCAACATTCACTAAGTCATACGGTAGTACCGGCTGCTTATCAGCGAAGACGAAAAAGGAGAGACGGTGTGTTTGTATATATTTGTTTTTATACGTTTTTGTTTAGATTTTCAAAAACAAAATTATATAAAGATGTAAGAAGCAATAAAGAGTCAGCACAGTAAATATAAAGTGACATAAGCTTATAATTCCATGAAAAGGCAAGTTAAAATCGAACAGTATGTGTTTTTGAGGTATTTTGTCAAGTTTATATAGTTTTATCTCTGCAAATAGCTTATTTTGCAAAAATCTACATCGACATACTTTTTGCGCGTTGTTCCACCGGTAACCAAACCGATTTTCAGAATTGTTCGTTGTTTTATATTAGTGATATAACGTCCTGAAGTGACAGGGTGTACAAAAAATGGAACCAGTTATCAGCGATTTCAAGTTATTACCGGCACCAGTGATCAGCGAAAGTTCATGTAGTTACAAATTCAAGCATTTGTCACAAATGTATCATTAAATATTCATTTAGACACATCACACATCTATTGTTTATCATAATCCGCCTCAGAGGCATGTGTTTTCGTCCGTACGTGCGTACAAACTGGCTGTTTTACTTAATGTAAAGTGTAGATATTATGTGTCTCTTCATAACACACACATACACGCACGCATCCACACACACATACCCTCCCCAGTCCCCCACCCCCAAACATACACACCATGTTATATAACCTATTTATATACATGTATAATAAAATTATTTAAACTTGCATGTACTCGTATAACCTTACTGCATTTATTGGATTGATTTTAAGCAAATATACGTCTTCGAAGTTGCTTTAAACGGATACTTTTTCCCTGACCATTTAATGTACTCCAACTTGATTAGATGATTGGACTGATAAATATGTAATCAAATAATAAATAGTACAACAGTTTCGATGAATGTCGGTACTTCAGAAGAATCACTTGTATCGGATGTTGATGTCAGATTGATGCATTCATCGTTTCCATTGCCTTCTGATTCGCAAACATGTGTATTGTCATCGGCATGAGCTTCTTCTAAATATTAGATGAGTAAGTAAGTAAGTAAGTTTTTATTATCGTGACTTGTGTATAACATTTACATTCATAAGTAAATAAAGATACAAAATAGATCACACCCGGCCCACCGGGCCTATAAGTCACCTTAGCAAGTTCCATTATTAACAACGTTGTATATAATTTGATAAAGCGTATCAAAAATAAAGATTGTTATCACATGACAGCAGCGACAGACATACGTATCGAATTTGTAATCGTGTTTACGAATACAGAATACTTCTTCTGCGTAAGTAGGCAGCCGTAATATATCTGGCTAGTTGTCTAGTGTTATTATGGATCAGATAAGCTAGTTGATCTATGGGGGACCGTGACATAAAACCAGTCTCCCGCAAGGCATCTCCAAGTATCCAAGCCTTAAGTCACTATATCTTTAACACAAAGTGTGTTTCATTTTCAACTGTTTGAAAGTCACAGAAGTTGCATAGTCTTCTATCCTCACTGTCGCCGAGATATCTTCCAGTTTCTATTCGTAATGGTAGGATGCCCGACCTGAATTGTACATATAACGAACATTGGTGCTTTGATACGTCCAATGTGAGATACGGTTCTTGTATGAAACTTGTTTTAAAAGTACAATAAGTTCTCAACTTAGGCATTCTAGCAACGTCTTGTTTCCAAATAGAGTCATAGTACACTTCTATGCGTTGCTTTGCAGAGGGAACATTTACAGTTTGTTTGTGGTTGAAAGAGTCACGTAGTCCGATGTGCGTCATAATATCCCTGATCTCGCTCGACCAGTTATTGGTGCATACATTATAGTCCATTTCAAACACTTTTTAGCAAAGTCTGGCTTTGTCCATGCACAACAGTCTATTCCAGAGGCGTAGCATGCATAGTCATCATCTATATCTGGTGGGTAGCCATCTCATGTCCCCGACCATAGCGGCGACTGGCGCGAATCGGTGGACACCAAGGAAATACCGCATCGCTCGGTTCTGTACATTATCTGCCTGTTGATTAAACACCTTGAATGCTTTGTAGTTCACATGACCGTGTATAACTAGCATACCTTCTTTCTTTTGCACCTTCCCATTGCTCTCGTGTTTAACTACATACCTTTGTTTAAATTCAGATAAAATTAATAATCAATGCAGT
Organism: Congeria kusceri; assembly: GCA_027627225.1. Classification (NCBI taxonomy): domain Eukaryota; kingdom Metazoa; phylum Mollusca; class Bivalvia; order Myida; family Dreissenidae; genus Congeria; species Congeria kusceri. The sequence continues at coordinate 48,396,344 of CM051034.1, read as the reverse complement.
AAGGTTATACGCCTACAAGCAAGTGTAAATAATTTTATTAAACATGTATATAAATAGGTTATATAGATGGTGTGTGTGTGAGGGGGGGGGTTGGGGCGGATGTACGGACGAAAACAAATGCCTCTGGGGCGGAACAATGCGCAAAATGTCTGTCGATTTAGATTTTTGCAAACTAAGCTATTTGCGGCGATAAAACTATATAAACTTGACAAAATACCTCGAAAACACATAAGGGTCAATTTTAACTCGCCTTTTCTTGGAAAATATAAGGTTCTGTAACTTTATATTTTCTGTGATAACTCTTTATTGCTTCTGACATCTTTATTTTTATTTTTATTATTTTTTTTGAAAATCAAAGCAAAAACGTATAAAAAACAATATATACAAACCCACCGTCTCTCCTTTTTCGTCTTCGCTGGAAAGTGGTGCATTCGCTGATACGGAGCCGGTAGTACGGTGTGAAGTCGTTATCGGTAAACCATGTACTTAGTGAGTTTCATAGTTTCATCAATATTTGAATAATGATAATAGTAAAACCTGTGAAATGAAGTGGAATGAAACGCAATTTGTGAATTATTGCCGCAAACTTCTCTTGAAAGCCGTCAACGCTTTAAGTTAAACGCATAGACATAATTGCGAAAGTACAAGTTTGGATAGGATACCACATCGACATAACAAACATTTCGAGTTAAAATTTGACTTATCCGTATGTATTCATATAAAATAAGTAGGAAGAAAGTGGATATTTTTTTCCGCTCCGACATATGCGGAACTTCGACTGAGGCCAATTCAAGAAAACGAAGTTTAGCTGTATATAGTTCGATGATATTATACAATAGGGCTCTACTAGACTCACTCAATCGACTTGACCAGTTTTGTACAAAAGCGTCTTTTAGACGTTGGTTAACGATTGATAAAAACACTTTAACATCTCCAATGCCTTGCATCATCCACACATCGTTAAAGCCTAAGGAACAGAGGAGTATGTTAACTTGTGAGCACCAATTTGTCTTATTTGGGTTATTTTCAAAATCGTTTTTTAACATTGTGTAAACTTTTTTAACAAATTTGTTTTCATTACTCTGTAATAGTTTTATCCAATATTTAATAATGTTATAATGCCTCATAGTCTGCATAAATAGCATATCAACTAAGAATCGTTACCACATCAACTAAGGATTGAACACTATATTTAGCGGCATAAAATATTAGATGACAACAATAAATTTTCTAATATATTCAGGGTTTCCCGCAGGCCTGTTTCGCTTGTCGGGTCCGACATGCCTTCAAAGCAGTTAGTCATTTGCCGACATGCTTAAATAACGTCGACATGCTTTAATTTTCAAAGCGACAACCCTTAATCCCTTTATCTTATTACACCAATCTTTATTCACAGGGCCATAAACAAACGCCGTATTGATCGATAAGGTCTAACTTCCAACAGTTTATTGACAAGTGACTAAACTGTGTAGTCCCGCCCACAAAGATTTCATTAGCCAATCAAATACGGCGATTTATAGTGCGGAGTTTATACCTTACTAACAGCTAAAACCGTGTTTGACAACAAAAACTATCGTTGACGGGAAAAGTGAACAAGAATTTTAACACATTTGATTATTATAGTTAACGTTTTTATTTTATCCCGGTAATTTCCTTATCCATTTCACAAATTGATACTCAAACATATGGAAACGAATACTGTAATATAGAGCCTAATTTTAAAACACAAATGAACGTCGTCAAACGTTATTTTGTTCTCATAAAAACTTCAATTAAGCACGTGACCAGTACACGCACGTTTTTCACGAGGCATCCGTGACCTTGTGCATGGCAATTTTCGCGCGCTTTTGTAACAAAATACGCTTTTTACATAGAGATACAAGCCCGTATTTAATGTCTATTAAGAACCGCATATTCAAGTTTTGAAAAACAACGGTGAATTTGATTCCGCTTTTAATGTCCGCATGTTGTATAACTGATATAAATTATCAATTTATTTTGCATCTGAAAACAATTAATGAAATAAAAAACAGTTTTTGAAGAAACGAGCGGTCATGACAGAATTTCATGGCGGAAAAATATAGGCTTTTTAACGAATCTGAATACTATGTATGATTGAAAATTAATTCCATAAGAAAACATGCAGCCTAGTATTTTGATGTACACTGCCTCCAAAGGAGTTAGGTAAACACGTGTTTATTCAATTAAGAAAACCGCAATAGTTTAAGTAGGAGAAATATTTTTAATAGTTTCAGTTTTATAAAAGTAAGAATTCACAAATTAAAGATAATGCATAGACAGGTGCTGGTCGAGCAATAGGCTAGGTAGTTTAAACGATAAAAGGCGGTAGTTAAAACGATACTGCCGATTTGATCGCCGCCGGGATTTCGAACGTCGTAGCCAATTTCGGAAAGATAGTGTCGCGTAATGCGGCTGATTTTGGGGAGTTGGATTCGAACCGTGCAGCCAATTTCGGGGAAGTGGGTCGATCGTTGAAGCCGAATTCGGGGAGTTGCGGTCATGCGATGCGGCCGATGTCGAGGAGGTGGAGTCAACGGAGCGGCCGATTTCGGGGGGCTGGCTAAGAGATTGGATGGGAACGATCCTATGGGGGGGGGGCGGATGCCGACATGCCTTCAAGAAATCCTGCGGGAAACCCTGATATTTAGTGGATATTACAATTAATTAACGACACTATAGATAAGCATGGTATTTGCTGTCAAATTTATCTGAGCTATATGGCTGCAAAGCAACAATCTTATTTGAACATGTTAGCTTAATAGCTTGGCGAATACCAAAAGCAACCCTTACAATGAATGTTATCAAATTAATGTTAGTTATTCAGGAACCATATTGTCATACAATTTCTCCTTAAGTATTTATAATACGAGCAACGTGTTTTTCTTTAACTCTTTAAGGTATTTCCACCAAATAATATATATGCGTCTGGCTTCATACGGAAAAAAAATATTTAGTCGTTTTGAAAATACTTTAAGGTAGAGTATCCATAATGATTTTCCGCGTTATTTGCCAATGTCAGGTGATGTCGGCATTCTTTGTAGATTGTATTCCGGTGAATACGGCTACATTCGGCACAGTCCGCTATACATCTTTTTTTCTGTCAATTTGTCAAGTTTCATTTGAAATAATATTTGTTTCGTACTTTATAGGTATACTTGAACTTATCGTGAACTTAAGGCTTTATGGTAAGCTACAAATATTAACACGCCCAAGGACGTTGAACATGCGCAAACATTTCAGCGTCAATTCAACGATGTATATGTTCCTAAAATAGAAAAATAAGAAGCAACCGTTCTGTATTTACTTGGAAATGTATCATTTTAAAAATTGTACAAATTATTGGTGAGAGGTGAGAAGCTTTCTGAATACATGCCCAAATTTAAACACGTATTTAACGTTGTAATTTTCCCTGCAAATTGATATTTAGCGTCCTAATTTGTATAATTGATACTGTTTTATCATATGCTTTTCAGTGAAATATTAAATATTATCGGGCAAAGTTTTTTAATATATTTTCACTGTTTCAGTAGTGAAAATATAACATAAAACGGAATATTTTTCCATAAATAGCATCGATTTACAAGTAGTGGTTTACAACCCTTTGCAAATGTATATAATGTACAGTATGTACATGCATTTTATGTGTTTACATAAAACACATTATAAAATTCAACAAAATTATAATTTGGCGACAACGACTCACAAAATATGGCACTTTTTTCCCACCATACTAACGAGTGACAGTTTTTTATGACGTCAGAATATACGAACTAGTGACGTTTAAGCTTATCTGGCGCAATTTTATTTATCTATTGTCCAAAAAAATAATTTGTTGATCTCGGTGTAAGATCGTGTTTTATGTGTCAGAATGGCCCAATGGTCTTTGGAATAGTAAAAAAAAAAATATTTGATTTAAAAATTTGATAATATTTGGTATTTCAATCCCTGAAATGATACACATACGACAATCATAAAAAAATTCAGGTTTGAAATAATTGTGTTTCGGGAAACTCTACTTTATATTATCTTCCTTGTATCGCCTTAAATATGAAATACAATAAATAATACATGATTACTTAAAGGCACATTTGAGTCACAAGTCGTAACATGTATGTTGTGAGTACGACACCAGTTAAAACTGATGTGATGTAAAAGCTGTCGGTCCAACATACAGTATATTTAAATAAACCATATACATGTTAAATTTTAGTAAAAATGAACAGTCTTAAAACATCCTAAACGTTTCAACCAAAGTTTCTTTAATGCACACAGTCAAACAAGTCACATAAAACATACGTCTGTAATAATCCACCAAAGGCGATAGATTGGTTTAACATTTTTGTGGCCGGTTTGACTTTGCTGGACCGTTTTGTGACCAGTTAGACTTAATTCCGCCATTATCGGCCCATGTTAGACGTACTATAACGTTACAGTACGCTCGGGACCAGACTGGTTATTCAGCAACTATATCGTCATAAAAGTTATCGTATCAGTAATATGAGCATTCTTCAACATGTACATCAAGTACTCTTTAATGTTATTCAGCCGTTTTATAGATAATCAAATGTTTCCTCTTCTTCTCGTCTTAAATTACGTGAGGAGCGATCAATACACGATATACATAATATTTGTGGATTTCGGTTTATGATTGAATTTTATTTAGAAAAAAATATTTGCACGAGTTGCGTAGCCACGAGTGAAAATATAATTTTCTGCTACAACGAGTGATATAAAATTTCATCATAAGCCGACATTCAACAAATTTCTTTTTAAATTATGCTATTGTGCAATGCATATATAAAAATGCGCGACGTGCGCTTAAACGTCACATTTCGTGTATATTCTGACGTCATGAATATTGTCATAAATGACGTCGTAATGATTACATCACATTAGTATGGTGGGATATAAGAGTCCTGACATATTGTGTGCGTCGTTGTCGCTTAATTATATTTTTGTTAAATTTTATAATGTGTTTGTGGTAAACATATGTATGCAAAAACTGTACATGTCTAAAAAAAATTGCCAAGGGCGGTAAAATATTTCTGGTAAATGTATGTTATCTAGAATCTGTAGAAAAATAGAGTCTAGTTCGTTTCTTGTTATATTTTTACTGCAGTGAAAATATATCCAATGCTCAGTTAGTGAACATATAAAATTTTATTTCAACAATAAAATTCGATATTTCACTGAAAAGCATATCTATTGAAATTTCAAGTCACGTTTAAGTCACATGTCGTAATATGTAGGTGCGTATGACACCAGTTTAAACATGTTATCAGTCCAACATATACATGTAAATATACAGCCAGCCGACAGCTTAGCCTGATTACACTCCTGATAAAGTTATTCAGCCAGCATTGTTCTGAAGAGAAAATTGTTGACCAATTTCGTTTTCGATAATTATGTTAGTTGTGTGTACACGATTAGAAAATCTTGCTTCCGGTTGAAAAATAAACAAAGAAAGTTGAAATTGTATTGAAGTTTATTGTCTATAGCACATTTATTTTGGTAGCAGAGCAATGTTTGCTGGTTTCCACTCATTCAAAATGAGTGACAAAGAGTGATGATGCGCCTAGCAAAGATCTGGCAAAAGCGTGTCTCGACAAAGTTGAAGAGGCTATGGATTCTACATTTCAAAGTGTCAACGACATGGCCTTAATAGTGAAAGATAAGGTCGAGTTGGCAAGTATTTTGAATGAAATTGACATTTTTGAAAAACAATATTATGACCTTATGTGTTTGTATGATGAAATATTTACAGTAAGCTCCAAGTCTGACCACGATCATGAATCTAACCATGAAGACGATGGTAAATCTGATTCGGCATTAGGCAAAGATATGTGGAAACAACTCCAAAGAGTACAGATCTCCGTGTTCACAGGTGATAAGACAAAGTACCCTGCATGGAAGGCAGCTTTTCAAGCATGTATTGACGAATCGCCATGTACACCATAGTACACACTTCTTCAATTACGATAGTATTTAGGGGGCGAAGCGCTACATTCTATTTAAAACCTGGGACATTCGAAAGAGGCTTATGATGATGCAAAAGAAAGACTTGACAGAAAATATGGTGGAACTAAGAGAGTAGTAAACCAATTCTTAGATGGATTAGAGAATATCCAGCCGTTGAAGACTGAAACGTCGAAAGGACTTGAAAAACTCGCTGAATTGCTAGACATAGCAGCCATTAATTTGAGGGAAGTAAATCATCTTCATGATCTTGAAGGAGGCTCACTGTACCACTGTCTGAAAAAGAACTGCCACAAACCATGTAAACACTCTATCAGAGAACACTTCACGACAAATCGTTACAGACTCCGTTCAAACTTTGAGAAAGTTTGTGAATGAAGAGACTGAATACGCAGTACATGCAAATGAGACCATTTATGGTTTGATTCGTCATGAAACCTCTCGAATGAAACCTCAAAATACTTTCTTTGGAAAAACTGATACTAAGCAAAAACAATCTGTTCAGTGTCAAATTTGCAGAGAAAATCACAATGTTTGAGAGTGTCAGAAATTCAAAGCTATGAACAAAGAAGAAAGATGGAAACATGCTAAAGATGCTGGACTTTGCTTCAGATGCTTCAAAGGTAATCATATGGGGAAATAATGTAAATTTAAGGGACAGTGTGGAATGAATGGCTGCACTAAAACACACAACAGGATGTTGCACAGAGAAGTTTTGAATGTGAAAGCTAAAGAATTTCATCCTGTAGCACAGAACAAAGATGAATAACAAACATTCAGTGTTAATAATACAACAAGTATTGCTCTAAGAACAGTTCCAGTAGTAGTATCAGCTGGCAATCGTGAATTAGTCATCAATACATTCTTAGATAATGGGAGTACGACTTTTTATCTTAACGCAGATGTTGCATGTGAATTACAACTTCAAGGTGAAAGAAAGACAATACAAGTTAGCGTGATTAATGGAAAATCAGATAAATTCAGCACTATTAATGTCAGTTTCAAACTTCAGAGCACAAATAGAGACTTTGAACTTACATTGGAAGCCCAAACAACAAGAGATGTAACTGGGCAACTACAAACAGTGAATTGGCAATAGATGAAAGAGCAGTGGCCACATCTTAAAGACATCCAATTCCCCAGTGCCGGTAGAAGGAAGAAAATAATTAAATGATAGGCCTTGACTACGCGCAGCTCCATAAATCACTAGGAGAGATAGGAGGTGGTGCGGGAGAACCAGTCAATAGATTGACTCCACTCGGATGGACATGTGTCGGACCGATAAAGAGAGAGAATAATCACACTAGCACTAGCATGTTCATGTTCCATGTCAATAACTTGGGGACTTCATTGAAACAGTTTTGGGACGTTGAAAGCGAAATTGAGTGTAACCAAATGTCACCAGAAGAAAAGAAAGTGCAGATGCAAATAGAAAATAGTATTGAATAGGGGTGTAACGATATACCGGTATACCGGTATATCGCGATATCAGCTCTTGCGATAATATATCGCGATATGTAAATTACATACCGGTATTAAACGACATGTACAGTTTGTTTGCAATCATGTCTTCATGACAAAAAAATATTCGTATGCTGTTAGAGTTTATTTTTCCATATAATAATAATAAGGCCTACTTCCTTTACTGTTTTTGGTGATTTTGCATGTTCATAACTATCGGCTCTAAATTAATATGCTTTTAATTCTGGTGTAATGATTTCTATCGAACGGAATTTTTTATTTAGATTTTTGAATAATGGAGTTTGTGAAACAATTTAACATTTGTATAACATTGTTAGATTAAAACGTTAATACTGGTAAAATTCTGACAAATTATTAGTTTATTATTTACGGAATTACCGAGGCGGTATATGATAGTCTCTTTTACCCACAAAGAATACAAAATACATTGAAGTTGTTGAACATGTTAATTGATTTAAAATGTTTCGATAAAAGCATACTTTTCTGAGACTTAATGTTAATATTTGACAGACAAATATATGCTGGTGAGATTTATGGTGTATCTGGGACTGTTTACTAGGTAATGAAAATTATGAAGTTTTTTTTAATGAATTAAATAAAGTTGAAATATGAACATATTGAGATCGCACACTGTTTAATACAAAATGACCGTTAAAGACTTTTGTGAGTTAAGAAGAGAAACAGTGCATTGTAATATGGGCAATACATCGCGGTATATATCGCGATATATTCCAAAATATTGCGATATATCGCGATATGAGTCGGTGATATCGGTACACCCCTAGTATTGAACACAAAAACAATAGATACGTAGTTCATTGCCATGGAGATCAGATAAAGAGACATTACCAGACAACTATAGTACCGCATTGAAAAGGCTATATGGCACTGAGAAAAGTTTGAAAACTTCACCTGAACTGAAGCAAGAATATTGCGGAATCATACAGAAATATGAAGAGAAAGGTTATGTTAGGAAGGTTGAAAGAAAAGACAATGAAAAGGGATGGTATTTGCCACATTTTGCAGTAGTCAGGCCAGAAAAGGAAACACTAACAGTTCGTACTGTATTTGATGCATCATCCAAACATGAAGGTACGAGTTTAAATGAGTGCCTTAGTACAGGGCCAACATTGCAAAGATAACTTGTTGATGTGTTGCCGAGGTTCAGGAGAAATCCGATAGCAGTAGTGTGTGACATAGCTGAGATGTATTTGAAAGTTGGCTTAGCAAGTGAAGATCAGAAATACCAAATATTCTTATGGAGAGAATCACCAGAAAGACCCATAGAGACATTTGAATTCACACGTTTGGTGTTCGGGGTGAACTAATCACCATATCTAGCCCAGTATGTATCCCAACATAATGCGATACTGTATGCTGACATGTATCCGAAGGCAGCTGAGACGATTCTGAAATCCACTAATATGGATGTTAGCATGGATTCCGCGAAAACTGTAGCTGAAGGAATAGAACTATGTAGCCAATAAGAGAACTATGGCTGAAAGCTTACATGCATGCAAGAAAGTGGATCGCAAACTCACTAGACGTGTTAGAAACAATACCAGAAGAAGACAGTGCAGCAGAAATAGATATAGGGACAGGAAATCTACCAACAACTAAAGCTATTGGAGTAGCCTGGCTAGCCAAAGATGATGAATTCATATTTAAAGTTTGTGATCAAATGGCAATGCCAAGTGAAATTCAAGAGAAATGTATTGAAGACTATCAGTAGGATATTTTATCCTTTAGGGTTTTTAGCATCGTATGTAGTGCAAGGAAAATAAATCATGCAGGAATTCTGGTTTTGCGGAGTTGACTGGAATGAAAAAGTGAGAGAAACAGAGATGTGAAAATTTCAAAGATGGTACGAAGAGAATGTTTGCGTAGTGAAAACAGTGAAACGGAATTGAAGTCCATGTCAATTCATACATTCGTAGATGCATCATTGATAGCATATGGAGCAGTCGTATGTTCGCGATGCCAGTACGAAAATGAAGATGCGACTGTATGTTTTGTTGCTGCGATAAGTCGTGTTGCTCCTACAGAATCTACTAGCATCCTGATACTTGAATTACTTGCTACAACCCTTGGCTTAAAACTTGCATCGACAATTTGCAGAGCTCATGCAATAGAAATCAAACAAGTAGCATTTTGGTCAGATAGTATGAATGTCCTTTAATGGATTAGGAAAAATAGACTACAAAATAAAACATTCGTCGCAAATAGAATTGGTGATATTCACAGAGCTACAAACCCAAGTCAGTGGAAATATGTTCCAACAAATGACAACCAAGCAAACAAAGTATCAAGAGGAATATATGTAGCCATTCATGCTGTAGCTAACATTCGGTGGGAAGGACCCAGCTTCCTCAAAGAAAGTGAAAATGAATGGCCAAAGAGCAAAATTGATGTGAGAAATGAAGGGAAACTTCAAATGGGAAAAACAGGACAAACAACACTTCATGTGTCACAAGAAAAATGGCGACAAGACCCAGAAAGATATTCAAATTGGATAAAACATGCAAGAATTCGAGCATGGGTCAAAAGATTCATTGAAAATTGCAAATGAAAGAAAGATGATCGTGTATTTGGACCATTGAGTGCATGTAAAATTGAAGAAAGCAAAAACTGAAATGATTAAAGAGACACAGAGAACACACATTTTGCAGAAGAGTATGACAAACTTAGTTAGAATCAGAAAGTATGCATTTCTAGCAAACTGATCAAACTCAATCCAAAATTAGACACTGAAGGCATGATGAGAAGTGATAGTGGAATTGAATACTCTGAATGTCTTCCATATGACACAAAGTATCGTGTATTGCTACACAGAAAGAGTCCAATTACAGAGATAAGTGCGAGAGATGCCCATGAAAAGAACAATCATAGTGGAACAAACCAAACACTCTCTGATCTGTCAGTGAAATACTGGATTGTAGCAGCTATAGAGCAAATAAGAGACTGTGAAAACAAGTGTTCTGAGTGCAAACGAAGGAAAAGAAGACCAAAAGATCAACTCATGGCACCTCTACCAAAAGTAAGAACCAGAGTAACAATGCGAGCCTTCAGTAATGTCGCAGTAGACTTTGGTGGTCCTTATATTACAATCCAGGGCAGGGAAACGCGACGAGCAAAGAGATATCTCTGTCTATTTACATGCTTATCTACTCGCGAAGTGCACCTAGAAGTAGTCATTGGTCTCGATACAAACGCATTATTAAATGCATTATACAGAATGGTGAACAGGATAGGCTTACCAGTTTAACTCTACTCTGACAATGACACTAACTTTGTCAGAGCAGATAAAGAACTCAAGGAACTAGTGCAATGTGTAGACAAAGACAAAATCAAAGTAAGTGCTGCTAACTGAGGAATTCAGTGGTTTTTCAACCCACCTGCGGCACCTCACAGGGGTGAGGTACATGAAATTATGATTAAATCGGCCAAACGTGCAATATCAGCTATCTTGACTTCAGCTGATACCTCTGATGAGGAGCTCATCACAGTTTGTACTGGAGCTGAAAGTTTGATAAACTCTCGTCCACTTACCTACACCAGTCAGCAAATGTCGCTGATTGTACACCTCTTACTCCAAACCATTTTCTGTTTGGACACGTTGGAGGTCAGTTCGCTCCTGATACAGTAGATGACACGAACTATAGTCCACTGAAACACTGGAGACGCATGCAAGAACTCGTGAAACACTTCTAGAAAAGTTGGTTGAAAGAGTTTCTGCCAATGCTTGCTGGCAGAAAGAAGTCGTTCCAACAACACAGAGTCTTTCGCATAGGAGACGTCGTTCTGGTGGTCGATCGCAAGTTACCAAGCGTTTGATTGGTCGATTAGTTAAGATTTTCCCGGGAGCTGATGGCCATGTTCGTGCTGTCAGTGTTCGCGTAGGACAATCGGTGTTCAAGAGATCTGTTACCAGACGCTGTTTAATCGAGCCAGACAACGATAATTGATGAACTAAAGCGCAATCTAGAGTCAGCAAGAGGAAGAACTCAGCATCAATACTTAGCGTTAATGTAAATAAGTTCATTTTCTTTTGGTTGTTGTGTTAAGTGGCACAATAATCCACAGAGCAACCAAATTATCTTATTTAAGGTGTAAAAGGTTTGATATGCAGGATTACACTGTGTTAAAAGGGGCATAATAATCCCCTGTGTATACTGATTCGTGCAAGAACAAACATTATGTTTTCTGAAGAAAGTGAATTGCTTTGATTATTGCCTAGTGCTCAATAATGACAATTTATATTACCATGTTGCACTTTGATGATATAACAGTATTACATATAATTATGATTTGTTTCTTGTCATTATTTATGTATGCTTATTTTTTATGATTTTACCATTATGTTTGCAGTTGTAACCTGAGGAAAACTATTGGTTGAAAATGTTCGCGTACAATTGAACCTGTTGGACAATTGTTTTCATTTACTATTTCCAGATTTAAAAATTGCTTCAAAAAAGTGTGAAATGTCTTAATTTTCATTTTCCAAGTGACCGATTATTCTTTTATTGAATACAATTTCTGTATAAGACATTACCTGAACTTCAATATTTATTGCTGCACAGTATACTAGATTTCTAAAATGTGTTTTTGTGATTGTTTGTAGTATTATAATTTCCGTATTAAGTTTTGTAATTACTAGTCATACTTTAAATTGTGATATACCATGTACCTAATGTTGTTGTACCTAATAATTGAGATAGCTTTGAAAGATATTACTTTCTAATTATTGCTTTACATAACTTGGTTACCAGATAGTAACATGTAAAATGTAAAAGCTTTGTTCATAGAAGTCATGTTAATTTGTGTTTTTGTTAAGAGGTTTTGAAACATTTTTAATGTTTACACAAACTTGAAATAGAATACTATAGACTATTCAAGGAACACAGACAATTTTGAGATTTAAGTTTCTCAATTTAGAAATAGAAATGTTCTTCTAATAGAAAACTAGTTATATTTGTATTTACTCATTGTTGAGATGATGTCACCCTATATGACTGATCTTTAATAGTTTGTTAATCCTGTGATAGAGGTCTACTTCAAGTCAAAGAAATAGTCTGATAGACAGATGTCTTTTTTACAAGTATGTTATTACCGTAAATAAAAACGCTTCCACTGAATGTAGTTAAGCAATTAGTATACATCTTGTATTTTTTACGTTTGATAAATCTATATTTTATCAATGTATGGGAGAATGTTCTGAAGAGAAAATTGTTGACCACTTTCGTTTTCGATAATTATGTTAGTTGTGTGTATCCGATTAGAAAATCTTGCTACCGCACTGCGCAGTTAAATAAAGATCAGACAGGAATGAGATCATGTTGTATTTCCTTATTAGTGTCTTATCAAATACAAAGGATTTCACGCATGTCAACACATGGATAAACATTTACGTATATACGTATGTCAATATTTTTCTTAATCAAGCTGTGATTCCGTTGTCGGAAACAATGAACCAAACATATTGAACTTATTTAACTTAAAACGAAAAGTTAATAATAAATAAATACACGGACGTTATACGCTAAATCATTAAGTTGGCTAAATGGGAACTTTATTGTAACATTTTCTGTTTACGTTTATAGTGAGATTTTTATTGACTGAAACGGGGTATGAACACGTATTAATTATATCCAAAGTTACCTAAATGGTTTATTAATTCGAAAGTAGTACCATTTGATTTTTGTCTTCTTGTGTGTACTTCACTCAAATAGATTTCTAATGGTAGTTAAACTTTGGTTTATATATAGTGCTATAAAATATAATTGTTGATACTACTACTTTATTATAAACTCAAGACTCAATAGTGTATAATGGTATATGCCAGTATGCAATGCTAACATGACGGGCTAATACATAACTACCTGTCCAATAAACATGTCGACACCAATTACCATTGTGGAACATATCAAATTATTGTGCGATTGTATTGACAAGGCGCTCATTAATATCCGGTAGCGCTCGACTGTTCTATTTATATCCGTTTCATATTTATATAGCGTCTAAATAACGGATTTCATAATCATATATCAAAAGCATCCGTGCGCGGTGGATAGATTTTTAGATTTTGAATCATAATGACAGTGGTTCGAATCCTGCCAAAATCTTTTCATTTTCTTTCACTTGAACATCACAATTTTTCTTTATTTATCTTTTTTTTCCTATTTTCATTTGTTTTATTTGTATTTGTTAATTCATTTTATCTACATATAAAAATGCATTCACAAAGACTCCGTTTCCCTCACAGCATATCGGTGCAGATCTCTTCTGCGTCAGAAACGAGGGTGATGAGTAGCTTCCGTGTCATGACGTCAGCAGAATAAACAATTATATACATTAAAATAACTAAATAAATACAATAAATAAAAAGTGCCAGTTCTGGGATTTGAACCCCAAAACATCACGCTTACAAACTTTGCGTAGGAACCACTGCACTACAGTATCAACTTTAACGAAGTTAAAATTTTATCAATACATATTCGCGTTAAAGTCGATTACTTGAGTCAGTAGCTTACAATAGGTTCACGAAAATAAACGGAATATTCATGAGTGCCAGGTCAATAAAATCGCACAATACATGCGTTATTTACCAAAGATAATTATATTTTGGAAAGCGGCGTTGCTACATTTAAATTAACTAATATCCAGTTGGTGTTGTGAAAAAGTGTTGAGCGCGAATGTTCGTCTGTGAATTTGTACACACACATTTGAAGTGATCATAATACGAAATACGTTTTCTAATGAATTCATCAAAGGGCATTATGTATCTATGTGTTTTGCGCAACATCTCGAATGCATCTTATTTTTAGTTTTTACACATGTGAATTAAAATGTGGCGTTAACTTGATGACAATTAATTATCAAACCTTAAAAACAGTATGAACCACAAGAAAATCATGCATATCATTACTATTTACCCGACACGAATGTTAATAAATACAAACGATTCGAACCTATATAAAAGGACGTGTAACTTGACGCACTGATCGTTAGGGTATACATTTCTGCACAGCTGTATTGTTCCAGTACATAAGGCATAAACGAATAGTGCAAAAACACTGACCTGATCCTGCTGACCTCTATTTTAATAAATTAACCGGTTAATTAATTATCGGTCAGTCCGTTCCGTAAACATACCCACGAAAGTTCACGTGGCCCACTATTTATCCGATGTATTAATAATTGACATAAGGTATTAAAATAAACGAAGGTATATTGATCAGTTCTACTGACGGAGTAAGTAATGTCGAAGAGAGTTAGCTTTGTATTTGGTAAAAAGTTCAGTAGTTCGGAACTCAATCAGGTTATAAACATGTTATTTTATTTTGCTTAAATTTTCTTCAAAAACAAGTTCGTCTTTTCTTGATCATTTTTTTCATGTTCCTAATAAATATTTTAATCAACCAAGCAAAAAGCGGGCCTAATAAATAGTATGGATGCCCGTTCCGTCTTGTTGTGTGTAACCGCAGTACTGAGTATGAAATTTCACAACGCACATTTTTTGCAAGCGATCAGAATGTCGTTATTATTTGAAAAAAAGTCTTAAATTCCAGCACGAACTAACGACAAAATGCCCGCTGGCTCCTGGCACAAACCTAAGCTAGCACGTGCTGTCAATTATTAACCGACGACACGCCAGATATCAGACGACTACTAGTCTAATATGGTACACTGAGAACAATGGGATGACGTCACAGCAATGTTAATTTTTAAAACGGTTCTCAATTGCATTTTTACCGACTGTAACCGAATTGGTTTTAGACGCAATTTTGGAGTTGTGTATTAAACTTGACATTTTCAAGGTCGTGTTGATATCGACTATTGTGTATTCAATGTTTGGTAAAACATGTTTTAAATGAACATAAACTGATCCTGCGTATTGAATTTCAATGCAGTTATTTGGAAATCATTCTAATAATGGAGTCTGGTGTATATATATTTCCATTTATGTCATTATAGCGGCAAAGAACGCGTTATGTTTTTGTGATGTATGCGGACTACAACCAATACAAAATGCATGCTACTGGTATCAAACTGTTAATTGTGTTGATTCTATGTTATGTGTACACAAATAGTTGACTTTTAAGTTGATTGGATGATTCCGTGTACAATTACATCCCAATATTGACTGATATATAGTGCGAAATTATTGCCCTGACACACACTGATCATAGTGACAAACCAAAAGTGCGTTTGGTTGTTTGCGTTATGGAGACGAATTGCTGTTGTAGGGTAACGAGATTGGTATTTAATGGTCGTGTTTTGTAAGTGCTAGTGCCCCACGACATTGGACCGAGTTCAATTCCTTCTGACAGTGACCTTTTGTAATAACTTTTGACAGTGACCTTTTGTAAAATGTTATGAGAAATTTGTTGAAATACAAGGCTGAGTTGTGGCAATTACGTTATCAATGTATTCCAAGTTTCATGTGAATACCTTATGTAGTTCAGAAATTATACAACTTTGGAACACAAACTTTCAAAATACAAAACAGAGTTATGGGCAATGTTGCACCTGATGCTGGAGTTGATTACAAAGCTGTATTTCAAGTCTCCAGTGAATACATTATGTAGTTAAGAAAGTATAAGACTTCTGAATAAAAACTGAAAATCTATGTGAAAAAGGGGCTTAACTTTGTCAAAATACTTAACAGGGTTATGTGAATTGTGGAACCTGATGCTGTAGTTGATGAACAAATACATTCAAACTTTCAAGTGAATAACCTATCAAGTTTTTAAGTTATAAAACTTTTTGAATAAAACTGTAAATCTGAATATGTAAAATGGGACATAACTATGCCAAAATCCAAAACAGACTTATGGTGAATGTTGCACCTGATGCTGAAGTTGGTCGCAAAGGTATATTCCAAGTTTCCAAGTTTCAGGTGAATAACTTATGAAGTTTTGAAATAATACAACATTTGAATAAAAGCACAAATCCAAAAATCTATGTAAATAATGCAAAACACTGTCAAAATACAAAACTGTTATAGGGAATGTGCACTAAATGTTGGAGTTGATGACAAAGGTACATTCCAAGGTTCAAGTGAATGACTTGTTTCTTTTCTATTTAATTTTTCATACAGAAAAGCATTATACATACGGAACATTACGCTAGTCAATTGTTCCAAGAGTATGTATTAGTCGAGTGGCTTGTGTGATGACGAGAGGCGGAGCTATGTAATAATAATAATTATAATAATGTGTAAAGTACACTTGTTTATAAAATATCGACGCCGGGACTCGAACTCCGAACTTCGCATGGCAAGCGCGGCATCTGTTCCACTACACCATTCTCGATTTGCGATATATATAAAACCAATACTATATTAATTAACATTGTTGTATTGCCAATGCTACGCTAGATACTTGTCGTATTATCTATAAATATATTCCGATGCATACAGAATATTCATGAGTGTCAGGTTAATAATTGTGCACTATAGCAATATGTATCAGGCAGATGTATATCAGTCTTAAAATTCTCATTGTGGTATGATAAATACGCGTACTGTTGTGTTGAAATTTAAATACATTTGAAATAGGACATCAATGAAGCGTGTGTACGTCTGAATAAATAATTCCGTATACGGTGTGGACTATGTAACCAGCTTTAGCTTCTAGATCATGCCAAAGTGTATTCATTAATGTTCTAGCATCAATCTTTTATTCTACCAAACTTCATCATGTTCCTTATTTATGTAATAGTTGATGCATGTGATGAAATTTTCAGGCGACAACAATGAACAAGGCGGTGGCCAACATACATGTTTCTATTTTGATACGCATCATTATATTGGTAAGTCATTATCTCGTATATTCACAAATTGTGTATTTTGATTGATTAAAAGCTTATACACCTCAAACACTATAATTGCAAAATCAATTCATAATGTTGTAATATTACTTCCGCCAAGGAGATGAAGCTTTTGCCTATTTTGGTGTGTTAGTCTGTTTGTCAGCAACTTTACGCAAAATGTTATGAACAAAATAGAATGAATATTTCTGGGACTGTTGCAAATGGACCAATGAACAAATTATTAGATTTTGGTGGTGAACTGGGTCACCGTCTGGATACAGGAAGTATTCTTTATAAGTGAGAGAAAAGTCAAACTGGATTCTTTAGCGTATGTCTATGCTTTAAGACTGCATTTTAGTTTTAGTAATATATTTTACATACCTAAGTTTATTCCTCATTATGCTGTTTTTACTGTTTTTAATATTATAGTTGTAGCAGGTCTTGTATGTATTCTTGTAATATTTTAATGCAGCGTGATATTAAAGGAAATGCGTGGTCGCTTAATAAATTGAACTATTATAGAAAGATATATCAAGAATAAAATATATGCATACACATATTATCAACAGATTCCTACAGTAATATGCGAACATGCGATGCGTTTGGACTGTGAGCCGTGTAGCCTGAATATGCAAGAGTTAAACGTCTACTGTCCTAAATACAGATCCTGCCAGTGGTATTGCCAGGAGAAACACGCAAACTGCACACCCGGAACCAGATATCACTGTGCTAGGAATTTTCGCGACAAAGAACGGTTTGTCGATACTTGTGCCCCGGAAATATTTTGCCCGGAAGGTAGGGGTATATTTTTAGGTCATCGGTTGACTAAACAATTTCGAAATATAAGATTAGCTACTTTAACTTCATCACCATACTACAATTGCCATGACACAATAAATTTGAAATTATCGTACGTGTATATTATACACATTGCAATTTTTTGTATGATTATTCCCTAGGAAAAGAACCTTGGATATCAATAGACAGAACAAGCAGTAATGCAGACCAAGCGATAGCGTCTGTACATTGCTTGCCATGCTTCAAAAGGGACAGGTTCAATGGTCGCTATAATACTTCATCCGCAACGTTCAGCGAATGTCCCAGTGTGAAAACCAACTTGTGTACAAATGAGGAGCACAAGTTAGACTGTGGAAATGATTCAAACAAAGAACTGACAAACACTGACGGCTATTGTCGATGTGACCCTAGGAAGGGGTATGCAGCGCAATCAGAGGAAATGTGCTTTAATGTAAATACAGTCTGCTTCAAGAAGAAATGTCCAGACGGTGAAGAGCTTTTATTAAATAAGTGGGGATATTTCTTCATTTCTATGCTCCAATGGCATTCGGTTGTGAGTTTTAAATCAAAATAGACACATGTTTGGAGCATCATAATTGGTTCGTCGTGGTAGCCCCAACTA
Organism: Congeria kusceri; assembly: GCA_027627225.1. Lineage (NCBI taxonomy): Eukaryota > Metazoa > Mollusca > Bivalvia > Myida > Dreissenidae > Congeria > Congeria kusceri. The sequence goes on along the minus strand of CM051034.1, from coordinate 48,377,632 downwards.
GAGCTGTTTGTCAGCTGAGGTAGGTTTCCTTTTATAAAACTTTCGTTGTTGTTTTGCATACAACACATTTCGAGTTGGTATATACGTGTTTTCCAGATTATTCATGCGCAAAGATATGCCAGTCCGGATTCGCAAGACCGCTAGCGTCCGATAACTGCCGTCCAATAGAACCGTAAGAGATTGTTGTTGTAAACCTGATAATTGCACTGTAGTATAATACATTGTGTGATAGTAATGCAGGCTTCTACTTGCAATACTTTCGGTTTAAATATATTTATTAAAAATTATTTTATACCCCGTGCGGACAGTGAAAGTATGTATTTCGAAAGTAGATAAAAATATAAATTAAATATAAACATATGGCGTTTGCTTTGATATCCGATGTTCCTTAGTTTTGACCTTTACATAGAATCTAGATTTCAAAATGGTACCGTTGTTTATATATTCATAATTTATATATAGTGTAAATAATCAGTGGCGATCTTAAAATGCGCATGATGCATTATCCAATGTACATTTTATGCGCCTAGTAAATTAATATAAATACATGACAAATATAAATATAACACAAAATGTAAATTCGTTTATCGTATGTAGTTTCCTGAAATGCAATTTGCACATGAACGTTAGTGTACAAACATGCTATTGCTTATTCATATTGGTACTGCATCATTGTCATTGACATCAGGGGAGCATGAACATGTATTTAACAACACAGTCCTTTGCTTTGGATTGTTGTCCGACTGAAACTATGCATATTATGACCGTATCTAATCAATAAATTAGGTGACATTATAAAGTTGAAATTATACTAAGTATTTTTTTCAGACTTACGGTTGGTGTTCAAAATCATGTTTGTGAAACATATAACATTTTAACTTCTAAAGTGCGCCATTAATGTAAATTTTATGTTTTTCATTTAACTGATTTTACTGAACGTGTAAACTCAATTCATAGATAATTATGTGAGATAAACTATCTTTATGCGTTGAAAATTGTTTTAAACGACATTATCGTTTAAATGTTAACGTGATTTGTGTCGTTAATTATATATAGATTAAAATACATAAAACGGTGTAAATTGTGTGTGCTTCGGTATGATGACGTTTTGCTTAGGTGAAAGGAATGTCTTGCATATACTAATGAAAGTTTTCCATTATACTGATATGTGTTCATGAGTGCTAAATTCGTCGATTATGTTGTTTGTTTTCAGTCCCAAGTCTAAACCTTCCCTTACAGTCAGCATATCAACTCAGTATACCACACACGATTATGTGTATATCATCACCTCGCCCACAGATGTTTCTACTGGTATGACTTTCACGTTGGCTAGGCTTTAGCAAACATCAATTATATATAATAAACGCCAAGGTTATGTTACATTAATACAAAACAATACTGTTACATCAATATGTTGGCACAACTGTTTGAATTTTACGTTTATAGTATTATATTAACCTTGTTGTATTCTTTATCTCGGTGATTGTCTGGCTGAATAAACGAGATGTTTCAAGAAAATGGAAGCACAGTCATGTCAGATTTGCTTATCAAGAATTAATACAAATGTTCCTGTATTTAATTAAGTTTGTTAATGACAGTTATTATTCTATTGCAGGAAAACCGCTGATACGAACACCTTTTGTGTTATTAGTATTACTTATAGTAATTATCATAATGGTAATTACAGTATATTGGATTTATCAAGACAAAGGTGCGTAAATAGTGTTTTACTATTAATTAAGTATAATATTTGACAAACTGCACACAACTCCGTTTTATAACGCTCCCATACTTACATTGAACAACTAATCTCAGCTGTAATGTTGCTAGCAGAAATTCTATGAAAATGCTGTAACAAGAAATCATCATTTTAATTTCACACAGGACGGTGTTGCGATGGACGAAAGGAATCGATCCGAAAAGGGATCCGAAAAGGAACGGGTAATTATCGTTCCAGCACTTGCTATTTTCAATGTTTTGCCTACATACTATTATGCATTTGCACATGTACGTTTCAATTAAACTGAAGCAAAATGTACCTTAACTTTCTTAAACATTCTTATGTGAAACTTAGTGTGTTTTTAAACAGTGTCGTTGTGTTTATTTAAAAGTAGCGACTTTTTTAAAGCAAGAAAATACGAAAACAATAACGATAATTTATGACCATTTTCAGGGAAATTTATAGCTAATTAGCGAAATAAAAAAAATAATTAAATATAATTAAATGTAATTAAATAATACTATTTATTTATTTTATTATATTAATACATGTTCTTTAAATTTTAAAAATGGGATTATTCATGTTCATACTTTGTCAACTCACGACAAAATCATGGGCTTAATTTGGTTGCTGATTTGTATTCCCCCACAATCTATGATGGGGGACATAGTGTTGGTCCTGTCCGTGTGTCCATACGAACGTACGGATTCTTGTCTGTAGATAACTTTGTCCGTCATGGAAGGCTTTTTCAATAGCTTTGCAGAAGTGATAAGCATGATTATACGGTGTGTCGCGTGCAAGAACCAGGTCCCTTGTCCAAGGTCAAGGTCAGACTCTAAGGTAAAAGGTCAAATATAAGAACTAAATCCATGGACTATGTCCGGATTATAATTTTGTCCAGCAGTGTACGATTTAAAAATAGTTTTTCAGAAGTGATTAACATTATGAGACGGTGTATAGAACGCAAAGGCCAGGTCCGCAGGTCTTAGGTCAAGGTCACACATGAAGGCCAAAGATCAAATATAGGAATAAAAGATATTGACTTTGATTGAAGCATACTTTTGTCTTGGCAGAAGTGATAAGCGAGACGTTGTGCCGCGCGCAAGCACCAGGTTCCTAGCTCCAAGGTCAGGATCCAACTGAAAGGTCAAAGGTCAAATATAAGAATCGAAACTGATGACTGTGTCCGGAGCATAATTTCGTCCAGCATTGAATGATTTTCAAATAATTTGACAGAAGTGATAAGCATTATAAGACGATGTGTCGCGGAAGATCGACGTTCTTAGGTCAATGGTCAAATATAAAAAAATACAGACATTTCATTTCTTATTGTATAATTCTATCCGTCATTGAAGGATTTTTATATAACAGTGCAAAAAACAAAAGTATTATGAGATGTTGTAACGGTTCAAAACGTGGTCCAAGTTCAATGTCACTGTTCAGTGCCAAAGGTCTAATCATTGTTCAGAGCAAAATATTGTTGCGCATGCAGGGGTTTTCAAATAAGTTTGCAGAAATTATCACCATCTCGAGATGGGGTAATGCATGCATGAACCTGACTTGTGAAGTTTGTAAATTACTTACTTTTATTGATTTTAGTTAAAGCATAACTGAAAAATAATACAAGTCATTGTGTTGATTCTTCACAGAATGGTTTAAGACAGCCAGAATAAACGAAGGTTACAAGAATCATAATTCATAATTGACAACAACAAAAAATTAATTCACTTTTCTGATTTTTTTGTGAGGACTCTAGATTTCAAATCATCAATTGGATAATTTTGGTACCAGAAATTACTTCACACAATAAGACAAGACAATAGCAGAGAATACAATATAAAAGGACAATTTGCCTATTGCAAAATAATGTGTATACATACAGACAAATTGGTGCCATGTAGAAATGTCGCATAAATGGGGGCATCCGAGTCTGTTGACACATTTCTAGTTTTATATTAACTGAGCCCAGGTTGATTTTTGTTTTCAAGATCTTGAGTTCGAAAATTGACCATAACGTAAACTATGTCCTATTTTGTATTATGACAGATTCGTCTAAGGCAAAGCCCATGGAATACCCAGGACAAGTACGTTATATTTCAGTATCAACTATACAAAATTATATATTTTTAAGTAGCCTCAAGACAAAGCTAGTTATATCTGCATAATTAAACTTTGCAAACGACGATTGCGGTTTTGAGTTTAACGACATATCCGTTCTGAATCGTAATAAAATAATAGTAAACGGCAAATATACGACTCAGTATATAATTTTTAAAATGAAAAGGTAACATAGTAAATAATTTGCATTCATTATATGCTTATTGTTTAAAACAAACTAGCTCAGAATTCAGAAAGTGTTCCTCAGTTCTAGTCAATATCAATGATTTCAGGAAACAATTCTGAATTAAACAGCTGCAACGTTAATACACCATTCGCTCAGATAACTTAATAATAATGTTATACAACAAAATGGAATTTAACAAAGGGATCATACAATTTTCGTGGCGTGTTAAGAAGGTCATTTCGGAGTACTGGATATTATTATTATTATTATTATTATTATTATCATTATTATTATTATTATTATTATTATTATTATTATAATTATAATCATCATTATCATCATAATCATCATCATCATTATTATATACAGTTATATGTAGTGTATTTAACTTGCATACCTTTGTGTTATATATTTGAGTATTTACATTGCTATAGGACATTATATGCATAGTCTCTTAAAATGGCACGTATTTAACAACGTGATATTATTTTCCAGGAAACGATGGCTGCTGTCTTTAAATATATAACAAAGAAAGGTGGTTTCAAGTGGAAAGTCTGTTTGAAAATGATTGAAAAAGATATGGATTTAGATGTTCAAAAGCTTATTGCTCTCGAGATGGGAAACCAAGACCCTTATTTCACCAAAGTTCGTGAAAGGTAAGATAAATTAATACAAATGAATGATTGTAATAGTATAACATATAGTATTATCAAGTTTTGATCGGTTTATTCAAGTATGAAAGTATTGTTGTCTTTGTGTTGAAAGATCTTTTAAAAACATACTCATGCTTTCCATAGAATCAAATTAATACCATAGTTGTGATGAGTTCCGTGAAAAAGTACAATACAGATCGATCAAAACAAATACTTCACTCGTTATCGCAGCCATAATTTGTGGATCGCTTAATTACTTGACGGATGTACGTGAAGTTACGCGGAGTAGTGACTGATACCCATGACACGATTAATAGGCGTATAGCAGAGTGCATTCGCTTGAGTGTTTGATGCAGTGTGACGCCAAGTAACTTGGTCTACTCCGAGTCGACTCGCGTCTGACTGTATTGCCCAACCTCAAAGTATCGCAAAATATATTTACTTTCTTTTGCTTGAACCGTACTGTATTTAAAACTTGAATGAATATTACAACAATACACAATTAATAACGAATTAACGTCCAATTTATAAAAAAAAAAAAAAACGTTTTATTATAGAATCAGCGTCCCCGGGTACCAGGCGTATGAAATACCCGGTAACGACAAAAACTCTATAAGTTAGTAAGCTTCCTACTCTGTGGCAATGAAACCATGAAGGACATCATTCGATTGGCTGTAGCACGATCTGCGCTAAGCAACTGCTCAGACAATGTTAAGAAGGTACACAACTAGCTATTTGATTCGTATGATATAGTTTTGTCATATCTAAGAGATTGGTTTAAAACTTCCTCAGAATTACAAGATAATATATGAATTGTTATGAAATATTGAATAGTACGTGTTTTCAAATAATATTATACACTATTTATAGATGTTTGGTGTGTCATTGAAATGTAAATTATTGTTTTAAATTGCGTCCATCAGCTTCTCGGCGTGTTCACTGCAACGAATGATGTACAAGACGCTCAAGCCTTCTTCGCATTACATGGCATTGAATGTAAAGAAACATTGGTAAAAGCACATGTAACAGAGGGATATCACAGCCTTGTGCGTGAAATTGTCACTGAAGGAAAATGCACAGGTATAAATGACCTATCTCTTTATAATCAATACTTATACATAATAGCTTTCAACAACCCAGTACAAGTAGGCTTTGACATTTATCTACGTTAGAGATTATATTCCATACAACCAAAACCAGTATCCTCATTTGCGAATGACAATAGTCGCATTTAATTTATTTGCAGGTCCATTTCACGTGGAATTATTGGGTTCAGTCTTGAATTGCAAAATAACCCAGTTCTTCGAGGATGATTGTTTCTACGGTCAAGACGTTAATCAGATACCGTGCATAAATATAGGATTCCAGTCTAATTCATCCAGCATTGGAGAGCTGTGTGTCTATTGGTTGAGGTTCAGCTATGATTCAAACATGTATATACTCGTCCCTTTATTCAAAAACGACCAACCATATTCCGCCATGGAACCTGGTGAACCATGTGTTAGTGAAGTTTTTAAGGTAGTTTCAATTTACTTATATATTCACCTACATAAATATGCATTTATAAATGGCTATTCAATTGTTTACCTTCAAACGCCATTTAAGACAACGTGTGTGTTTAAACTGCCACCTATTATCGACTATGTATCTTAAAAAGACCATTTTGAAACATGTCCAATGCATATATGAGCCAGTAGTGACATGCCATGTTATGCAGATTAGTTCATGGATGTAAACGACACTTTGTTATTCTCATATGTGATAATATTTAATATGGAGTATTTTTTCGATATGCATTTTGCAGGAACATTGTGAGAATGTCATCAAAAAAATAACCGAGAACAGGCCTTCTGGTAAAGGATGTCAACAAATGATAGAGAATGAAGTGCTTTATGACTTTGATAGTTTGAAAACAGCGCGTATTTGTAAACCAAAGAAAACATTTGACACGTAAGTTTAATAACGTATGTGATATTCGTGTTTGGTAGTACATATACGTATGTATTGCCTTGAAAACGATTGCAAGTAAATGTAAATGTGATAACATTATTTTTAAATGCTTCGATACGCATAGATACGGTTCACACAGAATTGTCCGTGAATTCGACGTTATAACATATAAGCATAAATCTTATATTGCCTGTAAATGTTAATCTATAAAAGTACATTTACATAAAAAAAATAAAAACGACGAGTTGTTTCTCACAGAAACATTCTTCCTGGCTACACTGCGTATGAAAAACCTGACATCGAACACACGTGCCTGTACGAATGGATTAGTCACATGTGCTGTGGTACAGATTATATGAAGTTCTTTGTTCGACTGGCTGCTGCACGGTATGCGATGGAGAACTTTAAGAAATATTCAAAAGAGGTAACTACACTATAGAAAGATACTTGCATGTCCATATAAATACATCTCTAACTAGTGAGACAAAAATACACACTCTTTGATTTTGAATTGAATCACTCCACACGTGTATTGTTTTAATTTGTTAACTATGAAACATCTCTCACATGTGATAAACTAATAAAACACATGTCTTCGTTCAGACAGAAGTTTGAAATGAAAACTAATTTATTATTAGAACAATTATTTTTGTGTGCACTAGCTTGTAAATACATTTTAAAGTCTTCTTTCAAGAGTCATCATCCATTCGTTTGTTGTGGGAAGTTTTCTCTGCACATTTGAGATTGGCAAATGTGGTACCTTCTTACAAAAGCACGAAGTAAACTCACAAATAAGAACAGTTAATTGTTATTATACATTAAAACGTATTTATATGTTGTAAAACATTATGCAGTTAGTAATTTTATTATTTCAGTTGTTAAAAACGTTTAATACATCGGAAACCCCTTTAAGAGATGCCGAAATATTCTTCGGAAGTCATGGTATCGAATTTCAAAACAGCCAGGTTTTAAAGAGGGATGAGTCAAAGGCATTAGCGTCTCTTGTTTGTGACGCAGTCACTGAGGGAAAAGGGAATGGTGAGTATAACTTATTTTGAAATAGTTTGCAACTACTTACATAACTATATAAATGACTGTTGAGCATACTGCAAAGGGATTCGATAACAAAATATTATCATAATTATTTCACTAATGTTTAGCGCTAACGTTCCAGGCCCGTTCCACGCGGAATTCATATGCGGTGCATTGAACTGCAAACTCACAACACATTTCGAGGATAATCGTTATCATGACAGAGATGTGGAGACGATACCTGCTCTTAACGTGACGTTGACATCCAGTGCATCAGCAGATAGAGAACTGCATCTCTTGTGGAAAAGGTCGAGCAGCGATGACCCCTATGCGTATCGAATTCTTCGTTTAATCAAAAGCGGAGACTTTCGCGGCGATTCAGAAAGCGAGGATATCGATATTGTCTAGAAACATTTGTGTCACTCAAATTAGTTTTCAAATAAATAAAAGTCAGTTCAAAGTCAGTTTTTAACTCGTTCGTAGATATATATGCATTTCACGTGACTTTCTTTTTAGTATGTTTGTACGAGTAACTCCTTGATGTATAAAAATAATGCTGTATATATTCAATTTAATGCTTGAATTAAATTTCTAAACTTGGACATGTTTTTCCAATAAAAAACGTATTATCATATATATCATAAATGCATATATAAGAAAGATAACCATATTAAGGCATGTCATACATTAAAATGGTAAGCTACAGCATTCTCCATTTGCGAGTTCAAATGCTGGGGTTGCATTAATGGTTACCTCATAATGTGTTTGAGTTCTAAAATGTATTGTAATATATTTCCCAATTGTAAAGTCAAAGGCATACAATTGTAACAAAACATACCTACAGATCAGTACAATTTGCTACACAGCAAGTGCCGAAACTGCGAAAGGTTGGTTTGTATACAATTTTTTAAACTTGGGGAAAAAACAACAATACAAGATTACGTGCTGACTGCTGAAAGTGGTGTCTTGAATCTTTGTCACAATACAAAGCAACTTCAATAAATCAATACATATTATATTTGTTTTCGTTATCTATATACACAAATGATTACACAGACAATAGATATCTATTGCTCAAAGTTAAAGGGACTTGCTCACAGATTTTCGTATTTTTTAAAAATGTCATAAAATATCTAAACTGCAAATACTAAGCCATCTGGAATAATCTAAAATAAATACATGTACTGTATAAAGACAAATAGTTAAATTTAAAAATTTGCCTAAGCCTGGACTCGAGCCCGTGTCCTTCGGAATCAAATATCTGATACGTTTACCACTCGGCCTTTCTGACATTTGGACTTTTTAGGATCTATGACACAAATTTTGAAAATGGTCAATTTGCTAATCTGTGAAAACGTCCCTTTAAATTCATAATAAAACATATGAAAAAAACAAATCAATAATGTAACCATCATGCTTAAACAGTTATAGTCATGTAAATACAAGCAAAAGGTAATGTGTGAGCACGTATCCTGACACCATACTTATGTAGCCATGGTGTATGTGTTTGTATCATTCAGAAAGCACTTCACCTGAGACAATTTTAAATTTCTACTAGAATTTACTCCGAATATAGGCGTTTTGCCGAATCGGTGCTAAAATATCATTCTTGACCTAAGCTGCTGTGTACACTGCCCCCAACGGATGACCAGTCCGAGCTGCCAGTATATATTCAATAATTATATTCGTCTAGGTTGAACTGATCTGTATTATGCATACCTGCACTTAACGCTTCGAAGTACACGTAATACCGTAATATATCTGAAACACACAACAAGTTAAACATTATATACGTCTAAGGGCTTATTTTACAACGATGATTACTATAATACACGGTAATTAACACGCAGTTTATAATGGCATGTTATCCGTTGAAATCCTGTTTAAGCACACTCGAAATTTGTATCATTGATTGTGCAATAAAATATGCAAACAATACAAAAACAGAATTTTCCTAAATGGCGGTGCGTCTTAGTTCACACATATAATTAACAATGCGAGCAACATTGCCACGAAATGTGCGCCCTCTGTGATAATCTCGAGGGTGGCACCAACGGGTTTGTAGTTGTTGGCGAACCAATCGAGTAGCGCCATCGGTTCCTGCAGCTCCAGCTCTACACCGCTCTGCAGGGGAGGGTGGGGGAGGGATTTCAATTTGACGAAGTTGACAAATAAAGTAAAATACATAATTGCACACCATACAAATAATTATGAGGAAGTTTAGAGGTAATTCATGGTTGCAATAGTGACCCGGAAGATGCATACCGAATTCTTGACTGTTTGAATTTTTCATACGATACGCAGCATTGTTTAAAAAATGCACAATACGTTCAACAGTTTAAGTCTATACAAATTACTGATCACAATTATTATATTTATTTTCGTTCTATTAAAATAAGTTAAATGTAATATTGACCTTGTAACACAAATTCCAACTGACAGCCACCTTATATAAACTATAGAAAGCATGTAGTCGAAGAACAGTTGAAGATGAAGTAAATAAGCAAATGACGATACATACATCCTTATCTATAAAGTGTCATGTCTTTCTCCTGGACGGGATTCAGATGTTGTATCGTTACCACTGAAATTGGCACAGTGTTACGTTATAGTTAATACCAAGTTTGCACATCATGTATCTGACAAGATGAAACACGCATAATTGGCCGGGGATTCAAAAACATATTTTATTTTCTCTTTTAACAAAACAATATAGTAGATCTATTCAAATAAGACTCTGATGATGTTGCTGCAAAGACTCACAGATACGTTGGATAACAATATACATGTACACGTGCAAACTCACCATCCGCTTGCTGGATTTTGATCACATATCTAGTTATATCCAGGTTTTCAAGGTACTCTTATTTACAACCAGATTGTTGGTTTTTGAACACATATCTAGTGAAATCCAGGTCTTCAACGTATTCCTACTTACCATCAGTTTGGTGATTTTTGAGCACATATCAGGTGATATCCAGGTTTTCCCACTTTAGGATGACCACAGCGTCCATTTTTAGAGTGTCAGCCACTCCATCATCTGGGAAATGATGGTTTGGAAAATTAAAATTATTGAGTTCATGCAAGTGTAATCATGTTCCAATATTCGTTCTCTTTAGAGCCATTTTAGCGAAATAGTTATGCAGCTTTATAAAATGGTTTACATAAAGGTTTCATAACTCCACGTCAAGTATTATAAATTGTCTTGCTTATACTTGCATTTATAATATTTTAACTCGTCTAATTGTAATTCCATTACTTGTATAAATATGTATAGTGGGCTTGGAAATGCTTTTGAAGTCCATGTACGCAGTAACGAGCGAAACATTATTGAACGGAAATGTGCGGTCAAACGAATAAACATTTAGGGCATGCATTACATTCCAAAATTAAACAGTTCAGAGCGAATTAGCTCATTCTTGACGTCTGTTGCACCCGCCAGCACGAGCCCGGCGACTGTTATTCGGTCGCCGGCGATGATCTGCCAACTGGCATCCTCCGCCGCCTTACGCAGGTGGTTGTGGCTTTTCTACTCGCTCAACCGGCTGAACCACAGCACCGACTGGGCGCCGCGCCCAGTGGTGGAAGAATGCTTGAACACGTATGTCTTATTTTTTATTGTAGACTCGGCATTAAGATGTATTATAGCACGTTTTTAATTTAAGTAGGATCTAATGGTGAAAATGTTCAAAAGTAGTCGCGCAGTCTTTAATAAACAAATTTGTTCTGTATATAATGATGCAGTAATACAAAGTAAATAAACTTGTAGATACATTTTTATCAATACTTTTCATTTACTTTATGAACACTAGCATACATTATTTTGTATTCGATAGATAACATTCAATAGATACTTTAAAATTGTTGTTTTTTAACTAAATTATTAAACTAGTAATTTCAGTCGACAACACAAACCATGTTTGTTTTGCAGATCCTCTGTAAACTTGTAGATCACCTCCCGTGTGTCGGCGCACAGTGTGCCGTAGCACGTCTGTTTGCCGTCAATGACGATAAAGCCGTAATTAGCTCCGTCGTCCATAACAGCTTTCAGAGCCTGGAGTTATTGTAGAGAACAATATTAATCTGTTTACATCAAACATATCTACAATTTATTTCTCTATACAACATTTTTTGCTGAATAAATGTATGCATTATGTTATTGTTAATGATGTTTATACAATGAGTATAGTTTCTGAGTTTCTGTTTTAAGAAGTAAATAAGTCATTACCCTTAATACTATTGATATTATGCATACATACCAAAAAAAAGAACTTATATAGGTAATAGAAGAATGACAAATCTCCAACTCGTTTCTGAATTAACAGTCGTTAAAATATGTCAATATTTTTCTTGATTACGTTAAATATGTTAGTTTATCGTCAATAATGAGTGAGAACAGATTAAAATGATAAATATATTTGCAAATCTAAGGTTTAACTGTCCGATAGCTTAAAGACGATTTCGGTAGATTTTGTCTGTGCCTACTTTTGCGCATCAGTGGAGTTGATATAACTCTTCCAGAAACGAATTGTCTAAACGGATAATACCCTAATACATGTTGTAAACAATGTCATTGCCAACAAATCTTACTTAAAGAATCAAATATAATCTTAATAGCAATAGTAATGTATTTTGTGACTCGATGTTTTGTGAAATTTGTTAAAACACTGAAAATGAAAGTAGACAAACCCAGCTTGAAAACACAACTTGCAGATACAGTGATGCACTCGGTACATGTAGCTATAAACGTCAATAAAATATTATAATATATTCATTATTGATTATTATTATTGGATTGTTATAAATAACGATTGTCATGCTGTAGTACCTTTTTTACAGAAAAATATCCAAGAAGCATGAGTTTAAACTGTCGTTTTGTCACGGTGACCCCATGTTTTCGTTGTTCCAGTGTATTGAGCATATAATTATGCATAAAATATAAAAAATTAAGGATTTTTTATAAAACAATATTCTCTACAGTAAAAAGTGTATAAAATAACCAAAGTATTGAATAACAAAGCAATTTTTGCAAATAACATATTATTATTTCAACACGAAAAGTAGATTTTATTTGAATAAGCCATTTTTAACTAAAAATGAAATCCTTTTTTCCAATCAATGGGCAATACTACTTTGTTTCTAAAATAAGAACAAATAAATGCTTTCTATCTACTGCGGGGAGATAGTCGGGTAAGGGAAAGATTAGGAAGGTGAACATCGACTACGAGCCAAGAACAAGTCCATGTACCTGTGAGAGGACCTCTTCCAATGTGAGGTACTGTAAGAGCGAAACGTTGCTTTGTCTTCTTACTGTTTTGTAGGGGACACAACATTAATGCCGATTAAAGACGATGTCTACATTTTTTCCTTTCATAAACAATTTTCATTTTCACATATTCTGCAGATAGTTTTGAAAAATAATACGCAAAAAATGAAACTGAATGAAGAACAAGATTTGATCACATTGACATATGTTTACTAATATTCACTGCGGATTTGCTGTCGATACATGTAAATCAGCAATTTCCAACCTGGACCAATAATGCGATATGTTTTAGGAAATATTATAAAATAAAAATACGCAAACAAGAATTTCCTAAAAATAATTAGAAGGATTTTCTTCGTGATAGGGGAAGTAACCGCAGCGAGCAGTTTTGTTAATGAGATGATTTAAATACAGACGAGTGCAGCGTGTCAATAAACAGAAAACACGATCCCCTATTTTCAGTAAATGAATTGTACCGTCCTTAACAATACAATTTAAATCGACTATACACCCAGGTGCTCACAATCAAAATCAGAACATGGACGTGCATAAAACAGTTACAAAACAGTTCGAAAGATATGCATACAGACAACTGTATCACTGAATTTTCTTTTAAGTTTATTACGAGGACTTACTATGGTATTGACATCAACAAGGTAAGTACGTATATATTTAAATGATAGTTTCAAACTGGATTGTTAACAGCATGTTTTTATTTAACCATATAAACAATTGCTTGCAATGTGGAATAATGACGGTATCATGCCAGTTTACTACTCACATCGGGGTAATGAAGTGAAAAAGATTAGTATAAGCTAGCAATACAAAGAAGAACACTGTCCATTTGCAGTTCACCAATCATTAGTTCCACTATTCAAAGAAAATGTTAGCTTTGTTTCTCACAACTTGGTCAAAGATTTGAATCAAAAGTCTTAACTGTTATTAGTTTTTTCGGCGTAGCTGTCTAATATCACTGTTGACCTAGATTTTTGGCGATAATTGTATGCAGAGGAAAAACCGAATGCAAATTGAATTGGGCATTTTTTGTAATTTTAGGGAATGCAAACTTACAACAATGGTTTGATGTCTACCAATAACTGTTGCATATATTTGGAGATTAAAATGTACATAATTGTTTAAATAAGCAGTTAAAATAAAGTTATAAACATATTTTCGCATAACTCTAGAACTGAACATAATTCTGAACAATTTTACTCATTGTATGTCATGAACAGAATGTAATATTCATTCACATAATAAAATAATTATTTTGGTAAGTCTACATCAGCGGCACGCTTTATAAATAGCAATTCCAATGATCCCATTGGTTGACCGATATATGTGCTCTGAAACGTTTCGGAGCCATACGTAGATATTCGGCGAAGATCGGTATGAAATGGTCTGTTCTAGCGTATTCAACACACTCCAGAGAAAGGGTGTATCATTCTAAAAATAGCACGCTAATATATATTCATTAATTAGCGTCCGGAAAATCATAAACCTTAAAATTTCAATAAATTTGGAAATATATTTATAAACTTGATGTGCATGTTATTCAATATTTGAATTTCGGTTGCGTTTTATAAAGATTTTTTTATAATTGCACCTTTCTATCAACTTCTCCAGTATTTGTTATTCAATCTCTAAAAATATTTAACATCTTGCTATAAATAAAATGTGATGAAAGAAGTCTCGTAATACGTCGAAATGTTGTTCAATGTACTTTTACTTCATTTGCGTAGCATAATACACTATTTGCAAAACTAATGATACGTATAGTATATTAGTTAACATAATTATATACACTCGTCTGATATATAATAATGTTCATTCATTCTCGCAATTATTTTTTTGTATTTTCTGAAAATCTTAGTTTGTTAAATTTGCCTGCCAAATTAATGTAACAATCATAGTAACGTAAATTACCAGCATTTAGGTTATTCATTTAATTTCACAAGTGCAAACATAGAAGGTACGATCGCCTTATTCACGGTACACATATTAATAATGTTTGAGTTTATCTCAAATTAATTTTGGGTCCGATAAGTTTACTTATAGTGTCCGAAAAATCAACAGTCCGAGAAGTCTCCTTAGTGGGGACCAAAAAAACTGGGTTCCGAGAAGTTACGTAACCATTCATCTTGTCCCTCTTGTATTATGTTTCGGGTAAAAAGTGACATTCAATATGAATTTCAACGCCGATTGTCTTTTTAAAGCCATTTCTTGTTTCTCATGTTTAAGAAGTTAAAGTTGCATTACTATTTTAGATTGTAACATGCATTATTTTTTATTTAGTAACATGAACGTTTAAGTGTATGTTATGCTATGTATAAAAAGTTAGACTGTGATTGAGATGCATATAGAATGTTTCTAATTTCATTACTGCAAGTATAATTACAGTTGTTTTTACAATTGACAAATGATTATTTACAAATGTATCTAATATATAATTTTTATGTTGATTGTTCCCGGCAAGGGCAAAGCTAGAATAAAGACTTTAAGTCAATTAACAGGAATCTCAATCAAGATTAGAACAATGCAACTGCGTCGGCGTCCGCGTCTGAACTTGTTTTTTTATTCTAAAGTTTTGTAACTTCAAAACTATATAATAACTTCATTGGAAACTTGGCTTATACCTTTGTTATCAACTCCAGCATCAGATGCAATATTCCCATAACACTGTTCGGTGCTTGTATAGTATTATGCCCCTTGTTCACATAGATTTCCTGATTATTGTTTTTATTCAAACGTTTTTTAAACTTCAACAATACATAAGTTATTAATATGAAACTTGAAACATACCTTCGTAATCGACTTCAGTATCAGGCGCAATATACACAGAACTCTGTTTTGTATTTTGACAGAGTTATGTCCCTTTCAAATAGATTTTCAGTTTGAAGTTTTTATTAAGTGTCCTATAATTTCAAATCTACAGACGGTTTCATTTGAAACTTGGAATATATCTTTGAAATCTACTCCAACGTCAGGTGAAACAATCCACAACGCTCTGTTTTGTATTTTGACGAGTTATGCCCCTAAATTAAAGATTTCCAGGTCAAAGTTTTTATTTAAAATTCTTAATATTTCAGTTATAAATAAGGTTTTCACTTGATACTTGAAATATATTTATGTCCGGAATTCCAGCATCAGGAGCAAGTCTCCCCATAACTCTGTTTTGTATTTTCACGCCGTTATGCCTCTTTTACTCATACATTTTACATAGATTTTCAAAAGAAAAAGTTATGTTAAAGCGTCATTTTACTTGAAAACTAAATAAGGTAAAAACTTGGAATATAACATTGTCATCAAATTCAGCATCCGGTGAAGAAGTGCCATAACTCAGCTTTATGCTTTCACAAACAATGTAACAACTGAAATACTTCGAATAGTCGAGAGCAATGTCCCCTTACAGCTCTTGTTAATTGACTAATATTTCAAATATTAGTGAACTCAGCATCCGCGTATAACGTATATCATTTAAGATTTAATGATACAATATTGTTTTCTTTGAAAAAAGTATTTCAGTCGCTATCAATTTATTATCAAAGCGTCCTTTTTGGATTGACCAACTTTCGTATACTCGTTTGTTGGTGCGTTTTAAATTTCCAAAACGGTTAATATAATGTACAGACGTGTATAAGTGTAAAACATAATGTTTCATATTGTTAATAATTACTTTATTGATACGATGAGACTAAATCCGTTAATGAGTGTTCTCATATGTGTTGTTAGTTATGTAGCGTCAATTGAGCCATAACACGCTATCAGGACATGGATGAGCAAGATTTAAAGGAAGTCCAATATGCCATACAGTGACAGGTTTTATACAAAAACAATTTTAGCAACGCCTACATTAAATTTGTTTCTGGACCACTCATTGGTAAAACTTGTTTATTTTTTGCCGTGTGCATCAAATCACAAACAAAGTGTGATTTTATCCACCCTACGGATTTACATTTATTTGCATGGTGTAAGAGGAGGGTTATTCTTCCTGGAGGCTTTAAGCAATGGCTTTGCAATGACGGGATCCCAGTATTATTAATATCGTTTTGGTCGTGCAAATGCTCTCATTTCTGCACGTTGACAACTGTCTAACAAAATTATTTTCTGGACTAATTTGAAAACATGTTTAATATTCGTTTTACAGAGTCGTTCGCTGCAGATGATTCGCGTGCACACAACCCTTGGCATGCCGCGTTATTGTATTTCTGAATGTCTAGGCTCATTGGGGGCACTATCACCATAGATGTTTAACGATTTCATTTCCGACCACCGTTATCGCATTCTTGTTTATGGACGTATATATTGCAAATAGTACCCTTTAGCTTGATCCATTATCTTAATCAGGTTTACAGTGTGAGGAAAACCAACAAAGATTATCGACATTGCCCTCTACCTTGACTTTTGATACTGGATTGGTGTGTAGTGTGTAATCACAAACAAGGGCAAGCAATGTCAATTTATTTTACCTTTTCACCTTAAGTATTTACCTGTCATACTGCAGGGGTATATAAAACTACCCACATAAAACTATGGTCATGGAGGTGGGTTGTGTTACCATGTTCACATTATTATATCGTTTCGTTACCTACTCGGTACCTTCTCTGTATGCTTTTGCTAGGGTGTTGGTTTTGTACCCATCAAGCATGTTCCACTTGGACAATATAACTAATATTACAAATGCTGTGTTAAATTCTAGAATGTGCATAGTACCATAGATTCGATCATACAAAGAGAAAATATATGATTATATGAAGCACAACACTCGTTGATTTAATATAATTATAGAAATAATAAACACTTCCTTTAGCATTTTAATAAACTTACATTTCTTTCCATGCTAATTCTTATGAATAAGGTTAATGTCATTGCTGCCAAATCCAAAATTGGCCTCCAACTCCCTCAATCAAATCAAAGAAAAACGTCATTACCAGTAATTAATGTTTTTTCGTGTACCAAAGTTTGGTACCCGTATCTCCTTTCTAGCTGAATTTTTCGCAATCGAACTATCATTGTATTGAAAAATAAATGTCATAGGTTGGTAGTTTAGGGATTCGGTCCCGAGACGCCTACATTATTTATGTATTTATTCTTGTTGTTTTTTTGTTGTTGTTTGTGTGTATGTGTATTTCATGCCTGTTTGATAAGTACAAAATTAAAAATAATTTTTTTCAGCCGTTCTTAACGTATACTGACTTATCTTCCTCTTCCGATCTTGATCGTCTTGATTAAATAGAGTACTATACCTGTTCACTTACGATTTTGGACGCATGTCATTTGGACGCAAAACTACTTTTTAAAGAGAAATGCTACAAATCCACCATATCGGAACTTTGGATTCACACATAGCACAACACCAAACCAAATTATAAAATCTGTCAGTAGTATTAGGAAGATTGAAAGTGTGCCTATGAATCAACGTCCGTGCCAAACCTATCTAAATGTAAATTAGGTCAGGGACATATCCCGGTGCCAAAATAATTCAGCTTTATCGCAGAAAGACCTCGTCAGTTACGAAATATACACACACTATCAGTGCACTTAAGAAGCTTCTGCCGAGTCCATTGATAGCTAGCCTACCTTGCGTATAAATTATTATACTAGTTTATCGAAAACGTATAATTTTTATTGTATAGTGGTAATGCTATAAAAATCAAATACATGTAAATTCAGTATCGTTTTTACGGCTGTCAATACGCACACATGTATTGTAGCAATGGTATTATAATACCACTGCTAGTTTTTAATTGCCCTCTGTACATTTTATAAAGTTATCATGGTAAGAACTCCTATTCCATCTGGCGATATACAAAACATACTTTAAGATTGGTCTAGGAATGTATTACTTCTTATACGACCATTAAAACATTTATAAAGCTGGCTAAATACATTTCCTAGAACGGTTCGGAGGCCTGAATAACGCATATTATTTACTTGTATTTACTTTAGCCTTACACATTTTCAACACGAAAACAAGCTTAACCCAGAATACGACAGAGATAAAACCACGTCATTGGACTCTGTATAACACATAAAGTCGACTGTGTCAGTTTGTTTCTTGCTTAAGTTTATACTTTTATATATTCTAATATAAAACAATGAACAATTCTGAAAATCGGTTTGGTTACCGGTGGAACAATGCGCAAAAAGTCTGTCGACGTTGATGTTTGCAAAATAAGCTATTTGCGGCGATAAAACTATATAAACTTGACAAATACCTCGAAAACACATAAAGGTCGATTTTAACTCGCCTTTTCTTGGAAAATATAAGGTTCTGTAACTTTATAGTTTCTGTGAAACTCTTTATTGCTTCTGACATCTTTATTTATTTTTTTATTTTATTTTTTGGAAAATCAAAGCAAAAACGTATAAAAAACAATATATACAAACCCACCGTCTCTCATTTTTCGTCTTCGCTGGAAAGTGGTGCATTCGTTGATACGGAGCCGGTACTACGGTGTGAAGTCGTTATCGGTAAACCATGTACTTAGTGAGTTTCATAGTTTCATCAATACTTGAATAATAATAATAGTAAAACCTGTGAAAAGAAGTGGAATGAAACGCAATTTGTGATTTATTGCCGCAAACTTCTCGCCAAAGCCGTCAACACTTTAAGTTAAACGCATAGACATAATTGCGAAAGTACAAGTTTGGATAGGATACCACATCGACATAACAAACATTTCGAGTTAAAATTTGAGTTATCCGTATGTATTCATATAAAATAAGTAGGAAGAAAGTGAAGATTTTTTCCGCTCCGACATATGCGGAACTTCGACTGAGGCCAATTCAAGAAAACGAAGTTTAGCTGTAAATAGTTCGATGATATTATACAATAGGGCTCTACTAGACTCACTCAATCGACTTGACCAGTTTTGTACAAAAGCGTCTTTTAGACGTTGGTTAACGATTGATAAAAACACTTTAATATCTCCAATGCCTTGCATCATCCACACATCGTTAAAGCCTAAGGAACAGAGGAGTATGTTAACTTGTGAGCACCAATTTGTCTTATTTGGGTTATTTTCAAAATCGTTTTTTAACATTGTGTAAACTTTTTTAACAAATTTGTTTTCATTACTCTGTAATAGTTTTATCCAATATTTAATAATGTTATAATGCCTCATAGTCTGCATAAATAGCATATCAACTAAGAATCGTTACCACATAAACTAAGGACTGAACACTATATTTAGCGGCATAAAATATTAGATGACAACAATACATTTTCTAATATATTCAGGGTTTCCCGCAGGCCTGTTTCGCTTGTCGGGTCCGACATGCCTTCAAAGCAGTTAGTCATTTGCCGACATGCTTAAATAACGCCGACATGCTTTAATTTTCAAAGCGACAACCCTTAATCCCTTTATCTTATTACACCAATCGTTATTCACAGGGCCATAAACAAACGGCGTATTGATCGATAAGGTCTAACTTCCAACAGTTTATTGACAAGTGACTAAACTGTGTAGTCCCGCCCACAAAGATTTCATTAGCCAATCAAATACGGCGATTTATAGTGCGGAGTTTATACCTTACTAACAGCTAAAACCGTGTTTGACAACAAAAACTATCGTTGACGGGAAAAGTGAACAAGAATTTTAAAACATTTGATTATTATAGTTAACGTTTTTATTTTATCCCGGTAATTTCGTTATCCATTTCACAAATTGATACTCAAAATTATGGAAACGAATACTGTAATATAGAGCCAAATTTTAAAACACAATTTTAAAACGTTATTTTGTTCTCATAATTGTTCTCATAATTCAATTAAGCACGTGACCAGTACACGCACGTTTTTCACGAGGCATCCGTGACCTTGTGCATGGCAATTTTCGCGCGCTTTTGTAACAAAATACACTTTTTACATAGAGATACAAGCCCGTATTTTATGTCTATTAAGAACCGCATATTCAAGTTTTGAAAAACAACGGTGAATTTTTTTCCGCTTTTAATGTCCGCATGTTGTATAACTGATATAAATTATCAATTTATTTTGCATTTGAAAACAATTAATGAAATAAAAAACAGTTTTTGAAAAACGAGCGGTCATGACAGAGTTTCATGGCGGAAAAATATAGGCTTTTTAACGAATCTGAATACCATGTATGATTGAAAATTAATTCCATAAGAAAACATGCAGCCTAGTATTTTGATGTACACTGCCTCCAAAGGAGTTAGGTAAACACGTTTTTATTCAATTAAGAAAACCGCGGTAATTTAAGTAGGAAAAATATTGTTAATAGTTTCAGTTTTATAAAAGTAAGAATTCACAAATTAAAGATAATGCATAGACATAGACAAGTGCTGGTCGAGCAATAGGCTAGGTAGATTAAACGATAAAGGGCGGTATTTAAAACGATACTACCGATTTGATCGCCGCCGGGATTTCGAACGTCGTAGCCAATTTCGGAAAGATAGTGTCGCGTAATGCGGCCGATTTTGGGGAGTTGGATTCGAACCGTGCAGCCAATTTCGGGGAAGGGGTCGATCATTGAAGCCGAATTCGGGGAGTTGCGGTCATGCGATGCGGCCGATTTCGAGGAGGTGGAGTCAACGGAGCGGCCGATTTCGGGGGGCTGGCTAAGAGATTGGATGGGAACGATCCTATGGGGGGGGGGGGCGGATGCCGACATGCCTTCAAGAAATCCTGCGGGAAACCCTGATATTTAGTGGATATTACAATTAATTAACGACACTATAGATAAGCATGGTATTTGCTGTCAAATTTATCTGAGCTATATGGCTGCAAAGCAAGAATCTTATTTGAACATGATAGCTAAATAGCTTGGCGAATACCAAAAGCAACCCTTACAATGAATGTTATCAAATTATTGTTAGTTATTCAGGAACTATATTGTCACACAATTTCTCCTTAAGTATTTATAATACGAGCAACATGTTTTTCTTTAACTCTTTAAGGTATTTCCACCAAATAATATATATGCGTCTGGCTTCATACGGAAAAAAATATTTAGTCGTTTTGAAAATACTTTAAGGTAGAGTATCCATAATGATTTCCCGCGTTATTTGCCAATGTCAGGTGATGTCGGCATTCTTTGTAGATTGTATTCCGGTGAAGACGGCTACATTCGGCACAGTCCGCTATACATCTTTTTTTCTGTCAATTTGTCAAGTTTCATTTGAAATAATATTTGTTTCGTACTTTATAGGTATACTTGAACTTATCGTGAACTTAAGGCTTTATGGTAAGCTACAAATAATAACACGCCCAAGGACGTTGAACATGCGCAAACATTTCAGTGTCAATTCAACGATGTATATGTTCCTAAAATAGAAAAATAAGAAGCAACCGTTCTGTATTTACTTGGAAATGTATCATTTTAAAAATTGTACAAATTATTGGTGAGAAGCTTTCTGAATACATGCCCAAATTTAAACACGTATTTAACGTTGTAATTTTCCCTGCAAATTGATATTTAGCGGCCTAATTTGTATAATTGATACTGTTTTATCATATGCTTTTCAGTGAAATATCAAATTTTATCGGGCAAAGTTTTTAAATATATTTTCACTGTTTGAGCAGTGAAAATATAACATAAAACGGAATATTTTTCCATAAATAGCATCGGTTTACAAGTAGTGGTTTACAACCCTTTGCAAATGTATATAATGTACAGTATGTACATGCATTTTATGTATTTACATAAAACACATTATAAAATTCAACAAAATTATAATTTGGCGACAACGACTCACAAAATATGGCACTTTTTTCCCACCATACTAACGAGTGACAGTTTTTTATGACGTCAGAATATACGAACTAGTGACGTTTAAGCTTATCTGGCGCAATTTTATTTATTTATTGTCCAAAAAAATAATTTGTTGATCTCGGTGTAAGATCGTGTTTTATGTGTCAGAATGGTCCAATGGTCTTTGGAATAGCAAAAAAAAAAATATTTGACTTAAAAAGTTGATAATATTTGGTATTTCAATCCCTGAAATGATACACATACGACAATCATAAAACAATTCAGGTTTGAAATAATTGTGTTTCGGGAAACTCTACTTTATATTATCTTCCTTGTATCGCCTTAAATATGAAATACAATCAATAATACATGATTACTTAAAGGCACATTTGAGTCACAAGTCGTAACATGTATGTTGTGAGTACGACACCAGTTAAAACTGATGTGATGTAAAAGCTGTCGGTCCAACATACAGTATATTTAAATAAGCCATATACATGTTAAATTTTAGTAAAAATGAACAGTCTTAAAACATCCTAAACGTTTCAACCAAAGTTTCTTTAATGCACACAGTCAAACAAGTCACATAAAACATACGTCTGTAATAATCCACCAAAGGCGATAGATTGGTTTAACATTTTTGTGGCCGGTTTGACTTTGCTTGGGACCGTTTTGTGGCCAGTTAGACTTAATTCCGCCATTATCGGCCCATGTTATACGTACTATAACGTTACAGTACACTCGGGACCAGACTGGTTATTCAGCAACTATATCGTCATAAAAGTTGTCGTTAAGTATCAGTAATATGAGCATTCTTCAACATGTACATCAATTACTCTTTAATGTTATTCAGCCGTTTTATAGATAATCACATTTTTCCTCTTCTTCTCGTCTTAAATTATGTGAGGAGCGATCAATACACGATATACATAATATTTGTGGATTTCGGTTTATGATTGAATTTTATTTAGAAAAAAATATTTGCACGAGTTGCGTAGCCACGAGTGAAAATATAATTTTCTGCTACAACGAGTGATATAAAATTTCATCATAAGCCGACATTCAACAAATTTCTTTTTAAATTATGCTATTGTGCAATGCATATATAAAAATGCGCGACGTGCGCTTAAACGTCACATTTCGTGTATATTCTGACGTCATGAATATTGTCATAAATGACGTCGTAATGATTACATCACATTAGTATGGTGGGATATAAGAGTCCTGACATATTGTGTGCGTCGTTGTCGCTTAATTATATTTTTGTTAAATTGTATAATGTGTTTGTGGTAAACATATGTATGCAAAAACTGTACATGTCTAAAAAAAATGCCAAGGGCGGTAAAATATTTCTGGTAAATGTATGTTATCTAGAATCTGTAGAAAAATAGAGTCTAGTTCGTTTCTTGTTATATTTTTACTGCAGTGAAAATATATCCAATGCTCAGTTAGTGAACATATAAAATTTTATTTCAACAATAAAATTCGATATTTCACTGAAAAGCATATCTATTGAAATTTCAAGTCACGTTTAAGTCACATGTCGTAATATGTAGGTGCGTATGACACCAGTTTAGACATGTTATCAGTCCAACATATACATGTAAATATACAGCCAGCCGACAGCTTACCCTGATTACACTCCTGATAAAGTTATTCAGCCAGCATTGTTCTGAAGAGAAAATTGTTGACCAATTTCGTTTTCGATAATTATGTTAGTTGTGTGTACACGATTAGAAAATCTTGCTTCCGGTTGAAAAATAAACAAAGAAAGTTGAAATTGTATTGAAGTTTATTGTCTATAGCACATTTATTTTGGTAGCAGAGCAATGTTTGCTGGTTTCCACTCATTCAAAATGAGTGACAAAGAGTGATGATGCGCCTAGCAAAGATCTGGCAAAAGCGTGTCTCGACAAAGTTGAAGAGGCTATGGATTCTACATTTCAAAGTGTCAACGACCTGGCCTTAATAGTGAAAGATAAGGTCGAGTTGGCAAGTATTTTGAATGAAATTGACATTTTTGAAAAACAATATTATGACCTTATGTGTTTGTATGATGAAATATTTACAGTAAGCTCCAAGTCTGACCACGATCATGAATCTAACCATGAAGACGATGGTAAATCTGATTCGGCATTAGGCAAAGATATGTGGAAACAACTCCAAAGAGTACAGATCTCCGTGTTCACAGGTGATAAGACAAAGTACCCTGCATGGAAGGCAGCTTTTCAAGCATGTATTGACGAATCGCCATTTACACCATAGTACACACTTCTTCAATTACGATAGTATTTATGGGGCGAAGCGCTACATTCTATTTAAAACCTGGGACATTCGAAAGAGGCTTATGATGATGCAAAAGAAAGACTTGACAGAAAATATGGTGGAACTAAGAGAGTAGTAAACCAATTCTTAGATGGATTAGAGAATATCCAGCCGTTGAAGACTGAAACGTCGAAAGGACTTGAAAAACTCGCTGAATTGCTAGACATAGCAGCCATTAATTTGAGGGAAGTAAATCATCTTCATGATCTTGAAGGAGGCTCACTGTACCACTGTCTGAAAAAGAAACTGCCACAAACCATGTAAACACTCTATCAGAGAACACTTCACGACAAATCGTTACAGACTCCGTTCAAACTTTGAGAAAGTTTGTGAATGAAGAGACTGAATACGCAGTACATGCAAATGAGACCATTTATGGTTTGATTCGTCATGAAAACTCTCGAATGAAACCTCAAAATACTTTCTTTGGAAAAACTGATACTAAGCAAAAACAATCTGTTCAGTGTCAAATTTGCAGAGAAAATCACAATGTTTGAGAGTGTCAGAAATTCAAAGCTATGAACAAAGAAGAAAGATGGAAACATGCTAAAGATGCTGGACTTTGCTTCAGATGCTTCAAAGGTAATCATATGGGGAAATTTAAGGGACAGTGTGGAATGAATGGCTGCACTAAAACACACAACAGGATGTTGCACAGAGAAGATTTGAATGTGAAAGCTAAAGAATTTCATCCTGTAGCACAGAACAAAGATGAATAACAAACATTCAGTGTTAATAATACAACAAGTATTGCTCTAAGAACAGTTCCAGTAGTAGTAGTATCAGCTGGCAATCGTGAATTAGTCATCAATACATTCTTAGATAATGGGAGTACGACTTTTTATCTTAACGCAGATGTTGCATGTGAATTACAACTTCAAGGTGAAAGAAAGACAATACAAGTTAGCGTGATTAATGGAAAATCAGATAAATTCAGCACTATTAATGTCAGTTTCAAACTTCAGAGCACAAATAGAGACTTTGAACTTACATTGGAAGCCCAAACAACAAGAGATGTAACTGGGCAACTACAAACAGTGAATTGGCAATAGATGAAAGAGCAGTGGCCACATCTTAAAGACATCCAATTCCCCAGTGCCGGTAGAAGGAAGAAAATAATTAAATGATAGGCCTTGACTACGCGCAGCTCCATAAATCACTAGGAGAGATAGGAGGTGGTGCGGGAGAACCAGTCAATAGATTGACTCCACTCGGATGGACATGTGTCGGACCGATAAAGAGAGAGAATAATCACACTAGCACTAGCATGTTCATGTTCCATGTCAATAACTTGGGGACTTCATTGAAACAGTTTTGGGACGTTGAAAGCGAAATTGAGTGTAACCAAATGTCACCAGAAGAAAAGAAAGTGCAGATGCAAATAGAAAATAGTATTGAATAGGGGTGTAACGATATACCGGTATACAGGTATATCGCGATATCAGCTCTTGCGATAATATATCGCGATATGTAAATTACATAACGGTATTAAACGACATGTACAGTTTGTTTGCAATCATGTCTTCATGACAAAAAAATATTCGTATGCTGTTAGAGTTTATTTTTCCATATAATAATAATAAGGCCTACTTCCTTTACTGTTTTTGGTGATTTTGCATGTTCATAACTATCGGCTCTAAATTAATATGCTTTTAATTCTGGTGTAATGATTTCTATCGAACGGAATTTTTTATTTAGATTTTTGAATAATGGAGTTTGTGAAACAATTTAACATTTGTATAACATTGTTAGATTAAAACGTTAATACTGGTAAAATTCTGACAAATTATTAGTTTATTATTTACGGAATTACCGAGGCGGTATATGATAGTCTCTTTTACCCACAAAGAATACAAAATACATTGAAGTTGTTGAACATGTTAATTGATTTAAAATGTTTCGATAAAAGCATACTTTTCTGAGACTTAATGTTAATATTTGACAGACAAATATATGCTGGTGAGATTTATGGTGTATCTGGGACTGTTTACTAGGTAATGAAAATTATGAAGTTTTTTTTAATGAATTAAATAAAGTTGAAATATGAACATATTGAGATCGCACACTGTTTAATACAAAATGACCGTTAAAGACTTTTGTGAGTTAAGAAGAGAAACAGTGCATTGTAATATAGGCAATACATCGCGGTATATATCGCGATATATTCCAAAATATTGCGATATATCGCGATATGAGTCGGTGATATCGGTACACCCCTAGTATTGAACACAAAAACAATAGATACGTAGTTCATTGCCATGGAGATCAGATAAAGAGACATTACCAGACAACTATAGTACCGCATTGAAAAGGCTATATGGCACTGAGAAAAGTTTGAAAACTTCACCTGAACTGAAGCAAGAATATTGCGGAATCATACAGAAATATGAAGAGAAAGGTTATGTTAGGAAGGTTGAAAGAAAAGACAATGAAAAGGGATGGTATTTGCCACATTTTGCAGTAGTCAGGCCAGAAAAGGAAACACTAACAGTTCGTACTGTATTTGATGCATCATCCAAACATGAAGGTACGAGTTTAAATGAGTGCCTTAGTACAGGGCCAACATTGCAAAGATAACTTGTTGATGTGTTGCCGAGGTTCAGGAGAAATCCGATAGCAGTAGTGTGTGACATAGCTGAGATGTATTTGAAAGTTGGCTTAGCAAGTGAAGATCAGAAATACCAAATATTCTTATGGAGAGAATCACCAGAAAG
The DNA here is from genome assembly GCA_027627225.1 of Congeria kusceri. Lineage (NCBI taxonomy): Eukaryota > Metazoa > Mollusca > Bivalvia > Myida > Dreissenidae > Congeria > Congeria kusceri. Next base: position 48,349,969 of record CM051034.1, on the reverse strand, counting down.
ACCCATAGAGACATTTGAATTCACACGTTTGGTGTTCGGGGTGAACTAATCACCATATCTAGCCCAGTATGTATCCCAACATAATGCGATACTGTATGCTGACATGTATCCGAAGGCAGCTGAGACGATTCTGAAATCCACTAATATGGATGTTAGCATGGATTCCGCGAAAACTGTAGCTGAAGGAATAGAACTATGTAGCCAATAAGAGAACTATGGCTGAAATCTTACATGCATGCAAGAAAGTGGATCGCAAACTCACTAGACGTGTTAGAAACAATACCAGAAGAAGACAGTGCAGCAGAAATAGATATAGGGACAGGAAATCTACCAACAACTAAAGCTATTGGAGTAGCCTGGCTAGCCAAAGATGATGAATTCATATTTAAAGTTTGTGATCAAATGGCAATGCCAAGTGAAATTCAAGAGAAATGTATTGAAGACTATCAGTAGGATATTTTATCCTTTAGGGTTTTTAGCATCGTATGTAGTGCAAGGAAAATAAATCATGCAGGAATTCTGGTTTTGCGGAGTTGACTGGAATGAAAAAAGTGAGAGAAACAGAGATGTGAAAATTTCAAAGATGGTACGAAGAGAATGTTTGCGTAGTGAAAACAGTGAAACGGAATTGAAGTCCATGTCAATTCATACATTCGTAGATGCATCATTGATAGCATATGGAGCAGTCGTATGTTCGCGATGCCAGTACGAAAATGAAGATGCGACTGTATGTTTTGTTGCTGCGATAAGTCGTGTTGCTCCTACAGAATCTACTAGCATCCTGATACTTGAATTACTTGCTACAACCCTTGGCTTAAAACTTGCATCGACAATTTGCAGAGATCATGCAATAGAAATCAAACAAGTAGCATTTTGGTCAGATAGTATGAATGTCCTTTAATGGATTAGGAAAAATAGACTACAAAATAAAACATTCGTCGCAAATAGAATTGGTGATATTCACAGAGCTACAAACCCAAGTCAGTGGAAATATGTTCCAACAAATGACAACCCAGCAAACAAAGTATCAAGAGGAATATCTGTAGCCATTCATGCTGTAGCTAACATTCGGTGGGAAGGACCCAGCTTCCTCAAAGAAAGTGAAAATGAATGGCCAAAGAGCAAAATTGATGTGAGAAATGAAGGGAAACTTCAAATGGGAAAAACAGGACAAACAACACTTCATGTGTCACAAGAAAAATGGCGACAAGACCCAGAAAGATATTCAAATTGGATAAAACATGCAAGAATTCGAGCATGGGTCAAAAGATTCATTGAAAATTGCAAATGAAAGAAAGATGATCGTGTATTTGGACCATTGAGTGCATGTAAAATTGAAGAAAGCAAAAACTGAAATGATTAAAGAGACACAGAGAACACACATTTTGCAGAAGAGTATGACAAACTTAGTTAGAATCAGAAAGTATGCATTTCTAGCAAACTGATCAAACTCAATCCAAAATTAGACACTGAAGGCGTGATGAGAAGTGATAGTGGAATTGAATACTCTGAATGTCTTCCATATGACACAAAGTATCGTGTATTGCTACACAGAAAGAGTCCAATTACAGAGATAAGTGCGAGAGATGCCCATGAAAAGAACAATCATAGTGGAACAAACCAAACACTCTCTGATCTGTCAGTGAAATACTGGATTGTAGCAGCTATAGAGCAAATAAGAGACTGTGAAAACAAGTGTTCTTAGTGCAAACGAAGGAAAAGAAGACCAAAAGATCAACTCATGGCACCTCTACCAAAAGTAAGAACCAGAGTAACAATGCGAGCCTTCAGTAATGTCGCAGTAGACTTTGGTGGTCCTTATATTACAATCCAGGGCAGGGGAACGCGACGAGCAAAGAGATATCTCTGTCTATTTACATGCTTATCTACTCGCGAAGTGCACCTAGAAGTAGTCATTGGTCTCGATACAAACGCATTATTAAATGCATTATACAGAATGGTGAACAGGATAGGCTTACCAGTTTAACTCTACTCTGACAATGACACTAACTTTGTCAGAGCAGATAAAGAACTCAAGGAACTAGTGCAATGTGTAGACAAAGACAAAATCAAAGTAAGTGCTGCTAACTGAGGAATTCAGTGGTTTTTCAACCCACCTGCGGCACCTCACAGGGGTGAGGTACATGAAATTATGATTAAATCGGCCAAACGTGCAATATCAGCCATCTTGACTTCAGCTGATACCTCTGATGAGGAGCTCATCACAGTTTGTACTGCAGCTGAAAGTTTGATAAACTCTCGTCCACTTACCTACACCAGTCAGCAAATGTCGCTGATTGTACACCTCTTACTCCAAACCATTTTCTGTTTGGACACGTTGGAGGTCAGTTCGCTCCTGATACAGTAGATGACACGAACTATAGTCCACTGAAACACTGGAGACGCATGCAAGAACTCGTGAAACACTTCTAGAAAAGTTGGTTGAAAGAGTTTCTGCCAATGCTTGCTGGCAGAAAGAAGTCGTTCCAACAACACAGAGACTTTCGCATAGGAGACGTCGTTCTGATGGTCGATCGCGAGTTACCAAGCGTTTGATTGGTCGATTAGTTAAGAATTTCCCGGGAGCTGATGGCCATGTTCGTGCTGTCAGTGTTCGCGTACGACAATCGGTGTTCAAGAGATCTGTTACCAGACGCTGTTTAATCGAGCCAGACAACGATAATTGATGAACTAAAGCGCAATCTAGCGTCAGCAAGAGGAAGAACTCAGCATCAATACTTAGCGTTAATGTAAATAAGTTCATTTTCTTTTGGTTGTTGTGTTAAGTGGCACAATAATCCACAGAGCAACCAAATTATCTTATTTAAGGTGTAAAAGGTTTGATATGCAGGATTACACTGTGTTAAAAGGGGCATAATAATCCCCTGTGTATACTGATTCGTGCAAGAACAAACATTATGTTTTCTGAAGAAAGTGAATTGCTTTGATTATTGCCTAGTGCTCAATAATGACAATTTATATTACCATGTTGCACTTTGATGATATAACAGTATTACATATAATTATGATTTGTTTCTTGTCATTATTTATGTATGCTTATTTTTTATGATTTTACCATTATGTTTGCAGTTGTAACCTGAGGAAAACTATTGGTTGAAAATGTTCGCGTACAATTGAACCTGTTGGACAATTGTTTTCATTTACTATTTCCAGATTTAAAAATTGCTTCAAAAAAGTGTGAAATGTCTTAATTTTCATTTTCCAAGTGACTGATTATTCTTTTATTGAATACAATTTCTGTATAAGACATTACCTGAACTTCAATATTTATTGCTGCACAGTATACTAGATTTCTAAAATGTGTTTTTGTGATTGTTTGTAGTATTATAATTTCCGTATTAAGTTTTGTAATTACTAGTCATACTTTAAATTGTGATATACCATGTACCTAATGTTGTTGTACCTAATAATTGAGATAGCTTTGAAAGATATTACTTTCTAATTATTGCTTTACATAACTTGGTTACCAGATAGTAACATGTAAAATGTAAAAGCTTTGTTCATAGAAGTCATGTTAATTTGTGTTTTTGTTAAGAGGTTTTGAAACATTTTTAATGTTTACACAAACTTGAAATAGAATACTATAGACTATTCAAGGAACACAGACAATTTTGAGATTTAAGTTTCTCAATTTAGAAATAGAAATGTTCTTCTAATAGAAAACTAGTTATATTTGTATTTACTCATTGTTGAGATGATGTCACCCTATATGACTGATCTTTAATAGTTTGTTAATCCTGTGATAGAGGTCTACTTCAAGTCAAAGAAATAGTCTGATAGACAGATGTCTTTTTTACAAGTATGTTATTACCGTAAATAAAAACGCTTCCACTGAATGTAGTTAAGCAATTAGTATACATCTTGTATTTTTTACGTTTGATAAATCTATATTTTATCAATGTATGGGAGAATGTTCTGAAGAGAAAATTGTTGACCACTTTCGTTTTCGATAATTATGTTAGTTGTGTGTATCCGATTAGAAAATCTTGCTACCGCACTGCGCAGTTAAATAAAGATCAGACAGGAATGAGATCATGTTGTATTTCCTTATTAGTGTCTTATCAAATACAAAGGATTTCACGCATGTCAACACATGGATAAACATTTACGTATATACGTATGTCAATATTTTTCTTAATCAAGCTGTGATTCCGTTGTCGGAAACAATGAACCAAACATATTGAACTTATTTAACTTAAAACGAAAAGTTAATAATAAATAAATACACGGACGTTATACGCTAAATCATTAAGTTGGCTAAATGGGAACTTTATTGTAACATTTTCTGTTTACGTTTATAGTGAGATTTTTATTGACTGAAACGGGGTATGAACACGTATTAATTATATCCAAAGTTACCTAAATGGTTTATTAATTCGAAAGTAGTACCATTTGATTTTTGTCTTCTTGTGTGTACTTCACTCAAATAGATTTCTAATGGTAGTTAAACTTTGGTTTATATATAGTGCTATAAAATATAATTGTTGATACTACTACTTTATTATAAACTCAAGACTCAATAGTGTATAATGGTATATGCCAGTATGCAATGCTAACATGACGGGCTAATACATAACTACCTGTCCAATAAACATGTCGACACCAATTACCATTGTGGAACATATCAAATTATTGTGCGATTGTATTGACAAGGCGCTCATTAATATCCGGTAGCGCTCGACTGTTCTATTTATATCCGTTTCATATTTATATAGCGTCTAAATAACGGATTTCATAATCATATATCAAAAGCATCCGTGCGCGGTGGATACTGTTTTAGATTTTGAATCATAATGACAGTGGTTCGAATCCTGCCAAAATCTTTTCATTTTCTTTCACTTGAACATCACAATTTTTCTTTATTTATCTTTTTTTTCCTATTTTCATTTGTTTTATTTGTATTTGTTAATTCATTTTATCTACATATAAAAATGCATTCACAAAGACTCCGTTTCCCTCACAGCATATCGGTGCAGATCTCTTCTGCGTCAGAAACGAGGGTGATGAGTAGCTTCCGTGTCATGACGTCAGCAGAATAAACAATTATATACATTAAAATAACTAAATAAATACAATAAATAAAAAGTGCCAGTTCTGGGATTTGAACCCCAAAACATCACGCTTACAAACTTTGCGTAGGAACCACTGCACTACAGTATCAACTTTAACGAAGTTAAAATTTTATCAATACATATTCGCGTTAAAGTCGATTACTTGAGTCAGTAGCTTACAATAGGTTCACGAAAATAAACGGAATATTCATGAGTGCCAGGTCAATAAAATCGCACAATACATGCGTTATTTACCAAAGATAATTATATTTTGGAAAGCGGCGTTGCTACATTTAAATTAACTAATATCCAGTTGGTGTTGTGAAAAAGTGTTGAGCGCGAATGTTCGTCTGTGAATTTGTACACACACATTTGAAGTGATCATAATACGAAATACGTTTTCTAATGAATTCATCAAAGGGCATTATGTATCTATGTGTTTTGCGCAACATCTCGAATGCATCTTATTTTTAGTTTTTACACATGTGAATTAAAATGTGGCGTTAACTTGATGACAATTAATTATCAAACCTTAAAAACAGTATGAACCACAAGAAAATCATGCATATCATTACTATTTACCCGACACGAATGTTAATAAATACAAACGATTCGAACCTATATAAAAGGACGTGTAACTTGACGCACTGATCGTTAGGGTATACATTTCTGCACAGCTGTATTGTTCCAGTACATAAGGCATAAACGAATAGTGCAAAAACACTGACCTGATCCTGCTGACCTCTATTTTAATAAATTAACCGGTTAATTAATTATCGGTCAGTCCGTTCCGTAAACATACCCACGAAAGTTCACGTGGCCCACTATTTATCCGATGTATTAATAATTGACATAAGGTATTAAAATAAACGAAGGTATATTGATCAGTTCTACTGACGGAGTAAGTAATGTCGAAGAGAGTTAGCTTTGTATTTGGTAAAATGTTCAGTAGTTCGGAACTCAATCAGGTTATAAACATGTTATTTTATTTTGCTTAAATTTTCTTCAAAAACAAGTTCGTCTTTTCTTGATCATTTTTTTCATGTTCCTAATAAATATTTTAATCAACCAAGCAAAAAGCGGGCCTAATAAATAGTATGGATGCCCGTTCCGTCTTGTTGTGTGTAACCGCAGTACTGAGTATGAAATTTCACAACGCACATTTTTTGCAAGCGATCAGAATGTCGTTATTATTTGAAAAAAAGTCTTAAATTCCAGCACGAACTAACGACAAAATGCCCGCTGGCTCCTGGCACAAACCTAAGCTAGCACGTGCTGTCAATTATTAACCGACGACACGCCAGATATCAGACGACTACTAGTCTAATATGGTACACTGAGAACAATGCGATGACGTCACAGCAATGTTAATTTTTAAAACGGTTCTCAATTGCATTTTTACCGACTGTAACCGAATTGGTTTTAGACGCAATTTTGGAGTTGTGTATTAAACTTGACATTTTCAAGGTCGTGTTGATATCGACTATTGTGTATTCAATGTTTGGTAAAACATGTTTTAAATGAACATAAACTGATCCTGCGTATTGAATTTCAATACAGTTATTTGGAAATCATTCTAATAATGGAGTCTGGTGTATATATATTTCCATTTATGTCATTATAGCGGCAAAGAAAGCGTTATGTTTTTGTGATGTATGCGGACTACAACCAATACAAAATGCATGCTACTGGTATCAAACTGTTAATTGTGTTGATTCTATGTTATGTGTACACAAATAGTTGACTTTTAAGTTGATTGGATGATTCCGTGTACAATTACATCCCAATATTGACTGATATATAGTGCGAAATTATTGCCCTGACACACACTGATCATAGTGACAAACCAAAAGTGCGTTTGGTTGTTTGCGTTATGGAGACGAATTGCTGTTGTAGGGTAACGAGATTGGTATTTAATGGTCGTGTTTTGTAAGTGCTAGTGCACCACGACATTGGACCGAGTTCAATTCCTTCTGACAGTGACCTTTTGTAATAACTTTTGACAGTGACCTTTTGTAAAATGTTATGAGAAATTTGTTGAAATACAAGGCTGAGTTGTGGCAATTACGTTATCAATGTATTCCAAGTTTCATGTGAATACCTTATGTAGTTTAGAAATTATACAACTTTGGAACACAAACTTTCAAAATACAAAACAGAGTTATGGGCAATGTTGCACCTGATGCTGGAGTTGATTACAAAGCTGTATTTCAAGTCTCCAGTGAATACATTATGTAGTTAAGAAAGTATAAGACTTCTGAATAAAAACTGAAAATCTATGTGAAAAAGGGGCTTAACTTTGTCAAAATACTTAACAGGGTTATGTGAATTGTGGAACCTGATGCTGTAGTTGATGAACAAATACATTCAAACTTTCAAGTGAATAACCTATCAAGTTTTTAAGTTATAAAACTTTTTGAATAAAACTGTAAATCTGAATATGTAAAATGGGACATAACTATGCCAAAATACAAAACAGACTTATGGTGAATGTTGCACCTGATGCTGAAGTTGGTCGCAAAGGTATATTCCAAGTTTCCAAGTTTCAGGTGAATAACTTATGAAGTTTTGAAGTAACACAACATTTGAATAAAAGCACAAATCCAAAAATCTATGTGAAAATAATGCAAAACACTGTCAAAATACAAAACTGTTATAGGGAATGTGCACTAAATGTTGGAGTTGATGACAAAGGTACATTCCAAGGTTCAAGTGCATGACTTGTGTAGTTTTGAAGTAATATGCCTTTTGAAAATAAAATGTATGTAGAAAATTCTATGTGACGCTGTCAAAATACAAAACACATTCCTGGGGAATGTTACACCTGATGCTGGAATTAATGACAAAGGTATTTTCCAAGTTTCAAGTAAATAACTTACGCGGTTTTGAAGTTACAAGACTTTTGAATATAAACTTTAACCAAGATCAGACGCCGAAGCCGACGCAGAGGCGAGTAGAAAGTGTATTATCATCATTTTAATTAGTTTTATTGGATCTTAATAATATTTGTTTCTTTTCTTTTTAATTGTTCATACAGAAAAGCATTATACATACGGAATATTACGCTAGTCAATTGTTCCAAGAGTATGTATTAGTCGAGTGGCTTGTGTGATGACGAGAGGCGGAGCTATGTAATGATAATAATTATAATAATGTGTAAAGTACTCTTGTTTATAAAATATCGGCGCCGGGACTCGAACTCCGAACTTCGTATGGCAAGCGCGGCATCTGTTCCACTACACCATTCTCGATTTGCGATATATGTAAAACCAATACTATATTAATTAACATTGTTGTATTGCCAATGCTACGCTAGATACTTGTCGTATTATCTATAAATATATTCCGATTGCATACGGAAAATTCATGAGTGTCAGGTTAATAATTGTGCACTATAGCAATATGTATCAGGCAGGTGTATATCAGTCTTAAATTCTCATTGTGGTATGATAAATACGCGTACTGTTGTGTTGAAATTTAAATACATTTGAAATAGGACATAAATGAAGCGTGTGTACGTCTGAATAAATAATTCGGTATACGGTGTGGACTATGTAACCAGCTATAGCTTCTAGATCATGCCACAGTGTATTCATTAATGTTCTAGCATCAATCTTTTATTCTACCAAACTTCATCATGTTCCTTATTTATGTAATAGTTGATGCATGTGATGAAATTTTCAGGCGACAACAATGAACAAGGCGGTGGCCAACATACATGTTTCTATTTTGATACGCATCATTATCTTGGTAAGTCATTATCTCGTATATTCACAAATTGTGTATTTTGATTGATTAACAGCTTATACACCTCAAACACTATAATTGCAAAATCAATTCATAATGTTGTAATATTACTTCCGCCAAGGAGATGAAGCTTTTGCCTATTTTGGTGTGCTTGTCTGTTTGTCAGCAACTTTACGCAAAACGTTATGAACAAAATTGAATGAATATTTCTGGGAATGTTGCAAATGGACCAATGAACAAATTATTAGATTTTGGTGGTGAACTGGGTCACCGTCTGGATACAGGAAGTATTCTTTATGAATGAGAGAAAAGTCAAACTGGATTCTTTAGCGTATGTCTATGCTTTAAGACTGCATTTTAATTTTAGTAATATATTTTACATACCTAAGTTTATTCCTCATTATGCTGTTTTTACTGTTTTTAATATTATAGTTGTAGCAGGTCTTGTATGTATTCTTGTAATATTTTAATGCAGCGTGATATTAAAGGAAATGCGTGGTCGCTTAATAAATTGAACTATTTTATATAAAGATATATCAAGAACAAAATATATGCATACACATATTATTAACAGATTCCTACAGTAATATGCGAACACTCAATGCGTTTGGATTGTGAGCCGTGTAGCCTGAAAATGCAAGAGTTAAACGTCTACTGTCCTAAATACAGATCCTGCCAGTGGTATTGCCAGGAGAAACACGCAAACTGCACACCCGGAACCAGATATCAATGTGCTAGGAATTTTCGCGACAAAGAACGGTTTGTCGATACTTGTGCCCCGGAAATATTTTGCCCGGAAGGTAGGGGTATATTGTTAGGAAATCGGCTGACTAAACAATTTCGAAATATAAGATTTGCTACTTTAACTTCATCACCATACTACAATTGCCATGACACAATAAATTTGAAATTAACGTACGTGTATATTATACACATTGCAATTTTTTGTATGATTATTCCCTAGGAAAAGAACCTTGGATATCAATAGACAGAACAAGCAGTAATGCAGAACAAGCGATAGCGTCCGTACATTGCTTGCCATGCTTCAAAAGGGACCGGTTCAATGGTCGCTATAATACTTCATCCGCAACGTTCAGCGAATGTCCCAGTGCGAAAACAAACTTGTGTACAAATGAGGAGCACAAGTTAGACTGCGAAAATGAATCAAACAAAGAACTGACAAAAACTGACGGCTATTGTCGATGTGACGCTAGGAAGGGGTATGCAGCGCAATCAGAGGAAATGTGCTTTTATGCAAATACAGTCTGCTTCGAGAAGAAATGTCCAGACGGTGAAGAGCTTTTATTAAGTAAGTGGGGATATTTCTTCATTTCTAAGCTCCAATGGCATTCGGTTGTGAGTTTTAAATCAAAATAGACACATGTTTGGAGCATCATAATTGGTTCGTCGTGGTAGCCCCAACTAGAGCTGTTTGTCAGCTGAGGCAGGTTTCCGTTTATAAAACTTTCGATGTTGTTTTGCATACAACACATTGCGAGTTGTTATATACGTGTTTTCCAGATTATTCATGCGCAAAGGTATGCCAGTCCAGATTCGCAAGACCGCTAGCGTCCGATAACTGCCGTCCAATAGAACCGTAAGAGATTGTTGTTGTAAACCTGATAATTGCACTGTAGTATAATACATCGTGTGATAGTAATGCATGCTTCTACTTGCAATACTTTCGGTTTAAAAAGATTTATTAACATTTATTTTATACCCCGTGCGGACAGTGAAAGTATGTATTTCGAAAGTAGATAAAAATATAAATTAAATATAAACATATGGCGTTTGCTTTGATATCCGATATCCCTTAGTTTTGACATTTACATAGAATCTAGATTTCAAAATGGTACCGTTGTTTATATATTCATAATTTATATATAGTGTAAATAATCATTGGCGATCTTAACAATGCGCATGCTGCATTATCAAATGTACATTTTATGCGCCTAGTAAATTAATATAAATACATGACAAATATATATATAACACAAAATGTAAATGCGTTTATCATATGTAGTTTCCTTAAATGCAATTTGCACATGAACGTTAGTGTACAAACATTGTATTGCTTATTCATATTGGTACTGCATCATTGTCATTGACATCAGGGGAGCATGAACATTTATTTAACAACACAGTCCTTTGCTTTGGATTGTTGTCCGACTGAAACTATGCATATTATGACCGTAACTAATCAATAAATTAGGTGACATTATAAAGTTGAAATTATACTAAGTATTTTTTTTCAGACTTACGTTTGGTGTTCAAAATCATGTTTGTGAAACATATAACATTTTAACTTTTAAAGTGCGCCATTAATGTAAATTTTATGTTTTTCATTTTACTGATTTTACTGAGCGTGTAAACTCAATTCATAGATAATTATGTGAGATAAACTATCTTTATGCGTTGAAAATTGTTTTAAACGACATTATCGTTTAAATGTTAACGTGATTTGTGTCGTTAATTATATATAGATTAAAATTAATGAAACTGTGTCAATTATGTCTGCAGTTTTCCATTATACTGATATGTGTTCATGAGTGCTAAATTCGTCGATTATGTTGTTTGTTTTCAGTACCAAGTCTAAACCTTCTACAGTCAGCATGTCAACTCAGTATACCACACACGATTATGTGTATATTATCACCTCGCCCACAGTTGTTTCTACTGGTATGACTTTCACATTGGCTAGGCTTTAGCAAACATCAATTATATATAATAAACGCCAAGGTTATGTTACATTAATACAAAACAATACTGTTACATCAATATGTTGGCACAACTGTTTAAATTTTACGTTTATAGTATTATATTAACCTTGTTGTATTCTTTATCTCGGTGATTGTCTGGCTGAATAAACGAGATGTTTCAAGAAAATGGAAGCACAGTCATGTCAGATTTGCTTATCATGAATTAACACAAATGTTCCTGTATTTAATAATTTAGTTAATGTCAGTTATTATTCTATTGCAGGAAAACAGCTGATACGAACACCTTTTGTGTTATTAGTATTACTTATAGTAATTATCATAATGGTAATTACAGTATATTGGATTTATCAAGACAAAGGTGCGTAAATAGTGTATTACTATTACTTAAGTATAATATTTAACAACTGCACACAAATCCGTTTTACAACGCTGCCATACTTACATTGAACAACTAATCTCAGTTGTAATTTTGCCTAGCAGAAATTCTATGAAAATACTGTGACAAGAAATCAACATTTTAATTTCACACAGGACGGTGTTGCGATGAACGAAATGAATCGATCCGAAAAGGGACGGGTAATTACCGATCTAGCACTTGCTATTTTGATTGTTCAGCCTACTTACTATTATGCATTTCCACGTGTACTTTTAAGTTAAACTGAAGCAAAATGTAGCTTAATATTCTCAAACATTCTTATGTGGAACTTCGTGTGTTTTTAAACAACAATACTATCGTTGTGTATATTTCTGTTAAAAGTAGCGACTCTTTTAAAGCAAGAAAGTACAAAAACAATAACGATAATTTATTACCATTTTCAGGGAAATTTATAGCTTATTAAATAACATAAAATAAATAATTAAATATAATTAAATAATAATAATAATAGTAATAATAATAATAATAAAGTAATAGTATAAACATATCATGTGCAAACATCTTTTCTTTCAGAAACGGGTATTTTAGAAGCGATTCAACTTTCAGAAACTGAAACACGAAATAAGGCACATGGAAATTGTTTTCAAAATTAAACACCATAAGAAATGTAAAAATGTTATTTCATTATATTAATGCATGTTCCTTAAATAATCAAAATAGGGTTATTCATGTTCATACTTTGTTAACTCACAACAAAATCGTGGGCTTAATTTGGTTGCTGATCTGAATTTCCCCACAATCAATGATGCGGGACAAAGTATTGGTCCTGTCCGTGTGTACACACGAACGTTCGTAAGTATGTACATGTATGTACGTATGCTCGGATACTTGTCTGGCGATAAGTTTGTCCGTCATGGAAAGATTTTTCAATCACTTGGCAAAAGTGTTAAGCATGATTATACGGTGTGTCGCGTGCAAAAAACAGGTCCCTTGTCCAAGGTCAAGGTCAGACTCTAAGGTAAAAGGTCAACTATAAGAAATGAATCCATGTTTTATAATTTTGTCCAGCTGTGTACGTTTTTAAAATAAGCTTTTCAGAATTTATTAAAATTAAGAGACGTTTTATAGCGCGCAAAAGCCAGGTCGCTAGGTCTTAAAGTCAAGGTCACACATAAAGGCCAAATATCAAATATAGGAATAAAATACAGTGACTTTGACTAAAGCATAATTTTATCTTGGCAGAAGTGATAAGCGAGACGGTGTGCCGCGCCAATCACCAGGTCCCTAGGTCCAAGGTCAGGATCCAACTTAAAGGTCAAAGGACAAATATTAGAATCGAAACTGTTGACTATGTCCGGAGCATTATGTCGTCCAGAATTGAATGATTTTCTAATACTTTGACAGAAGTGATAAGCATTTTGAGAAGGTGTGAGGCGAAAGATCGATGTTCTTAGGTCCAAGGTAAAGGTCACACCTAAAGGTCAATGGTAAAATATAATTAATAAAGCTATTGCATTTCTTTGGTGTATAATTTTGTCCGTCATTGAAGGATTTTCATATAACTGTGGAAAAATCATCAGTGTTATGAGATATAACGTTTCAGAACCAGGTCCCGAGGTCCAAGTTCAATGTAATTATTCACGGTCAAAGGTCTAATTATTGTTGAGAGCAAACTATTGTTGCGCATGCAGTGCTTTTCAAATAAGTTTGCAGAAATACTCGCCATCGCGAGATGGGGTGATGCATGCAAGAACGTGACTTTTGAAGTTTGTAAATTACTTTCTTTTATTGATTTTGTTTAAAGAATAACTCAAAATAATAAAAGTCATGGTGTTGATTCTTCACAGAATGGTTTAAGACAGCCAGAATAAACGAAGGGTACAAGAACCATAATTTATAATTGACAAAAGGTTTTAATTACTCCCCTTTCCTGATTTGTTGTGAGGACTCTACTTTTAAAATCAGCAACTGGATAAATTTGGCACCAAAAATTACTTCTCACAATAAGACAAGACATTAGCAGAAAATACAATATAAAAGGACAATTCGCCTTTTGCAAAATAATGTGTATACATACAGACAAATTGTTGCCATGTAGAAATGTCGAACAGGTGGGGGCATTCGTGTACGTGGACACATTTCTATTTTTATATTAACTGAGCCCAAATTGATCGTTGTTTCAAATGTATCGAGCTCTAAAATTGACCAGAACGTAACATATGCCTGTTTTGTACACAAATTACATGTCAAACTTATTGAAAACTTAATGCATCCTTTACTGTTCTAACTAGTATAACTTGTTAACATTGTGTATGAACATGAAATCGTAAATAAATGCAAGAATGCCAGATTAGTCAGTTGGTAGCATTTTCGAATCTTAATTGTCTTTAATTCACGATGGAGAATTGTATTCGTGAATATACATTTCGTAGTGGTATTAATAGCAAAAACAGCAAGTTGCATTGTTGTATTTATTTGCAAAAAGGAAGCTGACATTTTGTAGATAATTAAAAGAACAGTTAATAAACCAGACAAATCATAAAGGCTATCATGGTTAAATCACAGTATATCGAACTGGCACACACATGGTATGACAACAAGGCCTCGTACATTGTACGTATTCAGGTGAGCACTTTGGGACGACCGGACCCTCATGATACTTTTTTTTTATTTTACTTTATCATAAATTAAGAATAACCGATAAGGAAAAATTAGAGTTGATTCTGAAGCTTTGATATGGATGCAATGTATGTTTATATACTTGCGTTGCAGCCGAATGCCAAGCAACTAAACACAGTATAACGAATAAATATGCATCTAAAGCCCAACACTCTTATCCAACTCCAAGAAAACAAACGCCTACAGCGACTGAGTCATCCAAACCCAAGTGTTTTGAAACAGTTATATTAAACCTCGATGTTACAACATCAGCTTCAAGCGAACCAAATATTACTGGGAAAGATTTACCCAAGGCAAGGCCCATGACATACCCGGGACAAGTACGTTTTATTTCACTATCAACTATATATGAATTTTTCAAATAGCTTCAATCGCGAATACAAAGCTAGTTATATCTGCATTATTAAACTTTGAGAAACAACGACTGCGGGTTTGAGTTAACCGACATATCCGTTCTAAATCGTAATAAAATCATAACATAATATAACGATCATTAGCAATTGCGGCAAACATACGATTCAGTGTAAACTGTTTAAAATGAAAAGGTAATATAGCGTAAAGAATTTACATTAATTATATGCTTATTGTTTAAAACAAACAAGTTCAGAATTCAGAAAGCGTACGTCACTTCTAGTCAATATCAATGATTTCAGGAAATAATTCTAAAATAAACAGCTGCGACGTTAATACACCATTTGCTCAGATAACTTAACGATAATGTTATACAACAAAATTGAATTAACCAAAGCGATCATGCAATTTTCGCGGCGTGTTAAGAAGGTCATTTCGGAGTACTAGAGATTATTATTATTATTATTATTATTATTATTATTATTATTATTATTATTATTATTATATTGTAAAACTTATGATATTAATAATACATAGGCTTACGTTTAAAATAATACCAAAATGTATTATCTGTATGTATTACCGAATAAATGAGAGTCAGTATAAAAATTTATTTAACAACCCTCTTAACTATTGTATATTTCAAAGATACCGTGTCAACAAAATATCAGTAAACAAACCTGAATTTAAGGCATTGATATTGGCATATAATAAAAATACACATCTTTAACTGGTTAAAGGGAGTTCCATTCTGAAACAAATATTCTTAATGTATGTGTTCTTGTTTCTTTGGCCTTTTGCTTGTTAACATTTATACAGAATTGCCAATTTCTTGTATAACCATTGTTTGTGCACAAATTCTTACAATACAGAATAACGCAATACGCTAAGAGCACAGTTAGTACTTTTATCGTGTGATTCCTACTTTGTCGTACGATCGAAAACAAAACTGCTGATTTGTTTTATCGAACGTCTCATAAGAGGGTATATTATATACATTTTAATATAGTGGATTTAACTTGCACACCTTTGTGTTGTATATTCGAGTATTTGCATTGCTATATGATATTACATACATAGTCTCTTAAAATGGCAATTGTTTAACCACTTGATATTATTTTCCAGCAAACTATGGATGCTGTCTATAAATATATAACAGAGAAAGGTGGTTTCAAGTGGGAAGTCTGTTTGGAAATGATAGGAAAAGATATGGATTTAAATGTTCACAAGTTTACTGCTCTCGAGATGGGAAAACAAGACCCTTATTTCACAAAAGTTCGTGAAAGGTGAGATAAATTGTTAGATTAATAAACATGAATAATAGTAATAGTATAACATAGAGTATTGTCAAGTATTGACGGTTTATTCAAATATGAAAGTATTGCTTTCTTTGTATTGACAGATCATTAGAAAACATACTCATGCTTTCCATATAATCAAATTAATACCATAGTTGTGATGAGTTCCTAGGAAAAGTACAATACAAATAGATGAAAACAAATACTTAACTCGTTATCGCAGCCAGAATTGTCGAGTCGCTTAATTACTTGACGCATGTACACGAAGTACACGTAGCGACTAAAAACCACAACAAATTACGCTGGGTTTATCCGAGTGCTTTCACTCGAGTGGTCGATGCGGTGTGATGCCAAGTAACTTCTTGACAATAGTTTAAAAAGTGTAATGGTCTACTCCGAGCCGACTCGCGTATGACTTTATCAACCAAACTACGTATCGCACAATATATTAATTTTGTTTTGCTTGAACCGTACTGTATTTACAACTTAATGAATATTACAACAATACAAAAGTAACAACGAATTAACGTCCAATTTATAAACAAACGTGTTTGCAATTATTATAGAATCAATGTTCCCGGGTACCAGGCATATGAAACATCCGGTAACGACACAAACTCTCTCTATGAGTTAGTAAGCTTCCTACTCTGTGGCAATGAAACCATGAAGGACATCATTCGATTGGCTGTAGCACGATCTGCGCATAGCAACTTCTCAGACAATGTTAAGAAGGTACTCAACTAGTTATTTGATTCGTATGGTATTGTTTTGTCATATATAACAGATGGGTTTAAAACTTCCTCAAAAATACAAAATAATATATGAATTGATATGAAATATTGAATACGTTTTAATCACCTTCTATTCTTCAAATAATATTGTACACTATTTATAGATGTTTGTTGTGTCATAAAAATGTGCAGTATTGTTTCAAATTGCGTCCATCAGCTTCTCCACGTGTTCACTACGTTAAGGGATGGTGTACAAATACAAAACGCCCTAGCCTTCTTCAAATTACATGGTATTGCATGTAAACCAACATTAATGAAGCAATATGTACCAGAAGGATATGAGAACCTTGTCGGTGAAATCGTCACTGAAGGCAAATGCACAGGTATGCATGAATATATCTTTATAATCAATAATTATAAATCATAGCTTTGAACAACTCAGTGCAAGTAGGCTGTGACATTTTTTTCTGTAAGATATTATATTCCATACAACTAAACAAAGTATCCCCATTTGCGAATGACAATAGTCGCATTTAATTTATTTGCAGGCCCATTTCACGTGGAATTATTGGGTTCAGTCTTGAATTGCAAAATAACCCAGTACTTCGAGGATGATTGTTTCTACGGTCAAGACGTTAATCAGATACCGTGTCTCAAGATAAGATTGCAGTATAGTGCACCTAGCAATAGAGAGCTGTGTGTTTATTGGCTGAGGTCCGGCTATGATTCAAACATTTATAGAATCGTCCCTTTATTCAAAAACGACCAACCATATTCCTCCATGGAACCTGGTGAACCATGTTTTAGCACAGTTGCTCAGGTAGTCACGATTTACTTGTATATTCGTTTCCATAAATATGCATTGATAAATGGTTATTCAATTGTTTACCTTCAAACGTCGTTTAAGACAATGTATATGTTTAAAGTACTACCTATTATCGACTATTGGTCTCAGAAGACCATATCGATGTCCTTACCTTTATGAGCCGTAGTGATATACCATGTTATGCAGATTAGTGTATGGATGTAAACGACAATGTGTTATTCTCATATGTGATAATATTTAATATGGAGTATTTTTTCGATATGCATGTTGCAGGAACAATGTGAGAATGTCATCAAAAAAATAAGCGAGAAAAGGCCTTTCAGCGGGAGGATGAAGTGCGTTATGACTTTGACGTTTTGAACACAGCGCGTATTTCTAAACCAAAGAAAACATTTGACACGTGAGTTTGAATACGTATGTTATATTCGTGTTTGGTAGTACATGTACGTATGTATTGCCTTGAAAACGATTACAATTAAATGTTAATGTAATACAGTCATTTTGCAATGCTACGATACGCATAGACACGGTTCACACAGATTTGTCCGTGAATTCGAAGTTATAACTTATAAGCATTAATCTTATATTGCCTGTAAATGTTAATCTATTGAAGTACATTTACATGAAAAAATCATAACGACGAGTTGTTTCTCACAGAAACATTATTCCTGGCTAGACAGCGTATGAAAAACCTGAGAACAAACCCACGTGTTTGCACGAATGGATTAGCCACATGTGTTGTGGTACAGATTATTTGAAGTTCCTTGTTCGACTGGCTGCAGCACGGGTATGCGTTGGAGAACTTTAAGAAATATTCAAAAGAGGTAATTACACTAAATACTGATACTTGTATTTCTATATAAATTCATCTGTAACAAGTCAGACATAAATACACAGCGTTTGAATTTTAATTAAATTACCCCACACGTGTTCTGTTTTAATTGGTTAAGTATGAAACAACAAACTAATACAACACATGCCTTCGTTCAGACAGAAGTTTGAAATCAAAACTAGTTTAGTACAAAAACCTTTAATTTTGTTCACACTGACTTGTAAATACATTTTTATTATTTCTTTCAAGAGTCATCATCCTTTTGTTTGTTGCGGGAAATTTTCTCTGCATATTTGTGATTGGCATCTGTGATACCTTCTTACAAATGCACTTTACAATTAGACTAAAAATATAAAAATATGTTCTCGTTACAGCGAAATCAATTCATAAAAAAGACCTGTTCAATGTAATTATACATTAAAACATATGTATATTTTGTAAAACATTAGGCAGCTAGTACATGTGTATTTTATTATTTCAGTTGTTAAAAACGTTTAATACATCGAAAACCCCTTTTAGAGATGCCGAATTATTATTTGAAATTCATGGCATTGAATGTCAAAACAGCCAAGTTTTAAAGAAGGATGTATCCATGGCATTAGCTGCTCTTGTGCGTGACACAGTCACTGAAGGGAAAGGAAATGGTGAGGATAAATAAAAATCGTTTGCAACCACTTACATAAGTATATAAATGACTATTTAGCATACGGCAATGTGATTCGATAACAACATATTTTCATAATTAGTTACCAATGTTTAGGGCTAACGTTCCAGGCCCGTTCCACGCGGAATTCATATTCGGTGCATTGAACTGCAAACTAACAAGACATTTCGAGGATAATCGTTATCATGACAGAGATTTGGAGACGATACCTGCTCTTAACGTGACGTTGACGTCCAGTGCCCCCGCAGATAGAGAACTGCATCTCTTGTGGAAAAGGTCGAGCAGCGATGACCCCTATAAGTATCGAATACTTCGTTTAATCAAAAACGGAGACTTTCGCGGCGATTCAGAAACAGATGATATCGATATTGTCTAGAAACATTTGTATCACTCAAATTAGTTTTCAAATAAATAAAAGACAGTTTAAAGTCAGTTTTAACTCTTTCGTAGATATGTATGTATTACACGCGAGTTTCTTTTTTGTATGTTTGTACGAGTAGCTCCTTGATGTGTAAAAATGATGCTGTATATATTCAATTTAATGATTGAATTCAAAACTCTCCGATAATAAACGTTTGTATCATACCTTATACATGTTTTTCCGATAATAAACGTATTTATCATAACACAGGACTTTACAGGACCATAATATATTTGAATGTGTATATATGTGCGTATATGTGAGAATATCATATGATTATTATAATAATGAATAATAATATTGATTTCATGTATTTATTTAACGTCAGCCTTATCGTTGTATGTATCGCCGTAATTCAAAGAAAATCCGAACTTGGGGAAATATTATGCATTTACTGTTTTAATAGGCAAAATCAGAACGCAAAACTAGTATTACCTTATTGACAATAATGTGATGATTAATGTGCACAGACGATGAAAATCCAATAGTGCAAAAATATACTTCACATGCATTTGTCATCAAGTTTCTATCCGGTGCAGCTGAACATTCATATTGGAGTTGCATTCTATTGATTGAATTACAATGTACTTCTTCAGGCAATACAAGTAAAGTGCATGTATGAGAATTATAACGATATAAAGACATTTCATACATTAAAATGGTAAGCTCCAGCGTTTTTCAAGTTTTAAATGCTCGGGTTGCATTCACGTTTACCTCATAATGTTTTTGAATTCTAAAATGTATTTTAAAATATTGCCCCATTGTAAAGTCAACGACATACACTTGTAAGAAAAAAAATGCCTATAGATCACTACAAGTTGCTACACAGCAAGTGCCGAAACTGTAAAAGGTTGGTTTGTATATAATTTTTCAAACTTTGGGATAAAACGACATTAAAAGGCTATGCGCTGACTGCTGTAAGTTGTTTCTTGAATCTTTGTCAAAATAAAAAGCAACTTCAATAAATTAATAAATATTATATTTATCTCTTAAGCTTATACACAAATGATTACACATACATTTAGTTATTGTTCAAAGTTAAAGGGACTTGTTCACATATTTTCGTATTTTTGAAAAATCTCATTAAATGTTTTAACTGCAAAAACTAAACCATCTGGAATAATGTAAAATAAAAACATGTATTATATAAAGAAAAAAGGTAAATTAATAAAATTGCCTTCGGCGGGACTCGAACCCTGGTCTTTCGGAATCAAAAATCAGAAACGCTTATCACTCGCCAATTAGGACATACACGTTTGTTAGCGTATTTATCAACGTTATGTACGTGATACACGTGTTTTTCAAAATACCGATGAATCGCGTTACAAACGCTTTATAATTTTATCCATTACGATTGAAGATTATACATAAACGCAAAGATATTTCCAATATAGTTCTTAGTCATTAGTGTAATTTTGCTTGTTTGTATGAAATGTACAATTTCTTTTTGGGATCTATGACAAAACAATTGAAAATGGTCAATTTCCTAAACTGTGAAAAGGTCCCTTTAAATACATAATAAAACACATCATAAAACATATTAACAATGTAACCGTCACGCTAAAACAGTAATAGTCATCTGAATACAAGCAAACGGTAGTGTGGGAGCAAGTATCCTGACATCTTACATATGCAGCCATGTTGTATGTGTTTGTATCATTCAAAAAGCACTTCACCTGAGACAATTTTAGATTTCCACTAGAATTAAGTCCGAATATAGGACTTTTGCCGATTCGGTGCTAAAATCTCAATCTTGACCAAACCTACTGCGTACACTGCGGCCTACGGATGACCGTATAGATTCAATAATTATAGTCGTCTAGGTTGAATTGCTCTGTATCATCCAGACCTGCTCTTAACGCTTCGAAGTCCACTTTATATCTTAATATACCTGAAGCATTATATACATCTAAGGGCTTATTTGACAACGATGATTGCAATAATACACGGCAATTAACACGCAGTTAAAAATGGCATTTTATCCGTTGGAATCCTGTTTAAGCACAATCGAAATTCGAATCAGCGATTTTGTACGATCCGCAGCATTGTTCGAAAATGCACCATAAGTTTAAATACAAAGGAAATGTGTGTATGGCAAACATCAAGCTTATTCAATAGTTCACATTTAAATAAATTATTGATGACAATTATGATATTAATTTTCTATTTTCAAAATAAGTAATATGTAACATTGACTAGTCACTAAAATATAAACTGACGGTCCAGCTAAACTATAAAAAGCATGTAGAAAGAACAGTTGAGGATAAAGTAGATAAACCAATTACGATACTGTATGCCTTAGTTATGAAGTG
The DNA here is from genome assembly GCA_027627225.1 of Congeria kusceri. NCBI lineage: Eukaryota > Metazoa > Mollusca > Bivalvia > Myida > Dreissenidae > Congeria > Congeria kusceri. The sequence continues at coordinate 48,327,940 of CM051034.1, read as the reverse complement.
TGTCGTGTCTTTTTCCTGGACGGGATTCAGATATTGTATCATTACCACTGAAAGTAGCACTATTTCATGTTATGTGAGAAAGAGTAATATGAGTTAGCAATGTAAAGAAGACCGTTCTCAATTTGCATTTCACCAATAATAAGTTCGACTTGTTAAAGACTATGTTAACTGTGCTTCTTACACCGGCGTCGGCGCCGGCGTCTGAAGTTGGTCTAAGGTTTGGTTCAAAAGTCCTAACAGTTATTACGGGTTTCTCTCATGTTTATGAAACTGATGTTGCATTATTATTATATATGTTTATTATCTCTGGCAAGGGCGGGGCTATGATAGAGACTTTAAGTAAACTTACGGGAATCTTGATCAAAATTAGAAACGACGCAATTGCCTTTCGCAGCAGCTCATTTTAGATCGACTATTCGAAGAATATATGAGCTTTCAATCTCCCCGTAAAGTTATCCAGGATTCAATTTAGTAAACCCTGTGAACACTTCTGTGCCCAATGATATGCGTTTTAAAATCCAGACTCTGTCCCGAAATATCGAATAATGTCATTAATTAATTTATTGGTGTCTCTCTAACTCAAAATTACCGCGCATGAGGCCAAGAAATAAATTGTTAGTTTCCGGCAACTGTCTCAACAATTAACGTAGGGCAGAGAAATGAGATTTTTATTATATTTCTAAAATAGATTACCATAAAAACAGAACGAATCACAAATGCTTAACCGGCAATCCATGAAGGCACTAAGAATGCTCACTCAATAACATGAAGTTCTGTTTACATAGATAATCAAACAAGTTATGTGCTTCGGGCAAACCGACCTTGCGAACACCCCCACAGCCCTAAAGTTTTTAGAAAAAATCGAAATCCTTGAAATCTGAATATGTCAGAGTTTGGTTTTTCAATTGAATTAATCGTTATTAAATAGATTATCCATGTAAAGAGAACTTCATGTTATTAACTGAGCATTCTGGGTTGTTGTAGGAGGAGACTACGAATATTAGCGACACTTATAGGTTTCCTCAGCCGATTCACCGCGGTTTCACCAAGATATGATATGATCAGTTACGAATGTAATAATCAGTGTCAGGTATACGCTACGGTGATAGACGACTACAGACGAGTGTTAACGTGTTTCCTACGATTGTAGTAAGATAATGTTACAATAAAGACGATTCATCACAGTAAACCTACAAGCAGCCAATAACTCTCACGCTTCACTACGCTTAAGGCGATTTTGACATCACTATGCCTCGTGCGTAATCGTAAAACTAACGCAGGCAAACGTAGTGAATGCGTAGTAACATCGCAATAAACCGTACAGGCAACGCAACCCAATCGTTGCGTTGTCGTGGTCCATCGTGTATATTCGTGAGTAGTCAACGTAGTTGTCGTTAAATATCCTACTGGAATCGTAAATGAACCCTAGAAAAAGCGTATAAATTCGTACCATATACGTAGCAAAACGAACGATAACGTAGTACAGTTTTTTAATATATATCTCATAAGATCAGTCACGATAAATCACGATTAAACACGACAGGCAAGGAACGCCTCTACGATGGCTGTAATAATAAGCCAGATTGAGATACGATGGCCCTAGGATTGTCCTACGTTTTGGGAAAAATCGTTCAAAAATGTCGTAGCGCTTCCCGATCGATAAGGATCCCCCAATATTTTTCAAGATTCACACAGATGCCAGTACGTATGTGTTCACGCTTTACCACGCTTCACCAAGATTTTGTAAATCGTGGGCAATCGTAGACAAAATAGTGTCAGTGTGACTGGCTTTACAGGGATCTTGTCAGCGAAAGCTATAAATATTGTTGTAATATTTAATGTTATATATGGATGTCAGAGCAATAACGAGTTTACACAGAACATTTCGTGATAAAGAATGTTCTCAATAAATAGCTTAGTTGCCAAAAATCTAAATCAATAGACCTTTTGTCCAATGCTCCATCAGTATTCACACCAAATTGCAGATTTGTTGAAATGAAAATTATAGCCTGTAAAACTGAGGTAGCTATTTTTTGCACGGAAAAAAAAAGAAATCCCTGAGAATTGTTCCCAACGTTCTGTACACCCTCTACTTTATCACATTATGTTTTACTTATAAATACACTAACGTTAACTAACGAAACATTCAATAGCACATAGGCGCATTCGCTGATCAGGAGCCGGTACTACGGTGTGATACAGTTAAATTAACATATATGACTGTGCTGGTAATGAATCAGAACAACCAAATGTTCAATGTTGACGTAAATAAAGTCGATCCTTACATGTATTTGTTGCGGGTGTTCAATAACTCTTCAGGTCACTTTTGGTGGCACATATATAAATCAGACAAACGGAAATCTTAATAACAGCCTTAAATATATTACTCATTTTATTCATGAGGAAATATATTATTCTCTATTCTTTATCATCATCCTTTGTGTTCTATCATATATATCAATACGTGGAAAACATTATTATATGACTCTGTAGCTCATTTTGAAAACATTTATTTCAAAGATTTACAAAAACATGTGTTCTGCATGCTTTTGTAGTGAGTATTTAGAGCAATGTGAGGGCATACATTAGGCATGGAGGTTTGGTTGTTATTATAATATGGGAAGGGGAAAGTAGGGCGTTTATTAGAGTGGGGGCGTTTATTAAGGAATACACGGTATGTGATCTTTCATTTATAAACTTATACATATTTCCACTGGTTGTGTTCAACAAGTCAGTATTTAAAAAAACTGTACTGTCAACAGTTGTGTTTCGAGAACATGCATGAAATGTTGTAACGAGTTACTGATCTAGAATGAATTATATAATAGTAAAAGTGATATATTATAAGGTAAACTGTATATAGTATACCAATTGTGTTATATAAATGGCCCTTTCCAATGATGAATCAGTTAGTATTCTTGATGAGTACCTTTACGTATTAATTAATATCAGTTCAATAAGAATAATTTAATTTTCAGCTGACCGAGGGGTTACATGAACACAAAGAGTCTGTAAAAGAAGACATTTTCTTCTTTAAATACCCAGCATAGCATATTAATAAAAAGAGCTATTCTGCAACGACGACATCTGTATCACTGACATTTGCAGACCTAGTTAATTATTAGTGTTATATATGTATACGTGTTTCCACAGCAATGATAATTATAAATACATATATTATTCAATTTGCAAATAAAGCAAGTATCTATTTTCTTGGCCCATCTTAAGGTAAACTGGTGCGCTACGATCATATAAGTTATTCAATGTGAGCTTACTTTTTAATTGCAGAGCAATGAACTCAAAATTACAGATGTTTGGAAAAATTTAAGAAAGCAGTATTATATATATAAAACATTATGTAATGGTGTGGTCAACTTCATTTATTGCAGGCCCATTTTTCGTAAAATTCTTGTCTGGTGCATTGAACTGCAATAGTATTAGGCAATATAAGGATGGTTTCTGTAACGGTCGTGAAGTTAATAGTATAGCAAGCTTGCTTATTAATTTAACAAGCAGTGATTCAATTGAAAGAGAATTGCATGCATACTAGATGATGAGCGGCGATAATAGTTCCAAAATGTACCGTACAAAGCGCTTGTTTAACAACGATCCACCCAAATACACAGAGAAGTTTAAAGCAACGTGTGAATAAGTTATTTGGAGACTAGAAGTAATTAATCAACCTGATTCGCAGCGATGAATTAGATGCCGCGACATGGGTAGTGGTAATGAGTTAACACTAAAACCAAAATCAGTGTTTTTGCAGGATTTGAATCACGTATACATCCGTTGTTAAGATTTGTTGAAAACCCCGATCTGGCAACATTGCATTCTCTTAGACGATAAACAAACTCGAAAGACGTGTGAAACATAATTGCATTGTCTACGTGCTTATACTGTTTGGTCATAAGTAATGACAAGGAGGTAATAGTATATTTATGTGCTACATTTTAGAAACAGAAAGATAAGTATCTATAATGTCTTTTACAGGAAGCGTATGGTCGGGTTGCCTGAAAACAGAACGATAAGTATATGTATTGCCTTCCACAGGAAGCGTATGGTCGGGTTGCCAGAAAACAGAAAGATAAGTATGTATAATAAATTTTACAGGAAGCGTATGGTTGGGTCTCGAGAAAACAGAAAGATAAGTATATGTAATTACTTTTATATGAAGCGTATGGTCGGTTTGCCAGAAAACAGAAAGATAAATATTTGTAATGACTTTTACAGGAAGCGTATGGTCGGGTTGCCCGAAACACAGAAAATAATAAGGACTGAGATACTAACTCGATGGAGCGATATATGAACTCGTGGGAACGAGATACTAAGTCGAGGGAACGAGTTAGCATCTCGTTTCCACTAGTTAGCATCTCGTTACCACGAGTAAGAGAACCAATTACCATTGTCCGTTTATTTGTTTTTATGAAAATCATGGCCCATGGAAACTGTCATGTTGTAAGTCGTTCGATTGAGTTCGTATCTCGTTCCAACTAATTAGTAAGTCGTTCTCTCGACATAGCTATTTCGTTCCCACGAGTTAGTATCTCATTCCCACGAGTTTGTATCTTGTTCCCAAGAGTAAGTATCGAGATAGTAACGAGATAAAACAGATAAGTGCACGTCACGTCTGAGTCACCGTAGACGAGACTTACAGATAAAGTTTTATTTAGGCTTTAGGCCTTTTAGAAACATGGTTTACAACAAAATGCACAATATAATTAAGATGATTAAAGACGTGCCTGCCTGTAACAAGGACATAGTAATTTACAATAAGTGTTATACTTATGTTTGTGTAATGATATGGTACTACACGTATAGCAAGATGCACTAAAACTCTTAAACATGTCAACTATCTTATAACACTCCACTTGACATACAGTTATGGTTTTGTTGGAGTATTGACATGTATTTAAACTAGATAGACGCGCAGACGAATATTCATGCACACGATTACAATCTTATCTTATATATGGTTTTGAATATAATAAGGCGGGGAGAGGAGCATGTTAATACAGGCCCATTTGCATGAATACTCAACCAAAACTTAGAAGGACACTGAACCTGATGTCATGTTAAGCAAAGAAAAAGAACAATATTAAACCAACATCTGTACTTCTACGAAAGGTATACTCAATGGTTCCAGTTGCATAAAATGGTCACTGGAACTAAAAATAAAACAAATACTATGCCCTTCTAAATATGTGGCCAGATCTTTAAATATCTCAATACAAATGTTCATTGGGAGACTCTCAACCATGTTTGTGCACATGGTTCCCGTCTACTTCACAAAATGACCACTTTAACTAAAAACATTTATATTTTACAAACGTTTCTTGCAATATTACTTTGCTTATTTCAAATCAAAGATTTACGGGCATTTCTGAGATCTGTCCGGTCCAATGTACATGATAGCATCTATAAATAAAATAGAAACATGTTTAGGCAATATCTCCAACAAATTTAACAACTCAAGTTGCGAATAATTCCCCGCTCATCTGTCTTGAGTAGTTGCTTAAACTGCTCTGGTCCATAGCATATTACAGCCACTAGAAAATAGCAAATAAATAAAATAGCAAACAATTGTAAATGCCATCTCTGTCTAAATTATGGATTTTTTTTCAAATGATCGCACAAAAATATTCATGGGGATGTTTTTACTACATTTATTCAAATACTGCACGTTTACTGCACAAAATGATCACCAAAGTATAGAATAAAAATTAAGAAAGACTTTAAATTGAACTACAATTCTGTATGGTTAGTCGCGATTACTGATCGAAACAAATTTAAGAAATGCTCGATCTTCTTTTAAAATTATTATATAATTGAACGTAAATATTATTTAGTTTACATATGCGTGTATTATTTATGCGTAATAAATAATATTTTCATTGGACAGTGGCGATTCATTGTGACATATCGATATTTATTATACATATATTTTGCTTTATAGGAATCGCGCATGTTTATCCGTACGTCCGAATGTTTGTACCTCCCTAATAATGTTTACATCTCAAGTTAAATTAGTATTACACTTCATTCGCACTAATATACAATCGCAGATCTACATTAATCAGCTCTAGAGCAACTAAGCTTTCCATGACAATCAACATGGAGATCTTACAGCAAAGTCAACAATTAAATGTTCTTTATTTATTTCAGACTTTAGGTGAGCGTGAGGAAAATATGGACGATAACTCTGTGTCGTGTGAAATGAAAACAATTGCCCTCTTCAGTCTGGCTTTAATGGAACTACTTTTCGTGTTATTTTGTTTCAATTAAAAAATATGTGAATGAACACCGGTTTTACATGAAGTTATAACAACAAACATTTAGATTGTAAAAAAATTAAAGGAGTGTCTTTTATTGAAACAATATATCTCATTGAAACAATGCATATTTATATTCTGCGACGCATTTTTCATACAAAGCACAGTCTAACCTGTCTTACGAGACCACCCGTGGTGATTCTTAACAGTGGTCTCTTAACACAGGTGGTCACTTAATGCAGTGTGACTTGCACAGGCAGCTTGTCGTTGGTTGTACATGTATTTATGTGATGTACCTAAGTAATCGTGCTGTTTCATATACTCATATACAGGTTGTATGTTCATAAAGAAAAAACGAAGAATACATGAACATATAAACATACATGTGTTTACAAATATTTTTTTAATATAATATAATATACTTTGATATTTACATATATTTACACACACAAGCATACACACACTTATATTCATTCTCTAACAAGGTCTCCATCTTTGTCTGCTTTATTTCCTCTCCATTTATTGCAATCTCCCCTAACACATCACTATAGTGTCCATTAATGACTGTAGAAGCTTATGTTGTCCCTTTTCCACCGCCCATTGTTTTATGTTTCTGGTCATGTCGCAGACCTTCGGCGTTTCTGGGGCGGATCCATCGTTTGATTGACATACACTTGGTGCGTCGTCTAAGTACATGAAATACAACAGGATCAAATTGAAATGCATTTCTGCAATAAATATAACTAACACACTTTCGTTTTCTTTTTCAGTAAAACAACTACAATTAATTTATCAATTTGGTTTTAAAATTATTACATTCTTATATATAAAATTATCGTCTTGAAAATGCGGACGGAGAAAATTAACATAAATGTACTTTTACACATTAAATCAAGTTATAATTACTTTTGAATATAACCGTTCAGAACGTTTTCCTGAGCAACTAATCGTACAGTCTAAGTTTGACATTTTGCAACAAGTCGAAGAGTCAAATCACGTTGGGTGGTTGGACAAAATATTTGATTTCTCCGCGAAAAACCTATTCTCTTTGATAAAATGAATACTGCTTGTCTTGTAAGTGATGTATTTATCAGTTTTTACACAAAATACACCAACAACCATCATCACAATTAAATATACGGCTACCAACTTATTATTTTTATTTAAAAAATCGAAACACAAAGTGATCATGTCTGCTTAAACAAGTACTCTTAAAATACTAGGCATAACAGAATATTTTTCTGTAATGTCATTATATGTGTTTGGAGAACTTAATTGTATTTATATTCTGCTTCGAAGTAAAATATCAAATTAACAACTTATGTCACTTACTGCGTTTTCTGCTGTTTGCAACTAACTGATCATCGGCGTACAGATCATCAACTTTACGGTTTAACTCACTATACGCTTATACACTGTGAGTATCACCAAACGTTTTACAGTAGGTTCACATTTTGCATATGGTTTTATTCATGGAAGTGATTGGATGTTATTTTATTTGTTGACAGGTGCGTTTAAAATGTCCAAAAACCCAGGTTAACGACGCCAAATACTTTAAAATACACAGTATTGAATTTAGAGAAAGAAAGAAATCGTCGATGTCAATGTGTGTGCGGAAGACATTTGCAGATATTTTGAGGGAAACTGTCAACACAGGAGACGGCTATGGTATAGCTGAAATTGAAACGTTATACGATTGTCACGTACTGTTGATACCAGGCCTCAATGCATCATATAAAAGCTATTTTGCCAATTGAACGGCATATTTACCTGGTGACGATTAATGAATGGTGTATTGAACTCATCAAATACTTTTCCGTCACAGTATACATTTGCTCTGGGAGGCCTTTGAATCATAAAGCGGTGAATGTTGTTGCCGATGATTATGTTGCTTTACGTTTTAGTTTATAGATAACGTTTCTGAAACGTTATCGTTATTTCGTGTATAATGATTTGCGTTAAATATGATAAAGAAGAGTGGGGAAGTGTTTGAAACAAAGGTGTATTACTAAAATGTTGAAAGTACATAACAACTAATATGAGTACGTATGGATTTAAGCATTTAACAAAGGACTAATGGTGTGGCTACAACGGTCTGATCAAATTAACTATGACAATACTACTATTCAAAATCAATATGTTGTAAAAGCGATTTTTTTTTCTATACACTTTCAACAATTGACTACGTTTAATTATTAAGTAGATACTGAACCCTCTGTTTCACATGGAAACAAATCAACAAATATCAATGTATTATTAAATTTTTAGCAGTATAGTACAACTGTTGCGTATATATATGTACTATACTCATTCCATGTAACAAATTGTATTGCATTAAGAAAAAAATCATAGACAAGTTGGTGAAACAATTAAATACTATTTAGTAATTAAACTTGTCTCGTTGTTCTATTTTTCAACCTATTATAGGTTGAAAAAAAGAACAACGCGACAAATTAAATATCTAGATCTATAGCATTCTGCCGAGAGAGCTAATACCTCATGTGTATTGCAGGTAATGAGTTATGCATACATAATGTGGAACTGTTCCCTATCACATAATAATCAATAGCTCCTTTTAAAGTCCTTCATCTAGAAATAATATGACTTGGTTTTGATATAGGTACATTCCAATCTCATTGAAATCATCTTCAGTCTGACGCTACTATATTATCCGCTAACTGGATCTGATCATTTCGCATTAGGGGTCACGTATAAATTAAATTTTTAGATGCCTATCAAATTTTTGCCTTCAAAAGCTTACGGTATAACTTCATATATAAATCACAAATACTATGCACGAACTTAACGTGAACTTTAGATGTTTACTTCCCTAAGGTACCACTGTACCAATTGTTATCCCCGTGAAAATTAACTGTAAATGATTTATTCCTGAGGATTAACTGGAAAAATGCATCCCTTTTCAAAAACCGTGGCCAAACATTCCGCAGCAGGGCCGATGTTTTATTGTTCGAAGGTCATTTGAACGTGACCTGGCATACGATGTCTTCAGATCCAAATACTGTCTGATTTGATTTGAATGAGATTGGGTTCATGCAAGCGTTTAAGTCCCTTGATATTATTATAATGTGTTCTGATTGTAAAAAAAAATGTATTAAACGTGCAGAATTGCCATTGTAATAATACAAAAACCATGAATGTGATTTTATTAATCAAAAGTCGAAAATAAAGCGTCTATAAAAATCTATCGACAATGACACCAAATAAAGAATAGGTCGTAATGTAGAACGTGCCCCTAGCCGTGGTAGTAATGTGTTGTTTCGTTATAGGAAAAATGAAAGAAGATCTCGAAATTAAGTACATTTTTTAAGAAGGGTAAACATAATAAATTGATGATTTTTAAGCACCAGCATATTTGTACCATATATTACTCAATGGGCCTGAAATATCGTCCGCCTTGATTGGGCCAATATCATTTCTTTCTTGTACACAAACTACGATGAAATCCATATACTGCTTTTGTGCAGGTGCGTGAGGATAACAATTGCTGTATAGTCGGTTTAAATATTATTGATAATGAGGGTATAAACCATTACCTGAAACTAGGGGGAATCGCGAGTTTCTGTTTAACACGCTGCAATCGTCCGTATTTATATATCGCCTTACTATTAAGTTGTTATAATGTGTTGGTCAATACACATAAGACAACGAGGCCGTATATCCGTTTATATACAAATACTTACAACTGTCAATGGTTTTCGACTTTTATGCTTAAACTTTTAATGGCGTATCGACAAATATATATGCAATAAACATTAGAAAACAAATATGAAATATTGTAATTATTTGTCATTCAAGAAGCCAGTAAAGTCGCCAATCTAATTTGCTTTAAAGTGCGCAACAATCTTTCATCATATCTTCATAAACAAAGTATTAAATAATAGGGCAAACTTATATTAACACATGTAATTCTTACAATGGTCCTTGGGGGTTATGGGGGTCAAAGGAGGGGGGGGGGCAAGTACACGATACCGGTGCCTGTTACCGGCGATAAACGTAGCCTAATACATTTAGGGGTAAGGCATGATGTACTTGTATAAACCTAGCTGTTGTACACGGATAATACTTACAGTGTCTGCTAATACACGTAAACTGATAGGGAAAATTATACCACAATCATTTCAATCAACTCATTACTATGTATTGACGTGTTGTAAAACTGTCGTATCGATAAAACGAATGCTAGTGTACAATCCCTATTCTCTGTAAATGGAATATCCCCTCATGATCAGCTAAAATTCAAATCGACTATAAACCGCAACGCTCAAAATCGGAACATGGACGTGCATTAAACAATAAAAATTAAGGTAGAAATACATGTATGTATGCATACAGAAAACGTTATCGTTGACTTTTTGTAGGGTTTTCTCCGTGGAATATATGATAGTTGATTTAAAAATGGATTGTTAACAGTATGTTTCTATTTATCCATATACTCGATCAAAATATCATGTTTGCAATATGTGGATTAATGACCTACATAAGTTTGCAATGTAAAGAAGAGCACACTATTTATGCAGTTGACCAATAATATTGGTAAGTCAGAGATTGGGTCGGATACAATGAAAATCTTCAACCGGTTACTTTTATCGAAGTTTTGCTACAAAGTTTTGTTGAAAAGGTTGAGAGTTTTCGTCTGTTGAATTTTGCATTTGTATTTAAACTTTCAAAATGAAATGATTTATTTTATCACAAATTCCACACATGCAAACTGTCCTTGTCGTTGAACTCGAAACACGACTTTGTATGAATGCAGTGTGCTCGCGTTGTTAAAATGTTCGCAATAATGGAATGCGTTTGTATGTAAATGATCCTCGATATTATTTTCTTCTTATTAAAAATCTGAGTGTTATCTAAGGAAAGGCTAAGATAATATAAAACACGTCAATCGGATAAACTATTAATTCTACATAATTACCCAGTATTTATATAGAATTTATACGAGGGGTGTTCGGAAGGTTTCGGGACAAGTGCTGTTAATATTTAAGTTTTCAATATTTTTCGATGAATTTTCAAAAAACATAGGTACGTTTATGTTCTATAGATTTATTGCCGCTATTTGAAAATGATATCATTCGCATATTCTTATTGCCATAGCAACGTCATATCGACGTGAGCGGGGCAACTTTCATATTTAAAACATATAGTCTTGCTTCATAAAGGTATAACCGTCAAATGTTTCTATAAAAAAACAACAGTTTTTAAAATTTTCTGGCGGTATTCGTCTGATACTCTCGAGCAACGACAGGCAGATCATCGGGATCATCAAAGCGCAAGCTTCTCAAATCTGCCTTTATCGTTAGGAATAGCCAAAACTCACACAGCGCCAGGTCTGAGTAGTATGCGGGATGTCGGATAGTGTCAATGTTCAACTCAGTCAGTGCTGTCCGTGTAGTCACAGACGTGTGTAGAGTAGCGTTGTCATGGTGAAGGAAAAACCTTCCATGCAGCTCTGGTCTCTTCTTCCTAGCCGGTCTCTTCAATCACGTCTCAGCACCTTAAACGTGAAAAGGTTGTTTTACAATGAATTAAGTCTAAGGTTTTGTTCCAACGTTGATCATTAATAAACAAGAAGAAATATGTTAACTGTCAATGTGCTACAGAAGTATCGTACCTTTGAGTAATACTGTGCCGTAATCGTCTTTCTGGCTGGAACAGGATGACAAAGAACGAACCCCTTGACGTCATGGAAGACGATAAACATCAGTTTCTTGGCTGACGTTCTCATTAAAGCTTTCGTGGGTGATGGCGAAATCGGTGTCCTCCTTATAGAACTGTCTTGTTTAGTCTCTGGATCGTACACACTACACTAAGTGGTTTCTGTACTGTTTCAATAAATCTTTACTGTGGGCTACTCGCTGCTACGTTTGTTCGTTAGTCAGAATACGAGGGATCCATAGAGCACAAACCTTCCTCATATTTAAATGACTAGTGATGATTTCATGCACGGTCGCAATCCCTGATCCGGTTTTCAACGCAATGTCACGAACGGTAAGACTTCTGTCAGCTCACAGTAACGCCTATTTATTCTCTGCTTTTCCTGACGCTAAACTCAGGCGTCCTGTCCTCGCAAGGTCCATCGCGTCGCGTGACCGATCATCCTTGAAAGTGCTGTACCACTCATAAATGCGTGTCCTTGACATAGCTGCATCTACATATGTACTTTTAATTAAAGATAATGTCTCTAATCGAGATTTCCCCGTTAAAACGCAAAATGTTATCGAGTATCTTTGCTCCGCATTCATTCTTTCAAACGCACAACTTGTTAATACGGTATATACCGGAAATAACGTTCACAACGTCAAACAATATTGCGGAATAACGTGTGCGAGCGTAATGTTCATTTTGCCGCATTATTACGGTCGCATCAATCCCTGGAATGCATAGTATTTCGACTTCCATGTCAAGCTGGCCTGCTCACGTCGACATGACGTTGCTATGGCGATAAGAACTAGCGGGCTATTGGTATAGTACGAAATAAATGTAATTTATCGACTGATCATGCATGTAGCTATCTATCTGGAAATTTTCTTCGAAAAATATTAAACACTTAAATAGTTTCAGCACTTATCCCGAAACTTTTCGAACACCCGTCGTACGTTCTGCCTTGCACTTGACAATTAACGGAAATCAACATTATGACGACATTAAAAGTTGTGTATTAGCTGTATTCCATAGTCATTGAAAATAGCCCACCAGTGAATAATACCGGACACGTGATCTTCCTGTAAAAATCAACTAATGTTGACAATGCATTTTACGCGATCGTTATTGACAGAATGTAGAGTCACTTTTATTTAACATAACTGTGTTTATTTCATCAAGGCATGTATACATTCAAGAAGAAATACAAACAAGTCCACATATTTGTTTTTTATAATCACACACCGATGTTGTTTAGTGGAAATTCTGACAAACTTGGCTTGTTAGCCCTCTTCTTATTCCAATCCATGTCACATAAGAAGACAATAAAGGCCAATTTATTGGTGATTGCTTTGAGCGAAACATTTTCTTCTTAAATCCTTCATTGTTTAAAGCCATCGTACATCTGTGAAATAATTTGCATGAAACCATCCAAAGTTGTGTGTTATTTTGATATAAACTGGGGTTGAATGAAAGTTGTTTTCTTGATAGATATCTGTCATTGAATATGTTTAATTATTTCAAGTGGTTTAACCAAAATATTAAGTAACTTATGCACATGAATCTGAAAATGCACAGATCCAGTAACACATACATGAAACCATGTTTTTTACCACCAACCAACCAAGTATTTTGTAATAATTGTTCCCCAGCGAGCATGGATATATGGGATCCAAATGCCATTTCCTAAATATTATTAAATACGTGTATTGTAATGATGGGATATTTGTTTTATTTATTATCTAAATATGGACAGTTAAACTAAAACGCCTACTGCATTTTGATAAAATAACATATTAACTTCTATAATGCGGCTTGCCATACCACGTAAAGTAACATCCCCTATTAGGGATTGATTACTAGCATAACTTGCAAACAACAATTTTGAAGAAAAATAATATTCAATTATTTCAAGAACGGAAATAGTGTCAATCTAATATTCACGTGACCGGTGTATATACTCCTTAGACCACCAACACATATCAACGAAAAATTGGGCAAGAGTGTTTATTCACACATTGTTTAATATCTCGTTTATCGTGTGTTATGTGTTTTTTTAAGTATTTCCAAATGTTGCCGTTTATGATGCTTTTGTAGGCAAACAGTATAGGATAAATCGTATTTACACAAATTTGACCACCAAACGGATTAGCAGATGCTTCAATTTCCAGGAGTATTGTGCACATTGCTATGCGATTCGGTTTTGACCCCAAGTATATTTAAGTGTGTAAACCAAAACCAGCTTTTAATTGATAGGATTTGCTTTAGCGTTTAATATGACGGACGGTTGGTTCAAAATATGAATCTACTTCTTTCATATTTTATATAAACTGGAATCGTTTATTAACATTTAAAAAAACGTTAACGAGTAATGAGTAACGCAGTGAAGAAATTACTAAGCTTATGCTATAAATAAATAACTAACACAGTGTATCGGCAATCATTCACAGGTATTATGACAAGTTACATGTATCTATTGCTTAAATGCTAGACATTATAAACTGATTGCCTTAAAGGCTAAATCTGTTTATTTGTTGTACTGGAGCATGGGTTGTAAACGACGGCAAACTACCTATAGATAACTATTATAAATGAGATGAACATACATTGTGTTACATTTATTGAACTTTATTTACCAAAAACAAACCTATTACAGACTGGAATGGCGGATGAAATGACGGACCGACAATGCGACGACTATATGCTCCCCATATTTTAAGGATGAACACAGAGACAAAAGAACTATGTTGAAATGTAAAGCAGTTTGGATATCAATCCCAAAATGCGTGAAACGACAATTGGCGAAATTTGCCACCACGCAACTAAAATTACGATTTGACATTAAAATATAGTGTTACTACTGTTGCCTTCACACAATTTATTTATTTATTTATTTCTCAGATCAAAGAAAAACATTTTAAAATAAGATATTTTACTTAAGGCATGTGACAAATTTCTTTGTACTGAAAGAACTGAATAATCTGCTTTACTCTAAACTTACTAGTTAAAATGAAGTACCAGCCTTTAAAAGAATACTTCGGTGTTTATATAGATACTAGTTATAAATTGATTACATATGCAATTTATCTCGTGTTTCAAAAATGCCATTACACATGTTCTTCTTATATCAAAGAAACTGTTGTGGTTGTTTAAGATGTACATTAATATTTAACTAGGTCTCAACTGTAGTATTATAATGTTACTTTAAGTTATGATACAACACTCACTATATTCTTCACTACAGCATTTAATAACTGGAATTCCCTACCAGATTATGTTAAAACGTTCAAGTTTAACGCATGCATACAATAGACCAATGTAAAACAGCAGTTCAGAATTAGCTTTTAAGCAAAACAACAAACAACTTAATTTTATACTTTGTGTGCTGCACATGTACATTTATGTCTGTATGAAAGGTTTTAATGCATCACGGCAGTTTATATGAAAATTGTACATAACATCATACCACAAAACAAATTTGAAATTGCAATTCAAGGCTAACCTTTTCTTCGTTGAAATGCATGTACACACCACTTGAAGAAGTGGTCTTGGGTATAACAAAATCAGATAAAAATCACTTTTTAATGTTGAAGGCTCTTGATATGTATTGTTATAGCATGCTATGTACTATGTTATCATATATGTGAGGCAATAACACATTTAATGCAAACATAAAAGTACATTTACATCACAAACAGTTACAAGACACAAACACTTAGAGAATCAATATGGGTTCACACGGTCAGTCCAATGATGATGGTGTGGCAACAAAGGTTATGTAGAATGATAACACATCCAAATAACCGATATTTAATGTTATAAAAACTGCGCAGATTGTGGCGTTAAGAAATGAAGCTATACTGCCTGATTTATCTGTTAGAATGATGTCTAATGACGATCTAATATATAATAATGCATTATCAGATTTATAAGCAATAAAATAAACAGGTACCTTATATACGATAGCTCTAGATCGTATCAAGGAAATGTTTACAAATCTTAGACGCAAACAAAACATGGCTCACGTTTGTTAATGAAATCAACTTAACTTTAAAAATAAGATACCCCATTTAACGCAAGCGTGAACTCAATTATAATTTATAATTTAAATTAAGACTCTTTAACCATCAGAGTAAAATGGATTGAATTTATTCTCAACCTTAGCAAAGACAGAGTATATGTCTACACCACTCTACTATTCTAGGTTACCTTCAACAGTCATTTTGTTATAGTTTATCAAAATCAAATTAAAGATAATGCATAGACAGGTGCTGGTCGAGCAATAGGCTAGGTAGTTTAAGCGATAAAGGGCGGTAGTTAAAACGATACTGCCGATTTGATCGCCGCCGGGATTTCGAACGTCGTAGCCAATTTCGGAAAGATAGTGTCGCGTAATGCGGCTGATTTTGGGGAGTTGGATTCGAACCGTGCAGCCAATTTCGGGGAAGTGGGTCGATCGTTGAAGCCGAAATCGGGGAGTTGCGGTCATGCGATGCGGCCGATTTCGAGGAGGTGGAGTCAACGGAGCGGCCGATTTCGGGGGGCTGGCTAAGAGATTGGATGGGAACGATCCTATGGGGGGGGGGCGGATGCCGACATGCCTTCAAGAAATCCTGCGGGAAACCCTGATATTTAGTGGATATTACAATTAATTAACGACACTATAGATAAGCATGGTATTTGCTGTCAAATTTATCTGAGCTATATGGCTGCAAAGCAAGAATCTTATTTGAACATGTTAGCTTAATAGCTTGGCGAATACCAAAAGCAACCCTTACAAAAAATGAATGTTATCAAATTATTGTTAGTTATTCAGGAACCATATTGTCATACAATTTCTCCTTAAGTATTTATAATACGAGCAACGTGTTTTTCTTTAACTTTTTAAGGTATTTCCACCAAATAATATATATGCGTCTGGCCTCATACGGAAAAAAATATTTAGTCGTTTTGAAAATACTTAAGGTAGAGTATCCATAATGATTTTCCGC
Organism: Congeria kusceri; assembly: GCA_027627225.1. Lineage (NCBI taxonomy): Eukaryota > Metazoa > Mollusca > Bivalvia > Myida > Dreissenidae > Congeria > Congeria kusceri. The sequence goes on along the minus strand of CM051034.1, from coordinate 48,311,019 downwards.
GTTATTTGCCAATGTCAGGTGATGTCGGCATTCTTTGTAGATTGTATTCCGGTGAATACGGCTACATTCGGCACAGTCCGCTATACATCTTTTTTCTGTCAATTTGTCAAGTTTCATTTGAAATAATATTTGTTTCGTACTTTATAGGTATACTTGAACTTATCGTGAACTTAAGGCTTTATGGTAAGCTACAAATAATAACACGTCGCGGTGGCGTAGTGGATATGGTGTCCGCCTAGCGATCGGGAGGTCCCGGGTTCGAACCTTACTGGGAGCGTTCTCAAGATCTCCCCCAAAGACACCAAGTACTGGTTCTACCCAGGAAACGGACTCGAGAGTGTCTCTATAAGCCTTCGGCTTTCGATGCAATCGAGCTAAAATAAATAGGTTTAAACTAAATAATAACACGCCCAAGGACGTTCAACATGCGCAAACATTTCAGCGTCAATTCAACGATGTATATGTTCCTAAAATAGAAAAATAAGAAGCAACCGTTCTGTATTTACTTGGAAATGTATCATTTTAAAAATTGTACAAATTATTGGTGAGAAGATTTCTGAATACATGCCCAAATTTAAACACGTATTTAACGTTGTAATTTTCCCTGCAAATTGATATTTAGCGTCTTAATTTGTATAATTGATACTGTTTTATCATATGCTTTTCAGTGAAATATCAAATATTATCGGGCAAAGTTTTTTAATATATTTTCACTGTTTGAGCAGTGAAAATATAACATAAAACGGAATATTTTTCCATAAATAGCATCGATTTACAAGTAGTGGTTTACAACCCTTTGCAAATGTATATAATGTACAGTATGTACATGCATTTTATGTGTTTACATAAAACACATTATAAAATTCAACAAAATTATAATTTGGCGACAACGACTCACAAAATATGGCACTTTTTTCCCACCATACTAACGAGTGACAGTTTTTTATGACGTCAGAATATACGAACTAGTGACGTTTAAGCTTATCTGGCGCAATTTTATTTATTTATTGTCCAAAAAAATAATTTGTTGATCTCGGTGTAAGATCGTGTTTTATGTGTCAGAATGGCCCAATGGTCTTTGGAATAGTAAAAAAAAAAATATTTGACTTAAAAAGTTGATAATATTTGGTATTTCAATCCCTGAAATGATACACATACGACAATCATAAAACAAATCAGGTTTGAAATAATTGTGTTTCGGGAAACTCTACTTTATATTATCTTCCTTGTATCGCCTTAAATATGAAATACAATCAATAATACATGATTACTTAAAGGCACATTTGAGTCACAAGTCGTAACATGTATGTTGTGAATACGACACCAGTTAAAACTGATGTGATGTAAAAGCTGTCGGTCCAACATACAGTATATTTAAATAAGCCATATACATGTTAAATTTTAGTAAAAATGAACAGTCTTAAAACATCCTAGACGTTTCAACCAAAGTTTCTTTAATGCACACAGTCAAACAAGTCACATAAAACATACGTCTGTAATAATCCACCAAAGGCGATAGATTGGTTTAACATTTTTGTGGCCGGTTTGACTTTGCTTGGGACCGTTTTGTGGCCAGTTAGACTTAATTCCGCCATTATCGGCCCATGTTAGACGTACTATAACGTTACAGTACGCTCGGGACCAGACTGGTTATTCAGCAACTATATCGTCATAAAAGTTATCGTTAAGTATCAGTAATATGAGCATTCTTCAACATGTACATCAATTACTCTTTAATGTTATTCAGCCGTTTTATAGATAATCACATTTTTCCTCTTCTTCTCGTCTTAAATTATGTGAGGAGCGATCAATACACGATATACATAATATTTGTGGATTTCGGTTTAAACGAGTGAAAATATAATTTGCTGCTACAACGAGTGATATAAAATTTGATCATAAGCCGACATTCAACAAATTTCTTTTTAAATTATGCTATTGTGCAATGCATACTATATAAAAATGCGCGACGTGCGCTTAAACGTCACATTTCGTGTATATTCTGACGTCATGAATATTGTCATAAATGACGTCGTAATGATTACATCACATTAGTATGGTGGGATATAAGAGTCCTGACATATTGTGTGCGTCGTTGTCGCTTAATTATATTTTTGTTAAATTTTATAATGTGTTTGCGGTAAACATATGTATGCAAAAACTGTACATGTCTAAAAAAAATTGCCAAGGGCGGTAAAATATTTCTGGTAAATGTATGTTATCTAGAATCTGTAGAAAAATAGAGTCTAGTTCGTTTCTTGTTATATTTTTACTGCAGTGAAAATATATCCAATGCTCAGTTAGTGAACATATAAAATTTTATTTCAACAATAAAATTCGATATTTCACTGAAAAGCATATCTATTGAAATTTCAAGTCACGTTTAAGTCACATGTCGTAATATGTAGGTGCGTATGACACCAGTTTAAACATGTTATCAGTCCAACATATACATGTAAATATACAGCCAGCCGACAGCTTACCCTGATTACACTCCTGATAAAGTTATTCAGCCAGCATTGTTCTGAAGAGAACATTGTTGACCAATTTCGTTTTCGATAATTATGTTAGTTGTGTGTACACGATTAGAAAATCTTGCTTCCGGTTGAAAAATAAACAAAGAAAGTTGAAATTGTATTGAAGTTTATTGTCTATAGCACATTTATTTTGGTAGCAGAGCAATGTTTGCTGGTTTCTACTCATTCAAAATGAGTGACAAAGAGTGATGATGCGCCTAGCAAAGATCTGGCAAAAGCGTGTCTCGACAAAGTTGAAGAGGCTATGGATTCTACAGTTCAAAGTGTCAACGACCTGGCCTTAATAGTGAAAGATAAGGTCGAGTTGGCAAGTATTTTGAATGAAATTGACATTTTTGAAAAACAATATTATGACCTTATGTGTTTGTATGATGAAATATTTACAGTAAGCTCCAAGTCTGACCACGATCATGAATCTAACCATGAAGACGATGGTAAATCGGATTCGGCAGTAGGCAAAGATATGTGGAAACAACTCCAAAAAGTACAGATCCCCGTGTTCACAGGTGATAAGACAAAGTACCCTGCATGGAAGGCAGCTTTTCAAGCATGTATTGACGAATCGCCATGTACACCATAGTACACACTTCTTCAATTACGATAGTATTTAGGGGGCGAAGCGCTACATTCTATTTAAAACCTGGGACATTCGAAAGAGGCTTATGATGATGCAAAATAAAGACTTGACAGAAAATATGGTGGAACTCAGAGAGTAGTAAACCAATTCTTAGATGGATTAGAGAATATCCAGCCGTTGAAGAATGAAACGTCGAAAGGACTTGAAAAACTCGCTGAATTACTAGACATAGCAGCCATTAATTTGAGGGAAGTAAATCATCTTCATGATCTTGAAGGAGGCTCACTGTACCACTGTCTGTTAAAGAAACTGCCACAAACCATGTAAACACTCTATCTGAGAACACTTCACGACAAATCGTTACCAGACTCCGTTGAAACTTTGAGAAAGTTTGTGAATGAAGAGACTGAATACGCAGTACATGCAAATGAGACCATTTATGGTTTGACACGTCATGAAAACTCTCGAATGAAACCTCAAAATACTTTCTTTGGAAAAACTGATACTAAGCAAAAACAATCTGTTCAATGTCAAATTTGCAGAGAAAATCACAATGTATGAGAGTGTCAGAAATTCAAAGCTATGAACAAAGAAGACAGATGGAAACAAGCTAAAGATGCTGGACTTTGCTTCAGATGCTTCAAAGGTAATCATATGGGGAAATAATGTAAATTTAAGGGACAGTGTGGAATGAATGGCTGCACTAAAACACACAACAGGATGTTGCACAGAGAAGTTTTGAATGTGAAAGCTAAAGAATTTCATCCTGTAGCACAGAACAAAGATGAATAAAAAACATTCAGTGTTAATAATACAACAAGTATTGCTCTAAGAACAGTTCCAGTAGTAGTATCAGCTGGCAATCGTGAATTAGTCATGAATACATTCTTAGATAATGGGAGTACGACTTTTTATCTTAACGCAGATGTTGCATGAGAATTACAACTTCAAGGTGAAAGAAAGACAATAGAAGTTAGCGTGATTAATGGAAAATCAGATAAATTCAGCACTATTAATGTCAGTTTCAAACTTCAGAGCACAAATAGAGACTTTGAACTTTCAATGGAAGCCCAAACAACAAGAGATGTAACTGGGCAACTACAAACAGTGAATTTGCAATAGATGAAAGATCTTAAAGACATCCAATTCCCCAGTGCCGGTAGAAGGAAGAAGATAATTAAATGATAGGCCTTGACTACGCGCAGCTCCATAAATCACTAGGAGTGATAGGAGGTGGTGCCGGAGAACCAGTCAGTAGATTGACTCCACTCGGATGGACATGTGTCGGACCGATAAAGAGAGAGAATAATCACACTAGCACTAGCATGTTCATGTTCCATGTCAATAACTTGGGGACTTCATTGAAACAGTTTTGGGACGTTGAAAGCGAAATTGAGTGTAACCAAATGTCACCAAAAGAAAAGAAAGTGCAGATGCAAATAGAAAATAGTATTGAATAGGGGTGTAACGATATACCGGTATACCGATATATCGCGATATCAGCTCTTGCGATAATATATCGCGATATTTAAATTACATACCGGTATTAAACGACATGTACAGTTTGTTTGCAATCATGTCTTCATGACAAAAAAATATTCGTATTTTGTTAGAGTTTATTTTTCCATATAATAATAATAAGGCGTACTTCCTGTACTGTTTTTGGTGATTTTGCATGTTCATAACTATCGGCTCTAAATTAATATGCTTTTAATTCTGGTGTAATGATTTCTATCGAACGGAATTTTTTATTTAGATTTTTTAATAATGGAGTTTGTGAAACAATTTAACATTTGTATAACATTGTTAGATTAAAACGTTAATACTGGTAAAATTCTGACAAATTATTAGTTTATTATTTACGGAATTACCGAGGCGGTATATGATAGTCTCAAAGTATACAAAATACATTGAAGTTGTTGAACATGTAAAAAAATTGATTTAAAATGTTTCGATAAAAGCATACTTTTCTGAGACTTAATGTTAATATTTGACAGACAAATATATGCTGGTGAGATTTATGGTGTATCTGGGACTGTTTACTAGGTAATGAAAATTATGAAGTTTTTTTTAATGAATTAAATAAAGTTGAAATATGAACATATTGAGATCGCACACTGTTTAATACAAAATGACCGTTAAAGACTTTTGTGAGTTAAGAAGAGAAACAGTGCATTGTAATATGGGCAATACATCGCGGTATATATCGCGATATATTCCAAAATATTGCGATATATCGCGATATGAGTCGGTGATATCGGTACACCCCTAGTATTGAACACAAAAGCAATAGATACGTAGTTCATTGCCATGGAGATCAGATAAAGAGACATTACCAGACAACTATAGTACCGCATTGAAAAGGCTATATTTTATGGCACTGAGAAAAGTTTGAAAACTTCGCCTGAACTGAAGCAAGAATATTGCGGAATCATACAGAAATATGAAGAGAAAGGTTATGTTAGGAAGGTTGAAAGAAAAGACAATGAAAAGGGATGGTATTTGCCACATTTTGCAGTAGTCAGGCCAGAAAATGAAACACTAACAGTTCGTATTGTATTTGATGCATCATCCAAACATGAAGGTACGAGTTTAAATGAGTGCCTTAGTACAGGGCCAAAATTGCAAAGATAACTTTTTGATGTGTTGCCGAGGTTCAGGAGAAATCCGATAGCAGTAGTGTGTGACATAGCTGAGATGTATTTGAAAGTTGGCTTAGCAAGTGAAGATCAGAAATACCAAATATTCTTATGGAGAGAATCGCCAGAAAGACCCATAGAGACATTTGAATTCACACGTTTGGTGTTCGGGGTGAACTAATCACCATATCTAGCCCAATATGTATCCCAACATAATGCGATACTGTATGCTGACATGTATCCGATGGCAGCTGAGACGATTCTGAAATCCACTAATATGGATGTTAGCATGGATTCCGCGAAAACTGTAGCTGAAGGAATAGAACTATGTAGCCAATAAGAGAACTATGGCTGAAAGCTTACATGCATGCAAGAAAGTGGATCGCAAACTCACTAGACGTGTTAGAAACAATACCAGAAGAAGACAGTGCAGCAGAAATAGATATAGGGACGGGAAATCTACCAACAACTAAAGCTATTGGAGTAGCCTGGCTAGCCAAAGATGATGAATTCATATTTAAAGTTTGTGATCAAATGGCAATGCCAAGTGAAATTCAAGAGAAATGTATTGAAGACTATCAGTAGGATATTTTATCCTTTAGGGTTTTTAGCATCGTATGTAGTGCAAGGAAAATAAATCATGCAGGATGTCTGGTTTTGCGGAGTTGACTGGAATGAAAAAGTGAGAGAAACAGAGATGTGAAAATTTCAAAGATGGTACGAAGAGAATGTTTGCGTAGTGAAAACAGTGAAACGGAATTGAAGTCCATGTCAATTCATACATTCGTTGATGCATCATTGATAGCATATGGAGCAGTCGTATGTTCGCGATGCCAGTACGAAAATGAAGATGCGTCTGTATGTTTTGTTGCTGCGATAAGTCGTGTTGCTCCTACAGAATCTACTAGCATCCTGATACTTGAATTACTTGCTACAACCCTTGGTTTAAAACTTGCATCGACAATTTGCAGAGCTCATGCAATAGAAATCAAACAAGTAGCATTTTGGTCAGATAGTATGAATGTCCTTTAATGGATTAGGAAAAATAGACGACAAAATAAAACATGCGTCGCAAATAGAATTGGTGATATTCACAGAGCTACAAACCCAAGTCAGTGGAAATATGTTCCAACAAATGACAACCCAGCAAACAAAGTATCAAAAGGATTACCTGTAGCCATTCATGCTGTAGCTAACATTCGGTGGGAAGGACCCAGCTTCCTCAAAGAAAGTAAAAATGAATGGCCAAAGAGCAAAATTGATGTGAGAAAATGAAGGGAAACTTCAAATGGGAAGAACAGGACAAACATCACTTCGTGTGTCACAAGAAAAATGGCGACTAGACCCAGAAAGATATTCAAATTGGATAAAACATGTAAGAATTCGAGCATGAGTCAAAAGATTCATTGAAAATTGCAAATGAAAGAAAGATGATCGTGTATTTGGACCATTGAGTGCAGGTAAAATTGAAGAAAGCAAAAACTGAAATGATTAAAGAGACACAGAGAACACACATTTTGCAGAAGAGTATGACAAACTTAGTTAGAATCAGAAAGTATGCATTTCTAGCAAACTGATCAAACTCAATCCAAAATTAGACACTGAAGGCGTGATGAGAAGTGATAGTGGAATTGAATACTCTGAATGTCTTCCATATGACACAAAGTATCATGTATTGCTACACAGAAAGAGTCCAATTACAGAGATAAGTGCGAGAGATGCCCATGAAAAGAACAATCATAGTGGAACAAACCAAACACTCTCTGATCTGTCAGTGAAATACTGGATTGTAGCAGCTATAGAGCAAATAATAGACTGTGAAAACAAGTGTTCTGAGTGCAAACGTAGGAAAAGAAGACCAAAAGATCAACTCATGGCACCTCTACCAAAAGTAAGAACCAGAGTAACAATGCGAGCCTTCAGTAATGTCGCAGTAGACTTTGGTGGTCCTTATATTACAATCCAGGGCAGGGGAACGCGACGAGCAAAGAGATATCTCTGTCTATTTACATGCTTATCTACTCGCGAAGTGCACCTAGAAATAGTCATTGGTCTCGATACAAACGCATTATTAAATGCATTATACAGAATGGTGAACAGGATAGGCTTACCAGTTTAACTCTACTCTGACAATGACACTAACTTTGTCAGAGCAGATAAAGAACTCAAGGAACTAGTGCAATGTGTAGACAAAGACAAAATCAAAGTAAGTGCTGCTAACTGAGGAATTCAGTGGTTTTTCAACCCACCTGCGGCACCTCACAGGGGTGAGGTACATGAAATTATGATTAAATCGGCCAAACGTGCAATATCAGCTATCTTGACTTCAGCTGATACCTCTGATGAGGAGCTCATCACAGCTTGTACTGGAGCTGAAAGTTTGATAAACTCTCGTCCACGTATCTACCAGTCAGCAAATGTCGCTGATTGTACACCTCTTACTCCAAACCATTTTCTGTTTGGACACGTTGGAGGTCAGTTCGCTCCTGATACAGTAGATGACACGAACTATAGTCCACTGAAACACTGGAGACGCATACAAGAACTCGTGAAACACTTCTAGAAAAGTTGGTTGAAAGAGTTTCTGCCAATGCTTGCTGGCAGAAAGAAGTCGTTCCAACAACACAGAGACTTTCGCATAGGAGACGTCGTTCTGGTGGTCGATCCCGAGTTACCAAGAGTTTGATTGGTCGATTAGTTGAGATTTTCCCGGGAGCTGATGGCCATGTTCGTGCTGTCAGTGTTCGCGTAGGACAATCGGTGTTCAAGAGATCTGTTACCAGACGCTGTTTAATCGAGCCAGACAACGATAATTGATGAACTAAAGCGCAATCTAGCGTTAGCAAGAGGAAGAACTCAGCATCAATACTTAGCGTTAATGTAAATAAGTTCATTTTCTTTTGGTTGTTGTGTTAAGTGGCACAATAAACCACAGAGCAACCAAATTATCTTATTTAAGGTGTAAAAGGTTTTATATGCAGGATTACACTGTGCTAAAAGGGGCATAATAACCCCCTGTGTATACTGATTCGTGCACGAACAAACATTATGTTTTCTGAAGAAAGTGAATTGCTTTGATTATTGCCTAGTGCTCAATAATGACAGTTTATATTACCATGTTGCACTTTGATGATATAACAGTATTACATATAATTATGATTTGTTTCTTGTCATTATTTATGTATGCTTATTTTTTATGATTTTACCATTATGTTTGCAGTTATAACCTGAGGAAAACTATTTGTTGAAAATGTTCGCGTAGAATTGAACCTGTTGGACAATTGTTTTCATTTACTATTTCCAGATTTAAAAATTGCTTCAAAAAAGTGTGAAATGTCTTAATTTTCATTTTCCAAGTGACTGATTATTCTTTTATTGAATACAATTTCTGTATAAGACATTACCTGAACTTCAATATTTATTGCTGCACAGTATACTAGATTTCTAAAATGTGTTTTTGTGATTGTTTGTAGTATTATAATTTCCGTATTAAGTTTTGTAATTACTAGTCATACTTTAAATTGTGATATACCATGTACCTATGTTGTTGTACCTAATAATTGAGATAGCTTTGAAAGATATTACTTTCTAATTATTGCTTTACATAACTTGGTTACCAGATAGTAACATGTAAAATGTAAAAGCTTTGTTTATAGAAGTCATGTTAATTTTTGTTTTTGTTAAGAGGTTTTGAAACATTTTTAATGTTTACACAAACTTGAAATAGAATACTATAGACTATTCAAGGAACGCAGACAATTTTGAGATTTAAGTTTCTCAATTTAGAAATAGAAATGTTCTTCTAATAGAAAACTAGTTATATTTGTATTTACTCATTGTTGAGATGATGTCACACTATATGACTGATCTTTAATAGTTTGTTAAACCTTTGATAGAGGTCTACTTCAAGTCAAAGAAATAGTCTGATAGACATATGTCTTTTTTACAAGTATGTTATTACAGTAAATAAAAACGCTTCCACTGAATGTAGTTAAGCAATTAGTATACATCTTGTATTTTGTACGTTTGATAAAACTATATTTTATCAAGGTGTTGAAGAATGTTCTGAAGAGAAAATTGTTGACCAATTTCGTTTTCGATAATTATGTTAGTTGTGTGTATCCGATTCGAAAATCTTCTCCCGCACTGCGCAGTTAAATAAAGATCAGACAGGAAGGAGATCATGTTTTATTCCCTTATTAGTGTATAATAAAATAATACAAAGGATTTCACGTATGTCAACACATGGATAAACATTTACGTATATACGTATGTAAATATTTTTCTAAATCAAGCTGTGATTCCGTTGTCGGAAACAATGAACCAAACATATTGAACTTATTTAACTTAAAACGAAAAGTTAATAATAAATAAATACACGGAAGTTATACGCAAAATCGTTAAGTTCGCTAAATGGGAACTTTATAGTAACATTTTCTGTTTACGTTTATAGTGAGATTTTTATTGACTGAAACGGGGTATGAACACGTATTAATTATATCCAAAGTTACCTTAATGGTTTATTAATTCGAAAGTAGTACCATCGGATTTTTGTCTTCTTGTGTGTACTTCACTCAAGTAGATTTCTAATGGTAGTTAAACTTTAGTTTATATATAGTGCTATAAAATATAATTGTTGATACTACTACTTTATTATAAACTCAAGACTCAATAGTGTATGAATAGTGTAACATGCAATGTTAACATGATGGGCTAATACATAACTACCTGCCCAATAAACATGTCGACACCAATTACCATTGTGAAACATATCAAATTATTGTGCGATTGTATTGACCTGGCGCTCATTAATATCTGGTAGCGCTCGACTGTTCTATTTAATATCCGTTCACATTTATCTAGCGTCTAAATAACGGATTTCATAATCATATATCAAAGCACCCGTGCGCGGTGGATAGTGTTTTAGACTTTGAATCATAATGACAGTGGTTCGAATCCTGCCAAAATCTTTTCATTTTCTTTACTTGAACATCACATTTTTTCTTTATTTATCTTTTTTTCCTATTTTCATTTGTTTTATATGTATTTGTTAGTTCATGTTATCTACATATAAAAATGCATTCACAAAGACTCCGTTTCGCTCACAGCATATCGATGCAGATCTCTTCTGCGTCAGAAACGAGGGTGATGATGAGCTTCCGTGTCATGACGTCAGCAGAATGATCAATTATATATATTCAATTAAATAAATAAATACCATAAATTAAATGTGCCAGTTCTGGGATTGGAACCCCAAAACATCACGCTTACAAACTTTGCGTGGTTACCACTGCACTACAGTATCAACTTTAACGAAGTTAAACTGTATAAATACATATTCGCGTCTAAGGCGATTATTTGAGTCAGTAGCTTAAAATAGGTTCACGAAAATAAACGGAATATTCATGAGAGCCAGGTCAATAAAATCGCACATTACATGCGTTATTTACCAAAGATAATTATATTTTAGAAAGCGGCGTAGCTACATTTAAATTAACTAACATCCAGTTGGTGTTGTGAAAAAGTGTTGAGCGCGAATGTTCGTCTGTGAAATGTGTACACACACATTTGAAGTAATCATAATACGAAATACGTTTTCTAATGAATTCATCAAAGGTCATTTTGTATCTTCAAAATTAAGTATTTATTATACGCATCTTAACTTATTTTAATAATAGTTAAATTTTATATTTATATCAATAGCAATGTATAAATGAAATTGTTTTGCAGGTAACAATGGCATCTCATAGATCAATGGCGCTTCTGAGATTGCAACTTATACTGCTGGTATGTCATTATATATAATCTTATGCTTTAAAACATTTTGTATTTTGATATTAATAAAATTATTATCTAAATATAGAAAAAAAAAGAGCAAATTTCAGATCACAACGCGTTTTGACTTTCATTAGTCTTCATCAGGTATGAATACAGAATGTAAACAAAATGCATTTATGACGTCACAACGTCATATTCAGTTAGGTAATTTTGCGTAATTTTCAAATAGAAATTACTATGTAAAGTATTTATATAAATATAACAGTACAACTTTGTAAAAGTACACATTTATATTACAAATCATTAAAATGTAATAATAAATATAATGTGAATTTAGGCACTGCCTAAGTCGGGAAAACCAAACAGAAATAGACTAATCGCATAATACAGATGTAATAGTTGTAAAGGTGTTTTGATTACTGCAGCACCTGTAAGGTTATCATTCTAAATTTGATAACATCGAACAACGCAAGCTGATAAATGCATTTTTTATTAAACAGTTTCAAAATGATCAAGATTGGATTTTGTGAACAAATGGCTTTTATTCATTTTTTTAGAGACGATTCACTGTATTTGATACTTTTATATATTTTCACCTATTCAAGGTATATATAGGAAATATAACATGACTGTGGTGTTCCGGTGGCTTGTATCGGTCGAGTCGATTGTGTAATGTTGTATTCCACGAACCCGCTTATTTTTTCCTAATGTTGTATCTTCTCTTTTATATTCCTATTGAAATTTTAATATCATATAGATATAAGACTATTTTGAAGGAAACATAATTAAAACAGTTTTTCCATGTTATTATAGTGGAATTCGCCATTTGATAAAATGTTTCTGTTGCTCATAATCTTACAAGCCAGTGAGGGTTAACTACTCCTTTAGAAAATAAATAAATCTCGATACAAAATTTATCTTTTTTAATCATATCACTATTATACTCTATGTACTGATAATGCAAAAATGTATGTTATTTTTATTCTCTATGGACTTTTTATCATGTAAACTTTTCATGGATATTTAATTTGATCAGTGACTAATACTTAAGTAGTTTGCTCAATATAAAATAATACCACCAGCCAAATTGTTTAACGCTGGTGGTATATTTGTTAGTTTAATTATATGTTTAATCCAGGTATTGTTTCTGATTAGGTAACAGCCGGTTCTTTAAATTGTATTATAAATACTTGACTAAGTGCATTTAACACCTGCTTTAAGTTACAAGACACATTGAACTTTTACCATAATGACTGATATTAAAATTGACACACATTTATTAGGTATACATTCACTGTTGTGACTGTACTACCATCTTTGGTATAGTAGATCTGCTTAATTTGTGCCTTTTGTGTCAGGATGGCAACAAGGCAACTACCCATCATTGCAAGACAACTGCGGTTTCTGTTTATGTTTAATTGTTTCATAAAGTTCAGCATCATGCACGTATGCAGAAATATATTGTCATTTAAAAATGACTAGTTGAAATAGCGCTGATAAACTTTCGAGCTCTCTGGATTTTATATCACCCAAATCGGTAGCTAAGAAGCTTACTGTAAGATCTATACTGTGTTAATTTTGACTAAAGATTAAGCTTACCATCTTGGGAATGTTGAATGAAGACATGAAGATCTAATAATAATTATGATCTAAACTGCTGGTATATATGATAATGAAAATAGATCGACTAAGTGGTCGGACTTTGTGTGATCTTAAAGATCTGACTTTTAGTGATCATGAAAGATATTACTTTGGTGATCTTGAAAGATGCCGAGTGTTTGTTTATCTGCGCTATTTATACACAACAACTTCGGTTTAGGATTTTGAGCACCAGCAAATCAAAATGACTTAGGAATTTCATCAGCCAATCAAAATGACTTACAACAACCAATCAAATGCATTTAGGAATCCTTATCCTAAAACTAGTTCTGCAGCGCCAAATATTTAACGATAAAATGCGTAGTTTATACTTACAATAACAATTTATATTCGTATGTATATAAACAAAAGACTTTTCATTAAAGAATCGACAGATATACTACTGTCGGACCTAAAAATAATTTGCAGTTATAACAGAGAAAAAATATTTCGGGTACAAAATATCCGAAAACTTGCCACAGCTAAAAGGTTCGAGAGGAATGGCAAACTTTACGAAAATAACAATAAGAATGAACAGTTAACAACAACGAATAGTGACTTGTAGAATTATGTCATCATATTATATTATTATAAATATGCCAAGTGAAAGCGCTTGGATAATAATATAAACAATAAAATCGCTACAAGATGATGCTTAGGCTAGCATAATTGCAGACGGACAGTGACAGTAAGTTTTAGAATTGAAGTTATGCTCATTTCATTATAGTAAACATGCCGAAATAATTAATTTTAGTTCATATGTGATAACATACTATCAGCTCTTTTTATGAAAGAGTGTGATGGATAAATGATTTTACAATGAAAAAGTAATAATTGTTCACTTTATGAACTTGACAATAATAAACATCGTAGTGCATACTCCAGGGCGTTACATGACGTATTCAGATTGCGTAATGTATGCGTCTTTGTCCATTTTTGTGAGTTTATGAGAGTGGCTACAACTGAGTTGATATGTTATTTTTGAAGTAATTTGTAATGCCCTGTTGCAGAAAACTGCGAGAACATTTATATAATTGACAGTGACATTACTACATTGGATATTTATACATGTATTTAAAGGTAAGATGATAAATAAAATATGTTTCAACATATTTCAAACATTTAATTTTGGATGTAGTATAGTACTGTAAGCTAAAATATATATTACAGTCATTAAAGGAGTTCCGAATCACTGGCAGTTCGGGGTTACTTTAAGATTAATAGTTCTGAAAATAATTACCACCCTCCCATTTTGATTTTTATTAACTGGTGTTTAAACAGCGATTCATTTGCAGTAAATCACCAAAGTTTCAACTATGTATGCTGGTCAAAACGGAGCTTTATGAGTAATACACTTTGAAAAATCTACATGAACACCGGTTGCAGAAATTAGGCAACGGTTTATTCATCGCGATAAAACATCGGAAACACGTATGGTATCAATTGGTAAATAAATGCATATTCTTTGTACTGTATACAAAAGAAAACCCTGCTTTACATATTACTGAAAAAAACAATGGTAATATCAACACATGTGTATTGGGGTGTTCCGGGTCACTTGAACGGACCTCGATTGTTTACGGAGGATATGTCAAGAGATTTCTAGTGTATATACTTTATGGAATTACTTAATGGGTTGGTTAGGTCAGTAGACGCATGCGCAATGCAAGACAATTATTTATTGACTAATATGTATTTTGTAACACAAATATTATACGCTTGTCATAGGTTTCATTTACCCATCCATAAGTAATAAATAACATAACAGCTTTTCGTGATATTTCAAGTTGAAGAATGGTGCAAGCCATAGGGCGAACCGAGAAGACACTTCAATGTTTTAATGTTTTTAGATAGTTTATTTCATTAATATTACTATTACAGTTGATTAATGTAAGCAATATAGTGTATATGTGTATTTATATGTATTCAAATCTATCAATGTTATTATTTTTCTTTTAGCTGGTATTAGGAGATATAATTTACCTGTCAAACGCATTGGCAAACGTTGATCAATTATAAGATGATTTTATTTCTGTAGTATCACATCTGAATGACCATGGAATCAATATGGCTTTGTACCTTTTCAAATATTGACCAACATCCTGTATGCAATATAACGTAAGATGACAAACGTGAGAAAATGTCCTAACTATTATGTTTTTATTATATGTTGTCCGGTTCAAGAAATGAATATATCTTCCTTGTGGTGTTGTTTGAAAACTAATTTGTTAGACTATAAGTTTAAAAGTTTAAACAAACCATTAAGGAAAGTAAATTAGAAGTGTCAAGTGACCCGGAACACACGTACTTGATTCGGTACCCCCGCAATAAGTGCATACAGTTCAGCACAATATTTCAAACATGCATATTGTTGCTAAAAGATCTGTCTTTCAAAGTATATATAGGCTTGCGTGACTGCAAGTACACTTAAAATGAAGAGAGCGGTTTTGTCGTTAGCGACCCGGAACGACCAAATTGGTAGTATCACTGAAATAGATTTTTCGGTTTCATTTCAAGTTTGCATTGAACGTAAGCAGAATAAAATAATATGTCAATTTTCTACCACGTGTTGTTTTACTCGTCAAAACAGTTGATAACTGTTTCGCTCTTTTTATCAAATTTAACTGTTGCAGTAACAATATAGGTATAATTCATAATCTATTTCAAGTGTTTACAAATGCTTACTATCAAGTTACCAAGTAAAAATATTGAAATATATACTAATTTACTACAGCAACATTGTTTTCAACAACATTTATTATAAAATTATTAAGTTTGCATATTAGATATTGGTAATAAATGGATGTATCGACGTGATTACAGACGACGTTTTGTTTCGCGTTATGTTTACACCTATTTACTTTCCGTAATAATATCTTTGGGTTCAATAAAATGCAAGAATTTAGTTTCCAGTTAGCGTGAGCGTTGTTTATCGATACTTAAACGCGGAAATATGCATAAGATCATGAAACCGGAAGGATCCGATCGCGATTGGCACTTCCGGACCATAGATTTTAAAGTCATTAGGTATTGGAAATGAAACAACAACAACAACAAATAAATATGTACTCGCGTTATCTATAGGCGGACATACCGCTTACGCGCTTCGCGCGACCTTGGTTTTCTCGTATAATTTAATGAAAACTTTTTTAACACAAGAAAGCTAAATATTATATCTACTAGTAACAAACTGCACAATTTATAATTTTACAAAAAGGAATCCATGAAACAGTTTCTTTAGAGAATAAATAATAACAATTAAATAGCTTTTTTTCTCTATGTTTATAGGTAAACTAGAAGAGTTATTTCTTGAAGAAATGTACATTCAAGCTTGAAATATGGGTAATATGTTTAGATGGCATATTATGATTGGGACCCAGTCCTTAGAATCACTTAACATCTATCACCCCTATATCAAATCAAGTTCACTTACAATATTTCTGAAAATAATGTTTCATTTTTTTATGGTGACATCTCAATTGATTCGCAAAATAATAGTTCAACTACGATGCATGTTAAACCGACAAATCGAGTTTTGAGTGTGAAACAGTTGTATCTAATATAGAAATGTTGAGCACATACAACAGTTTCACGCTCAACCCATTGAAATATTATAACATATTGAAAAAAAAAAATTTAAAGTTCGTGAATCTAGTTCTTGTCATCCAAAATCTAGCATGAATGAGATTACTTAACAGCCAAGTTAAACGATATAGGTGTTTATGCTCTGATGACAGTGTTTTCAATAATGCAATTGATTTCTTGCGTGATGATTTCATGGTTAGGAACTACCCGCAGGTGGCTATAGATTCAGCCTTTAATAAAATGAAAACAATAACACGAGAGGAAGGACTTCTGCCTACACAAAAACAAGTTGGCAACAAAATAATACCATCTGTTATTGAATATAACCCATTACTTCCAAATATTGGTAGCATTATTAATAAATATTCGGATTTACACAAATTATCTGAATATCCCACTATTAGAGCACTTCACCCGTTTAGACCTGTAATGGTATTCAAACTCCCTAAAATATTCTTACTAAAGCTATGTTTTGAAAATCCTGCGTTTGTACGCTTATTGCAACTCACTTAAATACACAAAACCATGATCTAAATGACTTCATTAGTATGCATATATATGTAATTTAAAATGACATGGGAAGACTTTAAAAGCAAACATACTAGTATTGGGTTCATAAATTGGAAACGAAACATCCTAAGGGATTTAATTCAAAAACAATTACTTGGTATTTATTTTTTATTTTCCTAAATAGCTGGTGTAAAAATATAATGGATTCCTTAATATTGTACATTTTGTTACTGGTATATATATATACTATTTTGCTTTTAAATTGATTACCATAATATGCTTTTTTACAATATGGTTTAGCTATTTAATGATCGTTTGACGTGCTAGTTTTGTCACGAGGTACGTGCATATTCATCGACACAAACATGAATCAGCATCTCATGTTTCAAAACCTGTGGCAAGATGTTGATCAACGATGCGTAACAAAAGCACTAGATATCAGGTGATTAACAATAGCGAATGTAACATGATGGGTGTTTTATTTGTTTGGATATTAGTTTAACGATTACCCCCTACATAAATGCGGAAGAGTTAACACTTTGGCTTTACGTATGACTGTATTTAAATCCAAATCGTGTATATTTTAAGCTTCAAATACGATTTATTGTTCACAGATCTCCATTGTCCAGGCGAACATCTCTTATCAAACGTATCGCGTTGAGTGTGAACCACTATGTCACAATATACAGCAATTCAGCGGCTACTGTCCTCCATACGGGTCATGTCAGTGGTACTGCCAGGAGAAACACGCCAACTGCCCACCCGGAACCAGGCATCACTGTGCGAGGGCCCTTAATGTCGAGGAAGCATTTTCTATTGCTTGTGCTCATGAAACCTTTTGTCGGGCAGGTAAAGTTTAACTGTAAAGACTTTTTTCTGTAGTGAACTTTTATTTAAAGAAAACGTTCACTGTGAAGAAACCCTAGTGAAATGATAAGGAAGCATTGCAATTTTTTAAATGGCATATATTTTAAGTGATTTTATTTTAAAATGTGCATCATTTTGATTTAGCCTTGAATAACTGTGGAAATTAAGGATACATCATAAATTATTGTTTACATTTGAAATCACCCATATGTTACACGCTGTTAGATATTACTGACAGTCTTTGCATATTGTAATTGAAACTGGTCAATCAATAAATCTCGTTTGACTGGGCAGCTGTTACCGATACCACTGTAAAGCTTTTTTTATTTTGTACACATTTTAGTAAACGATGAAGTACATTAAATGGCCTAAAGAAACGATGAAGTACATTAAATGTCCTTAATTAAAAACTTGTCCTAATGGAGAAGCTTGTTTACAGTTCATACATATAGATGCATACATAACATTTTTCTCGTATTGTTCTCAGGGGAAGAACCTCGGATATCAATAGACAGAGCAATCAATTCTGTAGAAAAACAGATAGCTTCTGTGTTTTGTCGGCCATGTTTCAAAAGGGACAGTTTCAATGGTCTCTTTAATACGTCGTCCGCAACTTACAGCGAATGTCCAAGTGTGAAAACAAATCTCTGTACGGAGCAGGCACACAAGATAGACTGTGGATATGTATCATATAGAGAGCTGACAAAAACTGACGGATATTGTCGTTGTGACGCTAGGAATGGATATGCTGCTCAATCAGAGGAAATGTGCTTTTATGAAAATAAACTCTGCTTCAAAAAGAAATGCCCTGATGGTGAGGAACTTTTATTAGGTAAGTGGGGACCTTTCTTCGTTTCTAAGCTCCACTGGCATTCGCCTAGTTTTAAATCAAAATAGACACATTTTTGGAGTATCATATTTGGTTGATTGCGGTAGCATCAACTAGAGCTGTTTGCAACAGCTGCTGATTTAAAATGGATTGTTTGCTGAGATAGGTTTTCAATTATAAAACTGTCGTTGTTTTGCATACAACACATTGTTAGTTTGTATATACGTGTTTTCCAGATTATTCACGCGCAAAGGTATGCCAGTCCGGATTCGCAAGACCGCTAGCGTCCGATAACTGCCGTCCAATAGAAATGTAAGAGATTGTCGTTGTAAACCTGGTAAATGCACTGTAGGATAATACATTGTGTGATATTAATGGATGCTGCTACTTGCAATACTTTCGGTTCAAATAACTTTATTAAAATATATTATATATCCAGTGCGGCCAATGAAAGTTAAAAATAAACATATGGCGTTTGCTTTGATATCCGATATTCCTTAGTTGGGACCTTAACATAGAATCTCCAATTTCCAAATGGTACCGTTGTTTAAATATTCATAATTTATATAATCATTGGAGATCTTAAAATGCGCATGCTTATAAGTATGGACTATTGCATTATACAATGTAAACTCATAAACTATGTCCCTTTTATTTTGGGCTTGTTTTATATTATGGGTCTAGTAAATTAATATAAATATATGACAAAAATAAATATAACACAAAATGTAATTGTGTTTATATTAAATTGTTTCCTTAAATGCAATTTGCATATAAACGTTAGTGTACACACATTTTGTTGCTTATTCATATTGGTACTGTATCATTGTCATTGACATCAGGGGCGCATATTCATTTATTTAACAACACAGTCCTTTGCTTTGGATTGTTATCCGATTGAAAATATGCATATTATGAGCGTATCTAATCAAACAAACTCGATGACATTTTAAAGTTGAAATAATACTAAGTAGTTTTTTCCAGACTAACATTTCATGTTCAGAATCCTGTTTGTAAAACATATAACATTTTAACTTTTAAAGTGCGCCATTAATGTAAAATATTATGTTTGTTATTTAACTGATTTTACTGAACTTGTAAACTCAATTCATAGATAATTATTTGAGATAAACAACTGATGAACATGGTTTTAAACGGCTCACTGACTTTATCGTTTAAATGTTAACGTGATTTGTGTCGTTTACTATATTATGTTCAAGTTTTATTTCTCTATCAAAATGACATTGACCACTTGTATCAGACTAAAATACATAAAAAGGTGTAAATTGTGTGTGCTTCTGTACGATGACGTTTTGGTTAGGTAGAAGAATTGTCTTGCAGATACTAATGAAAGTTTTCCATTATACTCATATGTGTTCATGAGTGCTAAATTAGTCGATTATGTTGTTTTTTCAGTACCAAGTCTAAACCTTCCCTTACAGCCAGCGGATCAACTCAGTATACCACACACGATTATATCTATATAATGACCTCGCCCACAGAATTTGCTACTGGTATGACTTCTACGTTGGCTAGGCTGCAAACAACATCAATAATATATAATAAACGCCGAGGTTATGTTACATTAATACAAAACAATACTGTTACATGAATATGTTGGCACAATTGTTTGAATTTTATTTTATAGTATTATATTAATCTTGTTGTATTCTTTACCTCGGCAGTGGTCTGGCTGAATAAACGAGATGTTTCTAGAAAATGGAAGCACAGTCTTGTCAGATTTGATTATAAAGAATTAACACAAATGTTCCTGTATATAATAATTTAGTTAATGCTAGTTATTATTCTATTTCAGAAAAGCCGCTGATACGAACACCTTTTGAAGTGCAAAATACCATCTATTTCATTGTGTCATTATTATTTCTTATAGTAGTTATCATAATGGTAATTGCAGTATATTGGATTTATCAAGACAAAGGTGCGTAGATAGTGTATTACTATTACTAAAGTATAATATTGGATAAACTGCACAACAATTCGTTTTACAACGCTGTCATAATTAGTATGAACAACTAATCTCAGTTGTTATGTTGCCTAGCAGATATTCTATGAAAATACTGTGACAAGAAATCATACTTTTAATTTCACACAGGACGGTGTTGCGATGGACAAAAGGAATCTATCCATAAAGGGACGGGTAATTATCGTTCTAGCATTTGTTATTTTGATTGTTCAGTCGTGTACTTTTCAGTTAAACTGAAGCAAAATGTACCTTAATTTTCTCAAACATTCTTATGTGGAACTTAGTGTGTTTTTAAACAACAATACTATCGTTATGTATATTTCTGTTAAAAGTAGCGCCTCTTTTAAAGCAAGAAAATACAAAAACAATAACCATAATTTATTACCATTTTCAGGGAAATTTATAGCTAATTAACTAAAATAAAATAAATAATTAAATATAATTAAATAATAATAATAATAGTAATAATACTAATAGTAATAATATAACCATATCATGAGAAACATATTTTCTTTCAGAAACGGGTATTTTAGAAGCGATTCAACTTTCAGAAACTGAAACACGAAGTAAGGCACATGGGAATTGTTTTCAAAATTAAACATCATAAGAAATGTAAAAATGTTATTTAATTATATTAATGCATGTTCCTTAAATAATCAAAATAGGGTTATTCATGTTCATACTTTGTTAACTCACGACAAAATCATGGGCTTAATTTGGTTGCTGATCTGTATTCCCCCACAATCAATGATGTGGAACAAATTATTGGTCCTGTCCGTGTGTACACACGAACTTTCTTAAGTATGTACATGTATGTACGTATGCTCGGATACTTGTCTGGAGATAACTTTATCCGTCATCGAAAGATTTTTAAATCACTTGGCAAAAGTGTTAAGCATGATTATACGGTGTGTCGCGTGCAAAAACCAGGTCCCTTGTCCAAGGTCAAGGTCAGACTCTAAGGTAAAAGGTCAAATATAAGAAATGAATCCATTGATTATAATTTTGTCCAGCTGTGTACGTTTTTAAAATAGCTTTTCAGAAGTTATTAACATTATGAGACGGTTTAAAGCGCGCAAAAGCCAGATCGCTAGGTCTTAAGGTCAAGGTCACACATAAAGGCCAATTATCAAATATAGGAATAAAATACAGTGACTTTGACTGAAGCATAATTTTGTCTTGGCAGAAGTGATAAGCGAGACGGTGTGCCGCGCCAAGCACCAGGTCCCTAGGTCCAAGGTCAGGATCCAACTTAAAGGTCAAAGGACAAATATTAGAATCGAAACTGTTGACTTTGTCCGGAGCATTATGTCGTCCAGAATTGAAGGATTTTCTAATAATTTGACAGAAGTGATAACCATTTTGAGACGGTGTGACGCGAAAGATCGATGTTCTTAGGTCCAAGGTAAAGGTCACACCTAAAGGTCAATTGTAAAATATAATTAATAAAGCTATTGCATTTCTTTGGTGTATAGTTGTGTCTGTCATTGAAGGAGTTTCATATAACTGTGCAAAAATCATAAGTGTTATGAGATATAACGTTTTAGAACCAGGTCCCGAGGTCCAAGTTCAATGTAATTATTCACGGTCAAAGGTCTAATTATTGTTGAGAGCAAAATATTGTTGCGCATGCAGGGCTTTTCAAATAAGTTTGCATAAATAATCGCCATCGCGAGATGGGGTGATGCATGCAAGAAGCTGACTTTTGAAGTTTGTAAATTACTTCCTTTTATTGATTTAGTTGGAAGCATAACTCGAAAAGAATAAAAGTCATTGTGTTGATTCTTCACAGAATGTTTTAAGACAGCCGAAATAAACAAAGGGTACAAGAACCATAATTCGTAATTGACAAAAAGTTTGAATTACAACCCTTTTCTGATTTGTTGTGAGGACACTAAATATAAAATCATCAATTGGATAATTTTGGTGCAGAGATTACTTCACACAATAAGACAAGACATAAGCAGGAAATACAATATACAAGGACAAGTCGCCTTTTGCAAAATAATGTTTATACATACAGACAAAGTGGTGCCATGTAGAAATGTCGCACAGGTGGTGTCATCCGTGTCTGTGGACACATTTCTAGTTTTATAATAGCAGAGCCCAAACTGATATTTGTTTTAAATATCTTGAGTTCGAAAATTGACCATAACGTAAAATATGTCCTATTTTGGACACAAATTACATGTAAAACTCATTGAATACTTAATGCATCCTGTATTGTTCTAACTAGTCTAACCGAACTTGCTAAGATTGTGTATGGCCATGAGTTCGTAAATAATTGCAAGAATGAAAGATAGTCAGTTGGTAGCATTTTCGATTCTTAGTTGTCTTTAATTCACGATGGAGAATTGTATTCGTGAATATATATTTCGTATTGGTATTAATAGTATAACAGCAAGTTTCTTTTTTGTATTTATTTGCAAAAAAGGAAGCTGAAGTTTTGTAGATAATCAGAAGAACAGTTAATAAACCAGATAAATCATAAAGACTATCATAGTTAAATTACAGTATAACGCACTGGCACACACATGGTAGGACAACAAGGCCTCGTACATTGTACGTATTCAGGTGAGCACTTTGGGACGACAGGACCCTCATGATACTTTTTTTTTATCTTACTTTATCATAAATGAAGAATAACCGATAAGGAAAAATTACAGTTGATTCTGAAGCTTTGATATGAATGCAATGTATGTTTATATACTTGCGTTGCAGCCGAATGCCAAGCAACTAAACACAGTATAACGAATAAATATGCATCTAAAGCCCAACACTCTGATCCAACTCCAAGTAAACAAACGCCTACAGCGATTGAATCATCCAAACCCAACAGTTCTGAAACAGTTCCATTAAACCTCGATGTTACAAAATCAGCTTCAAACGAACCAAATATCACTGGGACAGATTCGGCAAATGCAAAGCCCATGGAATACCCAGGACAAGTACGTTTTATTTCAGTATCAACTATATATGTATTTTTCAATTAGCTTCAATCGCAAAGACAAAGCTTGTTATATCTGCATAATAAAACTTTGGAAAACGACGATTTCGCTTTTGAGTTAAACGACATTTCCGTTCTAAATCGTAATCAAATAAGAAAATAATAGAACAATCATTAGCAATTGTGGCAAACATACGACTAATTGTATATAATTTTTAAAATAAAATGTAATATAGTGTAAAGAATTGGCATTAATTATATGCTTATTGTTTAAAACAAACTAGTCCAGAATTCAAAAAGAGAACGTCAGTTTTAG
Source organism: Congeria kusceri (assembly GCA_027627225.1). Classification (NCBI taxonomy): domain Eukaryota; kingdom Metazoa; phylum Mollusca; class Bivalvia; order Myida; family Dreissenidae; genus Congeria; species Congeria kusceri. Next base: position 48,286,812 of record CM051034.1, on the reverse strand, counting down.
TCAGTATCAATGATTTCAGAAAATAATTCTGAATTAAACAGCTGCAACGTTAATAAACCATTCGTTCAGATAACTTAATAATGATGTAATACAACAAAATGGAATTTAACAAAGCGATCATACAATTTTCGTGGCGTGTTAAGGTCATTTCGGATTACTGGATATTATTATTATTATTATCATTATTATTATTATTATTATTATTATTATAATCATCATTATCATCATAATCATCATCATCATTATTATATACAGTTATATGTAGTGTATTTAACTTGCATACCTTTGTGTTATATATTCGAGTATTTACTTTGCTATAGGACATTATATGCATAGTCTCTTAAAACGTGTTTAACCACTTTATATTATTTTCCAGGAAACGATGGCTGCTGTCTTTAAATATATAACAAAGAAAGGTGGTTTCATGTGGGAAGTCTGTTTGAAAATGATTGAAACAGATATGGATTTAGATGTTCAAAAGCTTATTGCTCTCGAGATGGGAAACCAAGACCCGTATTTCACCACAGTTCGTGAAAGGTAAGATAAATTAATACAAATGAATATTTGTAATAGTATAACATATAGTATTATCAAGTTTTGATCGGTTTATTCAAGTATGAAAGTATTGTTGTCTTTGTGTTGAAACATCTTTTGAAAACATACTCATGCCTTCCATATAATCAAATTAATACCATGAGTTCCGTGAAAAAGTACAATACAGATCGATCAAAACAAATACTTCACTCGTTATCGCAGACATAATTTGTGGATCGCTTAATTACTTGACGGATGTACGTGAAGTTACGCGGAGTAGTGACTGATACCCATGACACGATTACGCGGCGTATAGCAGAGTGCATTCGCTTGAGTGTTTGATGCGGTGTGACGCAAAGTAACTTCTTGACGATAGTTTGCAAAGTGAATTGGTCTACTCCGAGTCGACTCGCGTCTGACTGTATTACCCAACCTCAAAGTATCGCAAATATATTTACTTTCTTTTGCTTGAACCGTACTGTATTTAAAACTTGAATGAATATTACAACAATACACAATTAATAACGAATTAACGTCCAATTTATAAAAAAAAACGTTTTATTATAGAATCAGTGTCCCCGGGTACCAGGCGTATGAAATACCCGGTAACGACAAAAACTCTATCTATGAGTTAGTAAGCTTCATACTCTGTGGCAATGAAACCATGAAGGACATCATTCGAGTGGCAGTAGCACTATCTGCGCTAAGAAACTACTCAAACAATGTTCAGAAGGTACACAACTAGTTATTTGATTCGTATGATATAGTTTTGTCATATCTAAGAGATTGGTTTAAAATTTCCTCAGAATTACAAGATAATATATTAATTGTTATGAAATATTTAATAGTACGTGTTTTCAAATAATATCATACACTATTTATAGATGTTTGTTGTGTCATTGAAATGTAAATTATTGTTTTAAATTGCGTCCATCAGCTTCTCGACGTGTTCTCTGCAACGAATGATGTACAAGACGCTCAAGCCTTCTTCGCATTACATGGCATCGAATGTAAGAAAACATTGGTAAAAGCATATGTAACAGAGGGATATCTCAGCCTTGTGCGTAAAATTGTCACTGAAGGAAACTGCACAGGTATAAATGTCCTATCTCTTTATAATCAATACTTATACATAATAGCTTTCAACAACCCAGTACAAGTAGGCTTTGACATTTATCTATGTTAGAGATTATATTCCATACAACCAAAACCAGTATCCTCATTTGCGAATGACAATAGTCGCATTTAATTTATTTGCAGGTCCATTTCACGTGGAATTACTGGGTTCAGTCTTGGATTGCAAAATAACCCAGTACTTCGAGGATGATTGTTTCCACGGTCAAGACGTTAATCAGATACCGTGTCTCAATATAGGATTGCAGTCTAGTTCACCCAGCAATAGAGAGCTGTGTGTCTATTGGTTGAGGGCCGGCTATGATTCAAACATGTATAGAATCGTCCCTTTATTCAAAAACGATCAACCATATTCCGCCATGGAACCTGGTGAACCATGTGTTAGTAAAGTTTTTAAGGTAGTTTCAATTTACTTATATATTCACCTACATAAATATGCATTTATAAATGGCTATTCAATTGTTTACCTTCAAACGCCATTTAAGACAATGTGTGTGTTTAAACTGCCACCTATTATCGACTATGTGTCTTAAACAGATCATTTTGAAACATGTCCAATGCATATATGAGCCAGTAGTGACATGCCATGTTATGCAGATTAGTTTATGGATATAAACGACACATTGTTATTCTCATATGTGATAATATTTAATATGGAGTATTTTTTCGATATGCATTTTGCAGGAACAATGTGAGAATGTCATCAAAAAAATAACCGAGAACAGGCCTTCTGATAAAGGATGTCAACAAATGATAGAGAATGAAGTGCTTTATGACTTTGATAGTTTGAAAACAGCGCGTATTTGTAAACCAAAGAAAACATTTGACACGTGAGTTTAATAACGTATGTGATATTCGTGTTTGGTAGTACATATACGTATGTATTGCCTTGAAAACGATTGCAAGTAAATGTAAATGTGATAACATTATTTTTCAATGCTTCGATACGCAATGATACGGTTCACACAGAATTGTCCGTGAATTCGACGTTATAACATATAAGCATTAATCGTATATTGCCTGTAAATGTTAATCTATTGAAGTACATTTACATGAAAAATAAAAACGACGAGTTGTTTCTCACAGAAACATTCTTCCTGGCTACACTGCGTATGAAAAACCTGACAACGAACCCACGTGTTTGTACGCATGGATAAGCCACATGTGTTGTGGTACAGATTTTATGAAGTTCCTTGTTCGACTGGCTGCAGCACGGTATGCGATGGAGAACTTAAAGAAATATTCAAAAGAGGTAAATACACTATAGAAAGATACTTGTATGTCCATATAAATACATCTCTAACTAGTGAGACATAAATACACACTCTTTGATTTTGAATTGAATCACTCCACACGTGTATTGTTTTAATTTGTTAACTATGAAACATCTCTCACATGTGATAAACTAATAAAACACATGTCTTCGTTCAGACAGAAGTTTGAAATGAAAACTAATTTATTACAAGAACAATTATTTTTGTTTGCACTAGCTTGTACATACATTTTAAAGTTTTCTTTCAAGAGTCATCATCCATTCGTTTGTTGTGGGAAGTTTTCTCTGCACATTTGAGATTGGCAAATGTGGTACCTTCTTACAAAAGCACGAAGTAAACTCACAAATAAGAACAGTTAATTGTTATTATACATTAAAACGTATTTATATGTTGGAAAACATTATGCAGTTAGTACTTTTATTTCAGTTGTTAAAAACGTTTAATAAATCGGAAACCCCTTTAAGAGATGCCGAATTATTCTTCGAAATTCATGGTATTGAATTTCAAAACAGCCAGGTTTTAAAGAGGGATGTGTCAAAGGCTTTAGCGGCTCTTGTTTGTGACACTGTCACTGAAGGGAAAGGGTACGGTGAGTATAACTTATTTTGAAATCGTTTGCAACTACTAACTATATAAATGACTGTTGAGCATACTGCAAAGGGATTGCGATACCAAAATATTATCATAATTATTTCACTAATGTTTAGCGCATAACGTTCCAGGCCCGTTCCACGCGGAATTCATGTGCAGTGCATTGAACTGCAAACTAACGAGACATTTCGAGGATAATCGTTATCATGACAGAGATGTGGAGACGATACCTGCTCTTAACGTGACGTTGACGTCCAGTGCACCCGCAGATAGAGAACTGCATCTCTTGTGGAAAAGGTCGAACAGCGATGACCCCTATACGTATCGAATACTTCGTTTAATCAAAAGCGGAGACTTTCGCGGCGATTCAGAAACCGAGGATATCGATAATGTCTAGAAACATTTATGGCACTCAAATTAGTTTTAAAATAAATAAAAGACAGTTCAAAGTCAGTTTTAACTCGTTCGTATATATGTGACCTGTGCTGCAAAAATGGGTCCTATGGATGAAAAATCACATTTTCAGTTTTTTACATTTTCATTTAGTACTATCTTTAAGAAATAAAACACCGAAAAAATTATGCTTCTATCCTTTTTATTTTTTGAGATATTGCCAGAATCGTAATACCACCGTATAATACAAAATGTCATATTTTGTGCAAAATAAGAACAAAAAAGTACACTTTATATTACTTATACTGATATACAAACATACAAACAATACCCAATGACAACATTATTATCAACGACTGTACTACAGTTGTATAAAATAAATAATTATTTTTCATTTTGTCCTCACGTTGTTACAAAAAATGTTTCAAAACACAGTTTCCATGGTAACCAAATTAGACAATTAGTTATTTAGATTAAAAACTGAGTGCACATCACCAATTTCAATTTTTTTACCAAAATCGTGGTGAACACATTGTATTTGCATATTACTATCTTATTTAGAAGCTTATAAAAGTACATTTTTTTGTGATAATTGCACTGCCATGAAATATATTTACAAACCTGTTGGAGTCAATTTACATGTATGCCGGTTTAAGAATAATAAACTGTGTTACTTATATGATATCCATAATATTTGTTTCTATCAGCCAATATTCTTCGTTTTAATATGCACACTACAGCTGATGCATACAAGATTCATTTCATCGAATGCACACAATTTTGAAGACAGTAACTGTCTCCATAGCAACAGCATTTTAGATGCTAATGGGGCAGTATAAAAACAAACATGCAAAAATGATTTAAGTAATTCATGTCACATGTGTTTGTAAAAACAACCTTTATAGTTTTAGCACGCACACTAGTATTGTTTAATTGAATATTAAACACATGAACACAATTAACAATATAATTGTGTGTTACTGACATCCTTAAACGGTAGGGTAAAAAATCAAACAAAATGTTACTAGCATCATTTATTCAAAACTGACAACACTAGAATAAATACCAATAACATAATACTTAAACATTTTAGTTTGTAAGAAAACAATGTAAATAATTCTTCATCATTACAAATAACAACTAAAACTTATCCATTTTATAATACTTAGGTTTTGTCCACATGAAAACAAGATACATTAATATAATAGATATAATAAGATACTGGTACGTGTACTGGGCCAGTATTCAACAATTTCCTAAGGAAAATCTTAAATAGTACTTATGTGCTGTACATGTGCTAATTATTTCTGTTTACAAAATTGTAAAATACTAAACACCTAAGCAAGTTTTACTAGTTTAAAACATTTAAATATAAAAAGACTTCTTCATGAAACCTCCATAGAATTTAAGAATTGTGTGATTAAAAAAAACAGGTTTTCCCTATAGAGCTTTGTGAATAGAGCACGGGTTAACTTAAAACGAATTTTAGAGCTTTTGTTAAGTTTAAAAGTTATGGAAAAACGCATTCCTTTTGTCCAGTTAAGATCAAACATTATTGAATGTGTACACATTAAAACAAACATTCAGCACGTTCATTTTTGTCTTTGATGATCCCATTTATGAACTAGAGGTAATTGGCAGGTTAGCAACAGTTGCACGACAAAACTGTCAGATTTCATCATGGAGATACCACTGCCTTTCTGAAGACAAATGGTGATACCTGATCCAAATATTTGGTTCGCCATTGCATCAGTCTGAAGGTTGACACCTGGCTTTCCCACATTTTACTTTTACCTCGGGACCATCAGTAAGCTTTCAACACTAGGTGCATCTACATTCTACTGAAGAAACCAGATGTGGCATATTATGGGCATACTGGCACGACTTCATGAATGTTGTGGCTGTGTCCTGTAGAAATAGTACAGTACAAGTACCGGTATTCTTTTGTAAACAATAATCCCTCATGATTTTTTGTAATTATAGGTCATAACTTTGAACTTAAATATTATAATTTAATATCATTCATTAATTATCAAGTCCTTAATAGATGTGTTTTTAATTAAAATGTAAATATAGTAGGTATTTCTTATTACATTCATCATCAGATTAATCTCTCAAGCTCGGTATGGTTTCTGTAATTTGGTGACATGATTACCTAATATTATGTGGAATAATACTCGGTTCATAGTTCATAATACATGCATGGTTACAGCATCCATATGTCGCTATTTGTATTCCCACAGCCAAAAATGCCAGTCACTTGATAACTTGGTGTGGCCTGCCAGCATCAAGGAGTATTCGATCCCCTAGTGTATTCCTTCAAAATATAAATTTAAGATAGCAATTTTAGGACAGAATATCCAAAAAATGAAGATATTCTGTTTAATACATTAGGCTTTGGGCCTGTTTTTTAAACAATGTGGAAAATGTGCACATTTGCCATGGTAATAAATGAAATCATCCCAGTGTCCAAGAAAATAACATGTGAATGGCATATGAATTATGTAGAACTATAAGCATTTTAAGGCAGAATACTTACCAGTCAATTTTCTCCACACAGCATACACCAGGACAGTATTATGTTTATTCTGTCCATCACAGTTGTTGCAGTGGAATTGAGCTTACCTCTCACCAAGACCACAGTATTTAAGGTAATGGCGGAGGAAGCTTATAGCTGGGTGGGCCCCTTTTCCTGGCGCCAAGCCTTCATATGCAAGATAAAACACTTGCTTCTCTGAAAAAAAATAAAACAAATACAGTTTTTGCTGTTGCATCATAGACGCCTTCTTTCTGGTGGATTCAGCCAACCTAACAGTTTTCTGAACATAACATTAACCTTATTTCTAAACACAGCACATATCAAAATGTTGTGCAAATTCCACCAGAAGTTTTGACTAATATATTTGATGACAAATTTTGCAACAAAACAAAATATTAACAAGTTCAATTTTATTTTTAAAAAAGTTTCTGTACTCATGTTATGATTAAATACTATTTCAAATAGCAAAAACTCCTGCATACATGTGTATTGTCAGATATTTTGGTTGGTCAAATGACCTTACGTTACAAATCAATGAGGCGGGTCAATCAGGCCATGCCTTAAATTCAATGCTGACAAAAAACAATCGGCCTATGATATAAGAAACAGTGCAACTGTCTGGGCTTCTTAGGGTACCTGCTATGAGCCAGCTGATCAGAATTCACAAAACATAAGAAATGTGTAGAAGAATACAACTTGCTTTTTTTAAGTTTGTTTATGCAGTAAAGTTTCTTCACCAATTGTTATTGTTAATACTAATAATTAGAAATGTTTATTGGTTTCAATAACAATTTTAAAAATTCCTCATGCAAAAACTTAATTTTTAAGTATGATCAATGCGCAGGCATGCGTTCACCATAAAAGGTGGACGAACCACAACTGTATCCTCCAGTGACCTAATTCCGGTGACATAAGGGACTAATGAGCAAAATCTCTTTTGCAGTGTTAGTAATGCAATAACAAATGAATTACCTTCAAAGAATTATCTAATTCCAGTATATTGCATCTAAAAATTGTTTAATTGCACAAAATAATCCAATGCAATAAGAACAAAATTTACAGTCAATGTAATCTCGTTTGGCATAAACAATGCTGACCTAATTCCAGTGACGTAACTTTACACACAACAAAAGGACTGTTCTCTGTAGAAACCAGCATATAGGCGGGAAAGAAGCTGTCATTCAAAGTTTAGTGTTTACCCTAGTTCAGTCGTCTGCTTGGAAATAACAGTGTTTAGTGATTACTGGTGTTAAGCAACGGCTATGGAATTACATGTTAGTAAAATGGAATAGGTTTTAATTGAAAATCATTTTAGTGTACAATATTGGATTAGCGCATGAGTGTGACGTCATCCAAATATCAAATCACCGGAATGAGGTCTCCCACAGAATGAGGTCACATTACGATATATGAAAAAAATGCAAAACACATTAATAATGTCTTGAAGACTTCCATTAACATTTAATGGCATAATTATGTTTGCATTTAAGAAATAAAAAGTAAAAGCCTTTGCAAAATTTTCTTATCAAAACGAGTACACTTATAATATGTATGTGAGTTTTTAACGTTATTTTATGAAGAAATTACAATTTGAAATTGCCGCCACTTGAATATATTGTCTGACAAAATTACTTCCGGGTCAAACTCTGCTGATAATTTTTACAAGGAAAAGGGAAATAAATCGATAGATAAACAATGACAACGATAGAAAATGCCATGCGTACCTGCTAAAATTGGTTTTCCATGTATAAAGTCAAACAATACAGCTTTAATGTTAAAATTAACCGAAAAAAGGACACCTTCCGCTCGGGGGAAATTACCCTAATAAACTGGTTACAAAACAGTAACATTTATTGATTTCACAACATTTAAGGGCTTAGGAGATTAAGTTTGTTACTTATTACATTTTCTATCGAAATTACTGCATATTAATGACATGCACGCTTAATTAAACAAGGAAATGATTAGAGAAAATCGTGTAGAAATTTTAATCTCGTTTTTTCTCGATAACGTCGTTACCGCCACAGGACTCATTTTCGCTGACCGCGTCACATATAAATGTATCACACGCGAGTTTACTTTTTAGTATGTTTGTACGAGTAACTCCTTGACGTGTAAAAATGATACGGTATATATTCAATTTAATGCTTGAATTAAATTTTAAACCTCGTACACATTTCTCCGATAATAAACGTATTTATCATACCTCAAACATGTTTTTCCGATAATAAACGTATGTATCATAACACAGGACTTTACAGGAACATATATTTGAATGTGTATATATGTGAGTATATGTGGGAATATCATTTGATGATTACAATAATGAATAAAAATATTTATTTCATGTATTTATTTAACGTCAGCCTTATGATGTATCGCCGTAATGCATAGAAAATCCGAACTTGGGGAAATATTATGCATTTCCAGTTTTAATAGGAAAAATCAGAACGCAAACAAAGTATTACCTTTTTGACAATAATTTGATGATTAATGCGTACGGACTATGAATATCCTAAAGTACAGAAGTATACTTTTCACGTGCATTTATCATCAAGTTTCAATCCGGTGCAGCTGAACATTCATATTGGAGTTGCATTCTATTGATTGAACTACAATGTACTTCTTCAGGCAATACAATTCAAGGATGATAACCTTATTAAGACATTTCATCCATTTCAATGGTAAGCTCCAGCGTTCTCCAAGTTTCTGCGAGTTCAAATGCTGGGGTTGCATTTATGCTTACCACATAAAGTGTTTGAATTCTAAAATGTGTTTTAATATATTACCCCATTGTAAAGTCAAACACATACAATTGTAAGAAAAAAATGCCTTCAGATCATTACAAGTTGCTACACAGCAAGTGCCGAAACAGTGAAAAATTGGTTTGTATATAATTTTTTCAAACTTTGGAAAAAAACGACATTAAAAGGTTGCGCGCTGACTGCCGAAAGTTGTTTATTGAATCTTTATCAAAATAAAAAGCAACTTCAATAAATCGATAAATATTATATTTATCTCGTAATCTATATACACAAATGAATTCACATACATTTAGTTATTGTTCAAAGTTAAAGGGACTTGTTCACATATTTTCGTATTTTTGAACAATCTCATTAAATGTTTTGACTGCAAAAACTAAGCCATCTTGAATAATGTAAAATAAAAACATGTATCATATTAAGAAAAAAGGTAAATTAACAAAATTGCCTTCGGCGGGACTCGAACCCTGGTCTTTCGGAATGAAAAGTCTGAAACGCTTATCACTCGCCCATTAGGACATACACGTTTGGTAGCGTATTTACCAAGGTTATCTAAGTGATACACGTGTTTTCCAAAATAATGATGAATTGCGTTACAAACGCTTTATAACTTTATACATTACGATTGAAGGTTATAAATAAACGCAACGATATTTCCAATCAATGTCTTAGTCATTAGTGTCATTTTGCTTGTTTGTATGAAATGTACAATTTCTTTTTGGGATCTATGGCAAAAAAAATGTTAATGGTCAATTTGCTAAACTGTGAAAAGGTCCCTTTAAATACATGATAAAACATATCATAAATCATATTTACAATGTAACCATCACGCTTAAACAGTAATAGTCATCTAAAAACAAGCAAACGGTAGCGTGGGAGCAATTATCCTGACATCATACTTATGTAGCCGTGGTGTTTGTGTTTGTATCATTCAAAGAGCACTTCACCTGAGACCATTTTAGATTTCCACTAGAATTAACTCCGAATATAGGATTTTTGCCGATTCGGTGCTAAAATCTCAATCTTGACCAAAGGTACTGCGTACACTGCGGCCTACTGATGTCCAGTCAGAGCTGCCCGTATAGATTCAATAATTATAGTCGTCTAGGTTGAATTGCTCTGCATCATCCAGACCTGCACTTAACGCTTCGAAGTCCACTTTATATCGTAATATACCTGAAACATTATATACGTCTAAGGGCTTATTTTACAACGATGATTGCCATAATACACGGCAATTAACACGCACTTAAAACTGGCATTTTATCCGTTGGAATCCAGTTTAAGCACAATTGAAATTCGAATCAGCGATTGTGCAATAAAATATGCAAACAATACAAAAATAAATTCCCTAAATGGCGGTGCGTCTTAGTATAACACAGTTAATGAATAATGTCAGCCACAATACCTCCCATTCCTCCGAATCCCTTCACGAACTGTGCGCCCTCTTGTGAGCGGTCTGTGACAATCTCGAGGGTGGCACCAAAGTTCTTGTAGTTGTTGGCGAACCACTCGAGTAGCGCCATCTGCTCCTGCAGCTCCAACTCTACACCAGTCTGCAGGGGTGGGTGGGGGTTCAATTTGACGAAGTTGACAGAGTAAGTAATATACACAATTGCACACAATAAAAAATATATTATGAGGAAGTTGAGTTAGCTTCTGCGATAGTGACCCGGAAGATGCATACAGAATTCTATACTTTTTGTACATTTTATACGATCCGCAGCATTGTTCGAAAATGCACCATAAGTTTAAATACAAAGCAAATTTTTGTATGGCAAACAACAAGCTTATTCAATAGTTCACATCTAAATAAATTATTGATGACAATTTTTATATTAATTTTCTATTTCCAAAATAAGTAAAATGTAACATTGACTAGTCACTATCATATAAACTGACGGTCCACCTAAACTATAGAAAGCATGTAGTCGAAAGAACAGTTGAGGATGAAGTAGATAAACGAATTACGATACATACATCCTTATCTATGAAGTTTGTCGTGTCTTTTTCCTGGACGGGATTCAGATGTTGTATCGTAACCACTGAAATTAGCACTATTTCACGTTATAGTTAACACCATGTTTGTACAACATGTATTTGACAAGATGAAAAACATATAATAGCCCGAAGATTCCAAAACATTTTTTTTATTTGTTTAACAAAACAATACTATTATACAATAATACAATAATAGTAATCTATTCAATTACTACTCATAAAATGCTGGTGCAAAGACACATATCTAGTAATATCCCGGTTTTCAACGTACTCCTACTTACCATCGGTTTGGTGGTTTTTAAGCACATATCTAGTGATATCCAGGTTTTCCCACACGATGAGGAAGTCCACAGCTCCCATTTCTAGCGCTCGGAGAGTGTCATCCACTCCAAAACAGAACCGCCCTGTGTCTTGTAAGATTTCATCAAAGTAACGACCTGCAAACACAAACATATTAGGCTACAATATGATTATTTGCCTCAAAAAATTTACATCTAGTTAATTCATTTATATTTAAACTTATAGACCCATAAATTTCTTTTCCTGGTGAAATTTGTTGCTGGCGAGAGCATCAAACAAGATGATAAGTGCATATAGTCCGTTATATATGTGACATAAGTACTATACCTATCAATTTCTTTTCCTAGAGGAATTTAAATTTGGTGAGAGCATAAAATGAGTTGATAACGGCATATAGTCCGTTAATTATGTGGCATAGTTACATACCTATCAATTTCTTCTCCTGAATGAATTTGACGTTTGCGAGTGCATCAGCAGCCAGCTCAATGGCCTGGTTGAAGCCGTTGTCTCCTCCGTATGACACATCCACTATCTTGATCACCTTTGATTGCAGTCTCTGGAATATGATGATTGAGGGAGTTTAAAGGTATCATACTGCTCTAGCATGTGTACTGACGCTTTGATATCCAGTTTTATACTATGTATTAGTCATACTTGCCTTTATAATATTTAAACCGTATAAACATGTATACTGTGTTTGGAAATGCATTCGAAGTCCACGCACATACGAATGAAATGAGTAACGAATGTAGGGGGAAAATGTAGTGTTGGTCCGGAAATGTATGGTCAAACGAATAAACATGTAGAGCATACATTACACACCATATCAAACAGTTCAGAGCGGCTGAGCTCATTCTTGAAGTCTGCCGACCCCGCCAGCACGAGCCCTGACACTGTCACGCGGCCGCCGGCGATGAACTGCCGACTTGCCTCCTCCGCCGCCTTACGCAAGTAGTTGTGGCGCTTCTCCTCGCGCAGCCGACTGAACCGCAGCGCCGACTGGCCACCGCGTCCTGTCGTGGAATCGGCATAAATGTGTGTGTTTTTGTTTTGTTTTTTTGTTCGTTACGAATGCAGAAGAACGATGTGCATTAAAGTAACTGGAGTACGCAGTTATAGTTGTTAATTACCGTCTAATAGTGAACATGTATACTAGTAGTCGCTTTATCTATACTAAACGTACTTTTTTTGAATATAATGATGCCGTAATACGTTATTAACCATCTTGTGTATACACTTTAGTATCATTATTTTCTGTTTATCTTATGAACAACAGAATATATCACTTATAGATTTTTATCTCGCGCATCCAGCATGATCTAATACATACTTTATTCAGTTTTAAATGAAAATGAAAACTAATATAATAGGTCAAAGAAACGGGAACATCTGTTCGCTTTTCAGAGGTATCCGGTTTATAAGGAGTTCGGTATTAAGGGAGTACACTGTATAAGCAATTTCAGTCGTCAATACAAACCATGTTTCCTGGGCAGATCCTCTGTGAACTTATAGAGCACCTCCCGTGTGTTGCCGCACAATGTGCCGTATAACGTCTGTTTTCCGTCAATGACGATAAAGCCGTACTTGGCTCCATCGTCCATCAGTGCTTTCAGAGCCTGGAATTATTGCAGTGGTGATATTACTTAATAAGTTTGTATTTATATCTAAGATACCGGTAATACTATTTATGTGCCTGCAAATGTTTAAGGTTCAACATGCGTAACGCTTACTTAGTTTGTATCAATAGACAAAAATAGTTTCACATAACGTAACAACATTAATAAAAGCTATCTATTACGTATCCACTATGTTATGGTTTCAATCGTTTTATGTAATGGGTGTTTTGCACATGCCATATATTTCAATTCTTAAAAGGCATAACAATTAAATTTCCTTAATACAGTCGACAAGATGCAACCATACCATAATCAGGAATATTCAATTTATGAGAACTTTAATGATTATAAAAGCCATTTTAATGTATCGTCATTACATCATAATAATTATGTACTAACATGAGACTGCGAGGTAAATACTACGAAAGATTACGAAAGATTACTATTTTTATTTTTGTAATAACGTATCTGGTCGTTAGCTTTAACCGGCAATTAAATGTCTGTGTAACTGGACCCAGAGGTATGAACACTGAACAGCAGTAGGGGTCTTTCGGACAGTATACGTTTGCCTTTACCTCGGTGTGAAAGCGGTTGTCACAGAGGTAGAGGGACTTGTTGATGAGTGAAAGTGTACGTTTGCCCTCACCTCAGTGTGAAAGCGGTTGTCAGAGACGTAGAGGGACTTGTTGATGAGTGACTGTACGTTTGCATTTTACCTCAGTGTGAAAGCGGTTGTCACCGAGGTAGAGGGACTTGTTGATGAGTGACTGTACGTTTGCCTTTACCTCAGTGTTTTGAAAGCGGTTGTCACAGAGGTAGAGGGACTTGCTGATGAATGACTGTACGTTTGCCTTTACCTCAGTGTGAAAGCGGTTACACAGAGGTAGAGGGACTTGTTGATGAGTGACTGTACGTTTGCCCTTACCTCAGTGTGAAAGCGGTTGTCACAGAGGTAGAGGGACTTGTTGATGAGTGAATGTACGTTTGCCCTTACCTCGGTGTGAAAGAGGTTGTCACAGAGGTAGAGGGACTTGTTAATGAGTGACAGTGTACGTTTTCCCTTACCTCAGTGTGAAAGCGGTTGTAACAGAGGTAGAGGGACTTGTTAATAAGTGACAGTGTACGTTTTCCCTTACCGCGATGTCGAAGCGGTTGTCGCAGAGGTAGAGGGACTTGCTGATGAGTGACAGTGTACGTTTGCCATTACCTCAGTGTGAAAGCGGTTGTCACAGAGGTAGAGGGACTTGTTGATGAATTACTGTACGTTTGCCTTTACCTCAGTGTGAAAGCGGTTGTCACAGAGGTAGAGGGACTTGTTGATGAGTGACTGTACGTTTGCCCTTACCTCAGTGTGAAAGCGGTTATCACAGAGGTAGAGGGACTTGTTGATGAGTGAATGTACGTTTGCCCTTACCTCGGTGTGAAAGCGGTTGTCACAGAGGTAGAGGGACTTGTTAATGAGTGACAGTGTACGTTTTCCTTTACCGCGATGTCGAAGCGGTTGTCACAGAGCTAGAGGGACTTGCTGATGAGTGACAGTGTACGTTTGCCCTTACCTCGATGTCGAAGCGGTTGTCACAGAGGTAGAGGGACTTGTTAATGAGTGACAGTGTACGTTTGCCCTTACCTCGGTATGAAAGCGGTTGTCACAGAGTTAGAGGGACTTGTTGATGAGTGACAGTGTACGCTTGCCCTTACCTCGGTGTCGAAGCGGTTGTCACAGAGGTAGAGGGACTTGTTGATGAGTGACTGTACGTTTGCCCTTACCTCGGTGTGAAAGCGGTTGACACAGAGGTAGAGGGACTTGTTAATGAGTGACAGTGTACGTTTTCCCTTACCTCAGTGTGAAAGCGGTTGTAACAGAGGTAGAGGGACTTGTTAATGAGTGACAGTGTACGTTTTCCCTTACCGCGATGTCGAAGCGGTTGTCACAGGGGTAGAGGGACTTGCTGATGAGTGACAGTGTACGTTTGCCCTTACCTCGATGTCGAAGCGGTTGTCACAGAGGTAGGGGGACTTGTTAATGAGTGACAGTGTACGTTTGCCCTTACCTCGGTATGAAAGCGGTTGTCACAGAGGTAGATGGACTCGTTGATGAGTGACAGTGTACGCTTGCCCTTACCTCGGTGTCGAAGCGGTTGTCACAGAGGTACAGGGACTTGTTGATGAGTGACATATTGTACTTTTGCCCTTACCTCGGTGTGGAAGCGGTTGTCACACAGGTACAGGGAATGGTTGATGGGTCTGAACGGCTCAAAGTCGATGTTCACCTTCCTCGGCTTGCCCTCAGCCGTGACTATCTCCCCGCAGTAGATCACCAGGCCGTTCGGGGGCGCTGGTGTGAAAAATATTAAATAAAAATACTGTGGTTTTTAAAGAGTATGTGCTTGTTCTGACAATAAGCGCAGTTTAGCTGGATATAATTGTATAATACTATGACAACATTTCTTTCATCAAATTTGATGAACGAAATTTTATCATATCATACAAGTGAACTACGGTGGCATAGATGAATTAATGAGCTAATCAAAATTACAACTCAAGATATGCCAATGTAAAGTGAAAGTTGAATGTCCATAGGTGAGCGGGAATCTGTCGGATTGTGATTTTGATCGGCTCATTAAGTCGTTCCCTCGACAAAAATATCTCGTTCCCACAACATAATATGTTGTAACACGAGTTAATTTCTTCGTTTCCAAGACTTAATATGTTGTTCCCACGAGTTATTTATGTCGTTCCCACGAGAAAAGATCTCGTTCCCTCGACTTATCATGTCGAACCACAAGTTAATTATCTCGTTCCCACGACTTAATATGTCTTTCCCACGAGAAAAGATCTCGATCATTCCCGCGACTTAATATGTCGTTACCACGAGTTAATTATCTCGTTCCCACGACTTAATATGTCGTGGGAACGACATAAATAAAAACATGCGCATGTTACATTTATGCCACCGTAGTGAACTAAGCACCTGGTTCCATTTATTGGTTTTAACTGTTCTGTGATAATCACAATAACGTGATCAATATCAAAACACACCAATCCCGTGATTAA
This sequence comes from Congeria kusceri, assembly GCA_027627225.1. NCBI lineage: Eukaryota > Metazoa > Mollusca > Bivalvia > Myida > Dreissenidae > Congeria > Congeria kusceri. Next base: position 48,270,614 of record CM051034.1, on the reverse strand, counting down.
ATTAAATATATCATGAATTCTAATATGATTCTCGCTAAATTTCCTCTAGACAAAGGACAAAATTATCGTTGTTTAACTATCCATACACAACGCAAAAAAGTCCCAATTCTGAGCGGAGCATAATAAAAAGAAGTTCCAATTACAATTGCAAAAATATATGTCAAATCATGTTCGATTCGAAATAATGTTGGCATTACCGTTGTTTGTCGGCCAATAAGCACTTCTTTGTCGCTCTAATGCGTGGATCTTAAACAACTCGGGCTAACGCACTGGTGGTTTATCTCCTACGCATCTGAACTCCAAATCGTTGTTTATTGGCCGATAAACAACGATAAATAAAAAATTATTTCTTAAATAAATCATTAAAATCTTTACAATATACGTACGTTAAACGAGCATATACAAATGTTATCAAATCTTTACAAATAATAAGGGATGTATTGGCCATGGTATGAATAAATATCTCCTTATGAAGTACGTGGATGTGATTTCTAAACAAAAGTACAGACATTTGTTTTCTCTCTCACCTGCTTTATATAGTTTCAGTTTCTGCCTCACGGACATGATGGCTGTCATCACAGACAGGCGGTTCACGCGACTTTTGATGCACGTGGCGGTTCCGTACTCCTCGTCCAGCATGTGCGAGACACGTGCGATCTGACCACGTGACGGGATGATCAACGAGATCATACTCGTGCCGTTACTATGGAAACAGTAAACATTAATCGGTGTAAAACACGGACATAAGATGTTCAAACACTGACAGCACACATTATTTTCTTAGATGTTATGTTCCGTGATTAATAAAGACATAATTTATGAGTAAGAGTTGCTTATCAGCTAATAAACAACGATTTTGTAGTTCTGATGAGTAAGAATTAAATAACGAGGGCGTTGTTTATTAACCGATAAACATGACATGACCTGACAACTTATTCTGCAATTGCAATGCGAACTATATTTTACAGTTCCTTTGTGTTCTTTGTTTATAGAAAACACTGCACGTATCGTGTTAGAATTAATTGTAGAAGATGCAATTTAACTCTGACTAGTGGATACTAGGTTTCCATAATAATGCGCAAAAAGTAACTGAATGATTTTTTTTTATCACGTTAACATATGTATAGATGAATAATGCGCAAAAAAGTAGCTGAATGAAAATCAAGATTGTATCACGTTAACATATGTATAGATGAATAATGCGCAAAAAAGTAACTGAATGAAGATTAAGATTTCATTACGTTCATATATGTATACCAGTTATCACAGCCGATTTCCTGTACAAATTAACTGCTTTTGTCGAGAACCGATTAAAAGAAGAAACAATGTATAAACTACATGTAGTAATTTTTTGCCGAGAACTTTCAAAACTTCGGGGTATGTAGTTCTTACTTAAATCGATGCTGAAGTCCACATTATTATTTGTAATAAAATAACGTATGTATATAATAAACCTTAAAAATTTACCCTCTTATATCATCCAAGCTTTTGATCAGTCGTTTAATCTTCCACATCTCGACGTTATGGTCGGGTCCGTCGATCTCTGTATATCCGTTACTTGCCATTTTAGCTGGTCCTAATTTTATTAATCACGCTTTTATGACGTTACAATATAAATTTTGCACAACTGTTATTATTATCCGACGAACATAGAATTCAAGTACGGCAAAAGGAGACACCGCTGTTTGTTATATAGATTTTGTAGTATTGCGCAATAACTACTACACTTGGGCTACTATTGCGCAACAGTTTACAACTATTCGGACGCGTTCGATTCGGATGGCATATTGGATAGTCTCCCTTGCACGGTTTCCGTTTGAAATGTTCAATTGTACAAGTTAATAAGCTTGGTGTACGTACATGCCAAATAAAAGTAGAGCATGCATATTGTTTTACTCAAGTTTTGTGGGAAATAAATACAGGTCACCCCAGTAGAAACTAGTTCTTAAACAGGTTGTGTAGGTCATTTTTTCGGCTTCGAACGCTTTGTAAACGTACCGTTTTTTTTTCAACTAGTACTGTTCAGTTCACATTCTATATCAATGGGTTGCTAAGCTACCTAACCGTACCGTTTTGGTTACCAAAGCATTATCATCAGAATATGCGTTCAAACTAATTTCAAAATTCACGTTTCCCAACCAGCATAGCATCTATTTTCATAAATATTACATGTACCGGTAAATGAACAAAATAAACAACACAAGACATTCAGCCTTATAAATACGGTTTATTTAAAGATTTCTTTCTAAAATTGCTGTCTGTACAGATTTAACAACTTTGAAAACAAAATTCAGTATTTTAACACTTACGATGCATATCAGAAATTTTATACACGTAATTGTATAGCCTACAGCAAAATGTAATTGCTATTTCTTGCTTTAACCTAAATAGAAAACATGAATAAGTATACTTTTACTTCTTATGTCGACTTACAAGAGATAAATACATTTCCGCGCTACACATAGTCAGCTGTGCAACTAATGTGCTATTTAAGTTTGTGTTACATAATAAACAAGAACTTGCACAGAGCAAATCGATGGGTCAGTGCAAAACTACATGCATGCTAAGTCTGTTGTATACCAGTTATATAGCATAGTTTGGCAAAACTATGCTAAGTCTATGATGTATACCAGTTATATAGCATAGTTTTGCAAAACTATGCTAAGTCTATGATGTATACCAGTTATATAGCATAGTTTTGCAAAACTATGCTAAGTCTATGATGTATACCAGTTATATAGCATAGTTTTGCAAAACTATGCTAAGTCTATGATGTATACCAGTTATATAGCATAGTTTTGCAAAACTATGCTAAGTCTATGATGTATACCAGTTATATAGCATAGTTTTGCAAAACTATGCTAAGCCTATGATGTATACCAGTTATATAGCATAGTTTTGCAAAACTATGCTAAGTCTATGATGTATACCAGTTATATAGCATAGTTTTGCGCTGAGGCATCGATTTAATGTTGCATCGCTTGCCAAACTGTTGACAAGTGACTTTTCCATCATTTTGATAACTAACAGTTGCTCTATTTACAATGTAGCACTTGTAAATCTGAAGCTTCGAACATGGCATGTTCAGCTAACAACTTTAAATAAAGGCAACCTAGTCACAGAATCACAAACATGTTTTAATGAATTTAATCTTTAAAATCCTTATTTTTGCATTGAAATGAAACAGGACCCTTTGTTTACAATTCATGAAATATATTTATGTGAAATAGACATAAATATACTATTTTATATACATAATTAAATAGTTTAAACCATCAGTTATTTTGATATGGAAACTTTCTCAACAAATGTAAAATATTTCCGCCAATATTAAATATTGCAATTCAGTTAATGTCTGCACCAGTCACAACACATTTTGTCTCAAAGATACTTGTAGTTGGCAATGCATTAAATTAAGCGAACTGTAACAATTACATAACGAGTCATTAAACAATGAAACCCACATATAGGTTAAAACATAAATAAATTTGTGTACAGAATGTGTGTGCAGCAGGTTATTAAGTTCAATATAATAAAAATCAAGTTGAAAGTAGCCTTTTAATCCATTCTGATAGAAAGGCATATACATATTATTATGTTGCATGACCAAACTGTTGAAATCTTCAAGTGTGGACAGCAGAGTCGTCGATGATTACCCCCTGTGCGGCCAACAAAGGCTCAGTAGTCATCGAGGTTGAACTGATCGAAGCCATCAAGGCCTGCATCAAACATCTGGAAGTCCACTTGGTATCGTAAAATACCTGGAGAAAAATAGAACAGTCCATGTATTGTGTAAATGAAAAATACTGTAACTGACGATTAAGATGAAGACATTCTGAGAGTCATGGCAAAGTCAAATTGTTTTAAATAATACATGTAAATCGATATAATACTGAGGTAGTGAAAACAACACACATAAATTTTAAGTTAAAATAAAAGTTTATTTTAAGTCTCAGATACAAGTATTTTGCTACACATTTATTTTTTACATGCACATCCTTCTTAAATTTCTATTTCATCTGCTAGTTACAAGTCATTTATGTTGTAATGCAATTATGAGTTTGAGAGGTTATGTCATTTGTTAAGAATATTATTGAAGACAGTGATTTGTTTCCTAATTTAACCGGATCCGATAAAAGGACAGATTTCTAATGCCAAATATGGTTTATTTGTCCCAGTTGGAATGAAAAAATGCCCAATATACAGTGACAAAATCCTAATTAAATAATTATATGAAACGTGAATCTTAGTTGTTAATCATGACATTACTATTATGGATATAGATAAACACCATTAAAATACAACATTCATTAAATAAAATAACTTTCTTAATGTTTACCAATTAGCAAGATTTTATTATGCGAAATACTCAATTTAAATGATAGCAGACACATTACCAAAGCAGTAAAAACAAGATTCTGTGTTTGATAAACACACATGCCTCCGGTTGGTGCTGGATAGCCCAATTATTTGTCCACACTAGGTCAAGGTCAAAGTGAGCTTGGGTGATATGGGTGGATTGGGAACGGTCAAAAGTAACATCTGGGTAAGTATATGTGTTGCAGCAAGTGGTGCTGGTGCTAGACGAAACAGTAAAATCTAGTTAACCAATAAACAGCCCATTTGAATTATTCTAAGTGCAAATAACTTCAAGGTCAAGTGAGGTTGGGTGATATGGGTGAATAGGGAATGGTCATAAGCAACAACTGTGTACGTATCCAAGTGTTGTAGTAAAGGGTGTTCGTGCTAGACGAAACGGTAAAATCTACTTAACCTTGTCATGGACGGAAGGTCGGACGGCCGGACAGGACAATCACTATATGCCTATTGCATCAAGATGCCGGGGGAATAAAAATCACCAGAGGACAACATTACGCTTACCTCCAATTCCTCCAAATCCTTTCACGAACTGGGCACCCTCTTGTGAGCGGTCTGTGACAATCTCGAGGGTGGCACCAAAGTTCTTGTAGTTGTTGGCGAACCACTCGAGGAGCGCCATCTGCTCCTGCAGCTCCAGCTCTACACCAGTCTGCAAGTGGAAAATCAGGCATTGTGAATCAAATACAGAGTAGTACGAGTGTAACATAATTTGCGCATGAATTCATTCATTTTGATAAATAACGTATTTAACGTACAAATCTATTAAAAATTTAACTCCATGTAAGTTCTTGTTTTAACTAGTTTTCTATGTTATTCTATTTAAACTTTCAATGTTCAGTATGCGTGGGGAAATCAATTGTTTGTACTGCCCAGAGAATGTCATTAGTGCATAGACAACTTACATTTTGCCAGAAATTATCATATAATTTCTGTACAAACAAATGACATTTGTAAAAGACCGATAAGTAAGAAAATATGAGATTTTGCCACCACTGTTAAGTATAATCGTATAACTTTGGAAATACATTCCAATGTGAAACTTAATTGTTAATTCATTTAAAATAAATATATATTAACAGTTAACCATTCAGTAACCAGTGTGTTTACATACATCTTTATCTATGAAGTGTGTCTTGTCTTTCTCTTGCTCATGATTGAGATGAAGGATGGTTTCCACTGAAATACACGGTCAACTTGATCATAGATACATTTTAAATATTATCACATAAGACCATCAATCTCATCCAAAATGTTACAATAGAGTTTTAGAAGACAAGCTCAAATCCTGCATAAGGTGCTAGATTATATGTCCATCAAGATATTTTTAAGCAGCAGTCAAGAAATATGTTAATAAAAATAAAACTGCAGAAATCGTTTCTAATGGACATCTTATCCATCAAAATACAAAAAACGCAACTAAATCGTTAAAATAATGTTTTGGTAACTTTTTATCGTTAAATTATTAATATGCAATAGCTGGTGATGTCTCTGAGTAAATCAGCATGTAGCCATGTACATTAGTGTATATTCCGTTGGTACCAAGCGTTTTCGAACAGAGACATTATAAAATGCCTTTCATAAATAAGAAACAGAATTCAGTCCAGTAAACGTCATTAGCGTTCATTAGAACTGATACCAATTTAAAATGTATTGAATTGCATTCTATGGACTGCCGCTTTAAGTTTTACAGTGTATGTTTAGTGTTTCTACTATGTAGTCATTGCAAATTACTCCAAACTTGCACTTTCCAAATTTGCTTTCGAGTTTATTTAGATAACAAACACATACACAAACATACAAACAGCGTCTTTAAAATTATCATGTAATACTCGCCATCAGTTTGGTGGTTTTTGAGCACATATCTAGTGATATCCAAGTTTTCCCACACTATGAGGATGTCCACAGCTCCCATTTCTAGTGCTCGGAGAGTGTCATCCACTCCAAAACAGAACCGCCCTGTGTCTTGCGAGATTTCATCAAAGTAACGACCTGAAATTGCATGTGCAAACATTGTGGGCTTCAATGCATACTCCTTAAATACTAAAGCTACACAATTATTAAAATATAAACAAAGCGAAACTCCAGTTGCGACAGCAGGAGATAACTCTTATTAGCAGCCCAAGGTCCTTTATTTATGGCAAGTGACCAATTGCCAAAAAGAATACACAGCACATCACGAAAACACCTTACAAACACAGAACACACATGAATTAATTGGGGTCACCACTTGGAACGGTCAATGCAAATCATTGGGGGGTTTAAACCGATTTACATGCGCACGAACCTCACACTTGGCCCAGAATTATTCACAAGACATGTGTCAATAAAAATTAATCCTCACAGCATCGCAATTCAAATTAAACAGAATAAAAGAGAATACTATTCAATTTAATTACCATTTAAGCAATCAATGGCTAGATGCAATCCAGAGTAGCAGAATTGCAACTTTCTACGGCACGATGAAATGAACCAAAAAGCAAGTATCAACTACATCTCGTCTTTTTTATTAAAAGCTTTAAAGACATAGCATCATATAGTTCAATTTTCAGATCATCGTCATGCAATTTCAGAAAGAAGCCGTAATTATTAAAGCATAAAATGCTAAGCTAATATCTAAAATTAGTGATTTTTTTATTTTATACTTCAAAATTACATGCATACTTAATAATTTATTTTCCTGGATAAATATGACATTGGCATGTGGGATACAATTATCTGAACTATATATAATCAACTTGTAGCAATATTGTTATATATATTTTTAGGGGGATGAATTCGAAGATGGCGAGAGCATTAAAAGAGTTGATGACCGCATAAGATTATGTGGCATAGTTACTATACCTATCAATTTCTTTTCCTGGATGAATTTGACGTTTGCGAGTGCATCAGCAGCCAGCTCAATGGCCTGGTTGAAGCCGTTGTCTCCTCCGTATGACACATCCACTATCTTGATCACCTTTGCTTGCAGCCTCTGTAAGAATATACAAATACTACCGATGTCAATCTAGCTCCAAATAAAACGAAACAAATTCAGTTGATTTTCAAACATTCAGTAATTCTACTTGCCCAATAAGCGATTACAAAACAAAGGCGAAATAGCTAGAAGAGTTTGGTAAACTGAGCAGCCAAGTTGTATGTTGCGGTGATTATTTGAATACTGGAACAAAATAATCATATTTACAACTAGGCTGCAATTTCCATTGTTTTCAATGGTTGAGTTATAAGAAATACCCTGATGCACCATGATTGTACTTGACAGAGATGCCAGATCTTAGAAAGACAATGTGTAGTTGTTATTTTCTTAATCACTGTTCATATTGCAAAATAGCATGCAACCCCTGCATACCTGATCAAACATGTCCGACTGACTGAGCTCTGTCTTGAAATCTGCTGAACCTGCCAGAACGATGCCTGATACGTTCACCTTGTCGTTGCTAATGAACATTGTCACGGCTACTTCTGCAACTTTACGTACGTAGTTGTGTCGCTTTTCCATTCTTAATCGAGCAAAACGCAGCGCAGACTGACCTCCTCTACCTGAGTGGACAATGTACAGACTGGTTTGAAAGTTTGTATTGCATACAAGGCAAATGATGAATGAAAAGCAAAGCAAACAAGATTCTGTGTTTGATAAACAAACATGCCCCCGGCTGGTGCTGGATAGCCCATTTTTTAGTCCAAATTAGGTCAACGTCAAAGTGATGTTGGGTGATATGGGTGGATTAGGAACAGTCAAAAGTAACAACTGTGCAAATACCAAAGTGTTGTTGTAAGCGATGTTGGTGCTAGACGAAACTGTACAATCTAGTTAACCAAGAAATGGCACTTTTGAATAAGTGCTAATTAGGTCAAGGTCAGGCAGGGTTGGGTGATATGGGTGGATAGGGAATGGTCATTAGCAACAACTGTGAAAGTATGATTATCAAAGTGTTGTATCAAGCGGTGTTGGTGCTAGAGGGAACAGTAAAATCTAATTAACCTTGTAATGGACGGAAGGACGAACAGGATAATCACTATATGCCTCCCGCATAAAGATGCTGGGGGCATAAAAAGTTAGACACCTATATGGAACACACACCATCCCTCATCATAAAAATCACTACCTAGCTACCCTTATTTTTTTAGCCTGGAGACCAGAAACATACCTATTATCCTATGTGGCCTTACATGTACATGCAAGGATTTCAATAACACTTGCCATATATTTTTAATGTGAAGTTCTCACTTTTTGGTTTAGCTCAATAACAGAATAAGCAACCAGATTTTATGCCAGAATGAATAATAGGAAAAGATATATGATCACAAAAGGTACAGGGTTCTGCTAACGAGGAGCAGGGTGGAAATCTGGACCAGTCTGTTGACATTTCCTAATAACTTGCTAAATCCAGGGCATCTATTAGTCTAATGCTTGTAGTTGAGATTTTTTAGCATTGTAAATTTAAAAGATATTCAACATTTCTGTCTTGACCGGCCCAGAGGGGAACTTACAAGAGCTGTCAGAGGACAGCGCGCTCAACTGTTCGAAGTATTTCAGTTGGTACATATTTTGGATAGTGGAATGGGCATAAATTTGTTAAAATACGAAACTTTTAAGTGAAGCCTTGTATAGTTTATACATTCTTGGAACAAAAACTTGAACAACAAAGTCTATGTAAAAAGTGGGCTAACTCTGTCAAAATACAAAACAGAGTTATGGGCAATGTTGCCCCTGATACTAGAGTTGATGACAAAGGTTAGTTCCAAGTTTAAAGTGAATAACTTATGTAGTTTTGAAGCAACCAAACTTTTGAATATAAACTTAAAACAGAAAATCTATGTGAAAAGGGGGCATAACGCTGTCAAAATACAAAATAGAGTTATTTGTAATGTTGCCCCCGATACTAGAGTTGATGACAGAGGTTAGTTCCAAGTTTCAAGTGAATAACTTATGTAGTTTTTAAGTTACAAAACTTTTGAATATAAACTTTAACCAGAAAATCTAATTGAAAAAGGGGCATAACTCTGTCAAAATACAAAATAGAGTTATGGGGAATGTTCACCCTGATACTGGAGTTGATGACAAAGGTATATTCCAAGCTTCAAGTGAATAGCTTTTGTAGTATTGAAGTTACAAAACTTTTGAATATAAACTTTAACCAGAAAATCTTTGTGAAAAAGGGGCACAACTCTGTCAAAATGCAAACCAGAGTTATGGGGTATGTTGCCCCTGACACTGGAGTTAATGAGAAAGGTTAGTTCCAAGTTTCAAGTGAATAACTTATGTTGTTTTGAAGTTATAAGAATTTTTAATAAAAACTTAATCCAAATTCAGGCGTGGACGCCGACGCCGGGGGTAATACGATAGCTCACCTATTCTTCGAATAGTCGAGCTAACAAGGAGCAGGGTGCATCCCCCTGCTATTTTGCTCTAGATCTTTCCCTAGAATAAGAATGTTCATATTTTCAAATGGCTTAAGTTAAATAAACTTTAAAATCATTCTCGAACTCTAAGAATTGATAATTTTTTTATGTTAGAAATGGTCTTAGATGATGGTATTTCTAACTTACTTGAAATATGATTTCCCAAGGATGGTATGAGGTTGTGAGAAAAAACATCAAATGATTTCTTAAAGATGGTATGAGGTTGTAAGATAAAAATCAATAATGTTGGCCCGTGAAGAAAACAAGCAGATGTAATGTCAATTTATAGCAAAGATGCTTTCGAAGAATTTCTAAGAAATATGGAAGTTGAAGAGACTATAATGTGCGGCTGCATATGGTACAAATCCACATACAGTTAAAAAACTTATACAATTATGAATAATTTTACATACCATGCTTCTTGGGTAAATCTACAGTGAATTTATGAAGCACTTCTCGGGTATTCCCTGACAATGTTCCGAACAATGCACCATTTCCATCCATTACAATAAATCCAAATTTGTTGTCGTCTGCCAGCAATGCTGTTAATGCCTACAATTAGTAAAGCTATGCATTAGTAAGACAATTCTTGAGAAACATGGAATTACACAAAATATTTGGCATACATGCATCACTCTGCAAACCTTCAAACAAGGGAATTTTCAAAAAGTGTTCCCTTCAGGACAGTTTCTTTTAAAAGCAAGACATACCGAATATATTCACTAACTATATTTCATAACATATTCGACTGCACACGTGCTTAAATAGTGCTAAAAAAGACAACCAGACAATGAGATATTATAAAGAACCTTGTTTATGTTCTCAAGCCTAATAATAAACATTTTTGGACTGTCAATGGACAACTGTCAATAAAACGTATAAGTGGAAGTACAAACATTTATGATTGATTCACCCTTAATTATATTGTAACTGACTCCCACAAAAGTGAGACAACCAAACATATAAGATACAAACCTCTGTGTGGAATTTGTTATCACATAGATATAGGGATGTGTTGATAGGTCGAAATGGTTCAAAGTCAATGTTCACTTTCTTCTCTTTGCCTTCATCAGTCACAATTGTACCACAGTATATTACTAAACCATTTGGGGGGACTGAAAATTGAAGCAAAACAAAATGAACAAAATGTGTACCATTAATTCTAGACAGTTGTAATAGTAATTATTTCAGATATTTTTTTTAACTTAAAAAAAACACGCTAGTTTTTAAAATAATTCAGCTTGAAACTGTCACCCATAAATTCACGGGTAAGGATACAGTAAGACAATTTTTCAAGCAGCTTTCACCTTCATTGCATGACAATTGAAACCATTTAAGTCTTTTGCAGAAATATGTGTGTTGACATTTTGTAATAATTTGCTAAATCCAGGGGTGTTATATTTCTAAAAAAGTTTTTTAAGCTTAGTATATTCATTTGTCATTGAACATTTGCAACAATATATTAAATTTAAAATGATATTCAACATTGCTGTGTTGACCAGCCAAGAGGGGCAGCAGGTGGAAACCAAAAAGGAGAAGGGTGCAGCACCCTGCTATTTTGCTCCAGATCTTTCCCTAATAAGAAATGGGGCAAAAACAAGTCCAACACACCTTTATTGTATAGTTTTAACCTCTGTTGTACTGAAGTGATTGCTCCCAAGACAGATAACCTGTTAACACGACTTTTAATGTTTGAAGCTGTTCCAAATTCATCAGCCAACATTTTTGATACTCGTGGTATTTGGTCTTTTGGTGGAATGATCAGGGAGATCATGCTCGTTCCATTGCTGAAGTATATAAACATTATTAATTATAACTTATGTCAAACGTGGACACATACATTACAAAAACATGACATGCACAAAACAACTCAAAAAGTGCAACAACCAATAATCTTGACTTGCCATTTATAATCATTATTCAATATATTTCACTTCTTCAATGTATGTAATTTAAGTTCCAGCTTCCACAATATCTTGTAGCTTAAATATCATGCCCCATTCTCCATGCTGTGAAGTAGAACATGATGGTCAATTTCACAGATAACCTGTCCTATTAATTGCATTATCACGACCATGTAAATATTAAAAAAAAAATTGATATGTACACCTCCAAATTTCAGGAAAATATTTTATATTACAATTTCCAGATACAAATGTGATTCTTATTGTTTCTACTTCAGTTATGATAACTGGTACAATGCAAGATACAAGCAACAGAAGTTGCGCAACATGTAAACAATAACATATACTACATAAATGATAAGACATTTTCAGTATTCTCCATCACAATAACATATGTTTATCACTTATGCTGTGACGGTTAGTTAGTAACATATTTGCCCAATAAATGATATAAAAGTGTAACCCTACTCTAACAAAATTTTGATGTTCTTATTTGAACTTTGATTTTCCATATTAATTTGAATGTCATGTTTTAATAAATCAATTACTTGACAACATATAATTTAAAAAACAATACTAATCTGACAGAATTCCCGTAATCTGACTAAAATTTAGTTATTTACATCAAATGTGAAAATTGAAGCTGTTCCCACTCCCAGATCTGGTTACAACAGGAATTGATGAATATTTTAACAGTAAAGATCACAATCTAACTGGATATTTAACTAACCCACGGGCTGCTTCAAGACTTTTAATAAGTTTCTTTATTTTCCAGATCTCCACATTGCGATCCGCGCTGGTTTCGCCGTCTACTCCGTTTGTCGCCATTTCGAGTCGTAGCTACACGTCCACTAAATGAACTTTTCGGCCTCTTTGGTCCGTATGGCGGGAATTAAACTCCCGATTTCTCAACAAAATACAATTGACGAAATGACACCAATGATTGTGTATGATAATCCTTATATTACACACCAAATTAACACAAAAATCTCAACAAAATATGCGTGTAAACCCTCGAAGTCAATTATTGTGCAATCATTCACTGAACAACGGCCATGTGAGACACGATCTGACGTCACACGTTACTGCGGTCCGAAATAAACATCAAAACCTATACACGCTTATAAATGTGTAACACATTGAGTTTCGAAAGAACTTATTCCAATTTTATGAGATTTTACACGTCTAAATAATAATAATAATTATAAAATATTTTTTCTTTAAAAAATCTTATTTCCGGTTTGGTTTTGAAACTGAAAGTAGAATCTACACGATATTTTGTGAGTATACAAGTTGGGAAACATTTGTTTGTTATGAGCCGTAGTTTGCAGTTAGTAATACTTGTCACATGTGACATACTTGTTTTCAGCTATGTCACTATCTTCATATTATTATTATTATTATATTATTATTATTATTAGATCTATTTGTTTATTATTATTATTATTATAATAATAATTATTATTATTATTTCTCTTACAGTCTTTGATTTACTACTAGCTTTATTTTAGTGATTTTTTATTATCAGGTCTTGATGAAAAGACATTTGAAGCAGGTAGATTATATCAGATATTATAAGGACTTTAATAATATTATATTAAAAAACGTGTTTTATAAGAAAAATATGTACTCAGTTTAGTATTATTTTCAAGCTGTTCGACAAAGTTAGTGTAACATTTTATATAGGCTAAATTTGTTGTACACATATTAATAAAGAACTCATATATTTGTCCAAACCACAAACTATATTTATCATCCAGTTTGTTGATCATTCCAGGGTTGAGGTGCACAATGATTTGTGTGTCGCTGGTTGTTTTCTGCGGTCTACCTGGCAGTGGAAAGACTCACCTGGTGCAGAACCTTGTCAGACATGGAACAGAAGTCAGCCTGGACAGTAAGACTTTGAATTCATTGTAAAGGTCTATATATAGCGTGAAAAAACTAGCCTGACACAGGCTTTTATTTAATGAATGCATATATTATGAAATTATTATTACTGTTAATATGAATATATTATTAAATTTTCCATTATGTAATGTAATTGTGGTCATTTCAGTTATTATTTAAATGCTCATCAATAAACACATGATTACAATATTTGTAACACATCAGCTAAATAGACTAAGGAAAAATACAAGAAATAATTCAAGCATTAAACTTTGCTAATAGAGTTCATGAATGGCAAATCAATTTGTATAATTTTAGCTAGGTATATATGAGCTATATACATGTACCGGTATATCACAAGTATCACTTGCAGAGTCATGTTTTGTTGTTTCACTAAAACATATTGTGTAAATGCACACTATAGTCTATATGCTTGGTTGTCCTTGTTATTACTCCACTATTGTATTTATTTCAGGCAATGAAAATCAACGAATGCAGTTGCTAGCCATAGATTATGATGAAATTCTGCCTCCTGAAGTTGAGAAGTCCTTAATAGAAAAAGAAAACATGGTTATAAAACAGGTTTGGGTTATTGTTTAGGTATTGAATCATCAGCAATAAATATATTATAATGATTGTTCAAAGTTTATGTGTTTAATCGATGTATATTTCTTTAAGTTTTAATAATGTTTTGTGGGCAGCTTCTGAGTGCTAAAAAAAATTAATGTTTTCTCAAGCAGTGATGAAATCAAGATAACATGTTTGTGTTGGGTATGGTAATCAATATATCATTATTTGTAATACATAAGACTGTTCTGTGTATGAAAACTAATAACTCTCAAATTTAATTACATAGTGGGTAAAATAGATTTTTTTTAAGTTTAATAAATCGTAATTAAATAGCATAATTAACAATGTCTCAATCCTTTGTATTGCAACATGCACTGAAATATTATTGAATGTAGAGAACATTCTGTGTGTTTTAGGTGGAGTCTGACTGGAAACGATATCGAAGAGGCATTGTTCAGTGTGTGGAGATCTTAGTAAAATCGATCCTCGCACACACGTCTTCCACCCTGGACCCAAGGGCTATTGCGAAACCTGAGAACGTAGACGATTCTCTATGGCAGAGATTTGTGGACTGCATCTCAGCTAGTCTGTCAGTGTTCAAAGACAAAATGGTTGACATGAACTTGCCCATTTGTATTCTGATTGATGATAATATGTATTACTCCAGTATGCGCTATGTATACTACCAGTTGGCCCGGAAATGTAAGTTGATGAATTTCTGAACAGTCCGAAAATTGTGTTCATTAAAAATATAATCGATTATAACTGTTTTATACAATTCAACATGTCATATGAAGGAAAGTACTGCAGTATGAGCACTTTCAAGTATAAGCAGAGATCTAATAAATTGATAGATCTTTGGTATAAGCAAGAGAAAGCCATTTGCATTTGAAGTTACTAAATGTAGTTTACAGGCTATATTGAACAAATTTTAAGATGATGACTTGCAGAAGATGGAAAATAATTTGATACAGCAATACTCACAGTTTAATCCTAATTCTTGAGTTTTCTAGTAACCACAAGGCAGCACTGCGTTTCAGTATTTTTCTTATTCATGTGCATATACAAATGCATCAACATTTGCACTATGTCTTATAGTGTGTTACATTAAAACTTCAATTCAATGTCTGTGAAATTTGAAGGAACTTCTTTGATTGGTAGATTGTATGTATTTTCAAATTGTGTTGGATCCATTACTACTGAAACCTTAATTTCTGCATGTTGTATGTTATCTCTGCAAGTTTATCGCTTATTTCAGATACTGTGTCATTTTGTCAGATCTACGTCAGTGTTGGCCTTGAAACAGCATTGTTCCGTAACAACATCAGGAAGGTCAAGGTCAATGAAGATACTATCATTGCCATGGCAACCAAGTTGGAGGCTCCAGACTCTGAGGCAAACTACTGGGAAACAAACAGCATCACAGTGAATGGCAAACCTGATCTGTTAGTTCTTATATTATTTACATATTAAAAATTCAAGCTTCTTATTGAAGTAAGCCATATAAAATTGCTGTGTTTTCATAAAGATATCACTCAAGAAGCACTTTACTGAGTTTTATGTTTTATTAGCAAAATAGTTCTACATGCAATTACATACTAGATTGTATTGACTGCGAGAATAAAGAGTTGCGATGGTGTAATGAGATCTTGAGTATGATCCCTAATGAGGGAGCATTTGAATGTTCTTTCGCAAGAGACAAGTACTGGTTTTACCCAGGATACAGACTTGAAAGTGTTTCAGTAAGCCTCGGGCTTTTGATGTACACAATTAAGCTGAAATAAATAGGTTTAAATAAACATGATAGTGCAAATCTTCTATTGATTTATTATGCACTGATTATGTGTATGTGCGTTAATTTTATTTCAGGGAAGCAGTGTTGTCCTTCATCAAACATTCCTTTGATGAACCAGTCCAGCGAATAGAGGAAGTTGACCATGAAATGATTAACCAGTCAAGAGTCATCTGCTCGCAGAGTTTTCTGCACCAGTCTGACCAGATTATAAGAAAATTGGTTGCAGAGGAAATGTCGAAGGCAAAAGGTATATTTTCTCTGTGAATTGTTTACCTGTATTTGTGAATCCATAGATTGCATATGTAAGTATTCAGTTTCCTTGTAAAGTTCACAACTACATTAAACTTTTGTTGAATACTGTAGCTGAAAACCAGTTCAGCTCAAAGTACGTAATTATGTAAGTTTCTAGAAAATTTGTCACAAATGTAACTACAACTGTCCAAAAGAAATTATAAAAATGAATTGCACTTCATTGGCCACTGTTCTGATCTTTGTAGCAATGGGACTGAACTCTTCATCTATGCAATACCAAGCATCCCTGACACAGAGAGCGAGGAAAGACCTTCTAGCCTCACTTCAGTCGGAATCTGCGCGTTTTCCTGAGGAACTGGTTACCGTGGCAACTGGTGGATCAGCTCTTGATCTCGGTGTTTTGACTAATTTTCTCAGAGACAAGTTTGAAAACATGTTGTCGGAAATAACTTGAAAGTGTCAAGCCAAAATTATGGCATCATCCCCTTGTAAAATGGCTTTAAAATCATGCACTTTTCCCTGAAATGTTACTTTTACAACTGGGTTTATTCCTCCCCATTACCCAATGTTTGGTGATATTTTTCCCCGCAACGTAAGGCACGGGCACCATCCCCAGCCTCTGAGAAAACAAGCCCTGTAAGGCGATTTGCTGATTTACAGTTCAACAAGACCAATTCTTAGAGTTTCATGCTGTTAGGCTATCGATTGCCGTATTGGTTTTGTTGTTATTTACTGGTGAACAGAAATATGTTTTCGGGCTGTTCATACAATGAGGTAAATCATGTACATGTATGAACATAATTAATGAACAATATAACAGTCATGTTCATGTGGTCTGGGGCCATACCCACAAAGCTCCTAAGGAAAATCTTAACTTAAGTCATACTTAAGTAAACAAATTAAATTTTTTTTTTTAATGTGAAATTGAGAACTTTTTATATGCAAATATGGTAAAATAAAAAACATAATTATGTTGATTCTTTACCAGATTAAACCCATTTAAGTCAATATGAGGCGCGTTGTGGGAAAACCGGTCTTAATGCATGTGCGTAGTGTCGTCCTGGATAAGCCTGTGCAGTCCGCACAGGCTAATCCAGGATGGCACTTTCCGCTTTTATGGCATTTTCTGTTTCAAGGAAGTCTCTTCTAAACATAAATCCACTGTAGGCGGAAAGTTCTGTCCTGGATTAGCCTGTGCGGACTGCACAAGCTACTCCGGGACGACACTTTACGCAAATGCATTCAGTCCGGTTTTCCCACGACACGCCTCATATTATCTTTAAATGAACCAGCCACAGACTTAAGGAATTTTATGTTTCTAAGCAATTCCTTTCACTAAGGAGCTGTGTGGATATAGGCCCTGTAGTATGCTCACACTAATGCTTTAGTGACCAGCTGTGTGGATATAGGCCCTGTAGTATGCTCACACTAATGCTTTAGTGACCAGCTGTGTGGATATAGGCCCTGTAGTATGCTCACACTAATGCTTTAGTGACCAGCTGTGTGGATATAGGCCCTGTAGTATGCTCACACTAATGCTTTAGTGACCAGCTGTGTGGATATAGGCCCTGTAGTATGCTCACACTAATGCTTTAGTGACCAGCTGTGTGGATATAGGCCCTGTAGTATGCTCACACTAATGCTTTAGTGACCAGTTGTGGTTGCTTTTCAATGAAAATGAAGTACTGACTTCGTACATGTACATATTTTTATGCAATGTTCATTATGCTTACAAATACATGTACATGACAAAGGGTGGGTGTGGGGGTTGGATGGTTGGTCAAGTGATATTCAGTCAGTGTCCACACATTAATTGTTGAATGGGTTTATGGAAAATGTTCAAACTTTTAAACGGAATTCAGTGGTTGCCAATAATTATGTAAATGCAAAAATCTTAACACGATGGTCAATCATTAAAACAATCACAAAATACTTTTGGTTATTATTTTGTAAAGTTTATTATACAAGAAGTGCAAAATAAACATGTATATAACAGTGATTGATAGTTTGACTGCTTTTATATCACACATGATGCTAATAGATAAATATGAGGCGCGTCGTGGGAAAACCGGACTTAATGCATTTGCGTAAAGTGTCGTCCCGGATTAGCCAGTGCAGTCCGCACAGGCTAATCCAGGACGGCACTTTCCGCTTTTAAGGTATTTTCTGTTTCAAGGAAGTCTCTTCTAAACATAAATCCAATGTAGGCGGAAAGTGCCGTCCCGGATTAGCCTGTGCAGACTGCACACTTATTTTGCAGACTGCACAGGCTAATCCGGGACGACACTACGCACATGCATTAAGACCGGTTTTCTCACGACGTGCCACATATTATCTGCTCAGAATTGTCTTTTTGTTGTCAGCTACCAACAATGGTAAAAGAGAAAATGATATTTATTATTCTTCTATAAGGTCAATGTTACAAAAAAGATCGATATATATACATGAATAATTGTACAAAATAATGTGAGTAATTAAAGTTTGTCATATATACCCTTACACATGCACAAATATTTATGATTATGGCAATAATACTTTGTACAAAATGACAATCCTAAAAAAATCCTGAAATTATGCATGCTATTTGTCTACATGTATATCTATAATGTAATTTAGTATAATTCTGGTATTATTTTTTTTTTTTTTAATTTAGTGAAGAAAGATGTTTTTTTAAGGAATCATCAATTAAATATTTCAAAAACTTTAGTTTAACTGGATAAATTAATATCTGAACAACTGCCTATAATAAAGCAAGCATCCCATTCCAGAATATTAGTAGTACATTATATATTGCTGTTACCCTAAGATCAAGAAATATTAGCAAACATTCACTGAGCATGGTCTCAAAAGTATTAGACAAGTTCGACCCAAAATGTATTTAAATCAAAGTTATGTATTACAAAAAAATAGTAACAAAAAATATAATATATAACAAATATACATACATGTACAAAAAAGATAAATAAATGAGATAATAATCATAACTTTTTAACAAAGCCTTATATATATATATAGTTACAGTTACATCACTTACATGTATAATAAGCATTCACAAGAAGATGGTTACATGTGTACATCAAACATTAGAAGTGAATCATTAGACTACAAGTGACTCCTACATATAGATCGCTCAGACATTTAATGCATATCGGAAACCTTTTGGTTTGTGGATATGATTACCGGTGAACTGGGTTTACTAGCTCTGTGGCCTCTACATGTGTGAATATATGTGATCTCTCTGGCACATCAAACTGTGAGGGGGATGGAGTTCTAAACATTTCAGGGAGAGGACAAGAAAAATGCACATGCAAAACTGAAATAGGGCAATTTTAAGTGTTCTGAAAATCAATGAAACAAACAGACAAAAACGTGTTAATCTTTAGTAAATTGCACACTTTATTCAAGCAAATAACCTTGTTTTAGTTTGTACAGTAGATTTAAGAAATAATTGACAGGTTAGCATTGGTTATTGCGGCAATAACCAACAGTTTAGAGTTCCGATGCGTAGCAAATGGTTTGATAACAAGCATCGGAATGACAAACTGTTGGTTATTACCGCAAAAACCAACGCTAACCCGTCAATTAGTTCCATTCTAACATGAGCTTATATATAATGCGTCTGTATTTTTAAAGGTTATGAATGAGAACTATATTTATTTATACTCCGCCCATTTTCCGCAAAGTACATTCATTCATGCATTTCAGTGACGTTAATAAATCATAACAATGCAATATGACGCCAGCTTCATTGATAAACATTGAGCGAAGTACGGCACTTTCATGTTCAAAAATAAAAAAATCAATGTGATGTCATACTTCAATACAGTGAACGTGTGGTTTAATTGCGATATATAATGCAGAAATGAGTTGTTTGTCACAATTTTTTAATCGCACGTTTAAGCACGTGCATTTTACAGAACAATTTCCAGAACTATTTTCATAACATTAGGCTCCGGCTATGATTTGTTTCAGAATAACCCACGGTTGATTTCCTTTATCTATGGAAAACTAGTCGCGTGCCGTGTTAGGATCTGAGATAAAACTACCTTTGCAGAATCCACGTGGACTAGTGGCAAACAAGCCAAATGTAACTAGAATTGTTACATGAGTGACGGATATACCCCCACAATATGGCCTTGTCAGAAAACTATGGCATCCATTCGAAAGAAATGGACAGAGATAGAATGCTTTAAATTGTGAATGGTCAACAATGTATTTGGAAAAATTTAATAATAATAAACTTGACCTTTATTTTATGATGCTACACATTAGTACCAATAATTATATAAATATGTCAAGCCATTGTTGAGTAATCGCCAGGAAACCATGTTTTTATGGAAATTTATGTCAAATAAAGGGCATAACTCTGTCAAAATTTAGTGGTTTGTAACCAAAGTCGAACTTGACCCGTATTTTATGATGCTACACATGTATACCAAGAATTATTATAATACGTCAAGCCATTCTTGAGTTATCGTCCGGAAATCAAGTTTTTAGGGAGTTTCAAGTCGAAAAGGGGCCATAACTCTGTCAAAATTTAGTGGTTTGTAACCAAAATAGAACTTGACCTGTATTCTATGATGTTACACATGTGTACCAAAAGTTATTTGAAAATGTCAAGCCTTTCTTGAGTTATCATCCAGAAACCATGTTTTTAGGGAATTTTAAGTTGAAAAGGGGCCATAACTCTGTAAAAATTTAGTGGTTTGTAACCAACAACGAACTGGACCTGTATTCTATGATGTTACACTTGTGTACCAAACACTATTTGAATATGTCAAACCTTTCTTGAGTTATCATCCAGAAACCCACAGACCCACGGACCGACAAGCTCACTCCTATATACCCCCCCTAAACTTCGTTTGTGGGGGTATAATTACATAATCATAATCGGTATATAGTGAGTATTTTGATTTTATGCACAAATATCACTATAGTATAGACAATTATAATTAATAAAATCTTGATCATTATCAAATGGTGTAGTGTCGGTCAAGTTAAAAGATTTTTTTAATCGACCTTGTTGAAATTAAAATAAACAATTTGATAATTCATTCTGTTCTAGTTACAGCAACTTCATTTTAAAATATTTGTTTCCACCCTTTTCTAGCACGTATTGTATTAAATTAATGTGAATATCATTGCATATTGTAAGTCATTGATTGGCTCTTTTTACCACAATAAATCTGTCCCCATTTAGCACTCAAACTTCTGTAACATGAGTAACATAACTAACTATTTGCTGTGGTTTTGAACATAACGTATTTTCTTTGTAAAGAAGTCAATACATACCCTAACTAGATAGTATACGAGACAAAAATGCATTTCCAAAAAAGTTCACAATCAAAATATACAAAAATATTTATAAAAAAAGCCTTCAAGTTTGTCATCCCCAAACGAGCAATAACACACGACTTTTGCAACCTACAAAAACTGCACTGAACAATAAATAATAACAATTATAATAATAAATTATTGTTATCACAAATAAATAACAAATCTAGAGAAACTTAAGTAAAAGGCCTCTTCTCAATGATAACAACCAGACCATGATTTATCTGATTCTCTGGTTTTTATTTGATCACAGATTTATTAAATAATGTAGAATCTACATAAGACAAAGAAAAAAGCTTAGTTGAAAAAAAACGCAAAATTAAGACACTGTAAGTCACTTCACGTAGAATTAACAAATAAACTGAGTTAAATCTATATACATATCCACTGACACTGGTCCATCACAGATGTTATGTAAAAAGCAACCAGAATTACACTTACCGGTATTACATGTATACCCAGGGGCAACAAAGTCAAGGATCCACACAGCCTATCATCTTAAATGTTTCGACTAGTTAAAAATTGCCAAAAGTTATCATGTAACTAACATTTGAAATAGAACATTTTGATTGAAAATAATGGAATAAGTACATATTGGACAATGCTGCCCCTTATAAATTATATAGAAGTACTCAATATAGGAATATAGAAATACATTGTAGCTATATATCAAATTAAAAACTATAAATATGAAACTGTTATAAATATTACATATCAACAACTAGTGATGATATGAATATTAAAAAAAACAAAGAATAGAACTTCAAAATGATACCAATTAATTTTTAGTTTCTTGTATGTTTGTATTGCAAGATATGTATAAGTAATGATCTCAAACGGTCACAATAATGGCCTCTTTCAAAGACTGCATACTGTAATGGAAAAAATCCACCGACTGCTGAACAGTTTGTTCTTTTGTATTAATTTCCACATGCATGACAATGTCCAGGGTCAGATCACTGCAATCACCAGCTCAGGCAAAGTTTCCAGGGCCCTTGACAAGGCCTTGGGCTGTCATGAACAGATTGATGGGAGAGTTGCCGTCAGTAATCAGTGTGGACTCCATACCCAGGCTTGACAACATCTTCAGCTGCAAGATATTGGAAATATACACACCCTCTATGCTTATTATCTTCTACAAAATTTGGCAGAAATAACAATCTAAACTAACATGTATAATACATACAAACCATAGAAAGTAAAGGATAAAGGAGCAGCATTTTGTCCAGGCACCAATAAAATACTGACTACAAACTACTACTGGCACTGTGGGTTTTACCTTGAAATGTACAGTTAATACAGATTTGTTTTTTGGGTACATGTAGTTCTGGAAACAAACGTGACGAAATGACGGAACTACAGAAAGACGAACAGACAAACGGCTGATGACATCTATATACTCCCACTCACCCCCAAAATATTTGGGACAGAAAGAAAACTGGAACATCACGAGCAACACTCAATTCAAAATCTGCACTTTTTGACCACAATTACTCATTCTCCTAAATGCACAGTTGTACACGTACCTGCGTATCTGGGCCTGCAGTTGCTATGGCAGCCAGTGTGGAGGGCCCTATGGCGCTGACCATGTCTGCGAACCTCTTGACCTCTATGCGGGCCATGGCCTTCTCCTTCTCCAGCTCCAGCCTGTTCTGATGCCTCAGGTACGACAGCTCTCCCTTGCGGGCCTGTCGAAAAATACTAGTATATAAGACTATGTAATTCCCAAATACCCAAATACATGTATGCTGCTGTTGAAAAATTGTTCATAATTGTAAATGTGAAGTATGTCATACCAGACAGTTCACCCTTGCGCACCTGTCTATACATGGTCAGTGACAAACCACATACACGGCTGTTGACTGCAGATGGCATTCACAAGGACATGGAGTCTTCAAATAGTGAAATACACTGCTGTTGAAAATTGAAATATATCTACACAGGAACAGTATGACAGTTCATTTTGCACAACTTTATTTGACAGTAACAATCACACTGATGAACCAAATACTGATGTGGAATCTTGTTCATGCCTGTTTGTATACTTTGTCCTCATATTCTAATCCATTTAGTAAATACTTCCGTTGATAACTTGACAAATATAATTGTCTTGATCGCCTATATTCTTTGTGTATTAAATTAATGTCCAATACGCCTTATGCCCACTCACAACAAAATGGTACGAGGAGATGAAGTAATCCCTAAGACAGTGTTCCGACAGTTTACACAACATACGAAGGTTCCTTACCATGTTTTCTGTTTCCAGTTTAGCATAATGTTCAATCTCCTGTGCTCTTGCCTTCAAGGTGGCAGCTGAAAGAAGCAAAGCACATTTTAGATACTGATATTGGGTACATTTTGCTATAAAAATAGCTCTCAAGAAAATGTAACTTTATAATTATCTTTATATTTCCAGTAATATGATAATCAAATTCAGATGATAGTGTATATGATAAATGTTACCAGAAGTTGTCTAGCAAAACATTAACTGGATTAACAAATTCTCACACACAATGCTGGATGAATATGAACCAAGTCAAAGAAACTGACATTCGCTCCATACCATTGTCATGTGAGACTACCTCCGGCCATACCATTGTCATGTGAGGCTACCTCCGGCCATACCATTGTCATGTGAGGCTACCTCCGGCCATATCATTGTCATGTGAGGCTACCTCCGGCCATACCATTGTCATGTGAGGCTACCTCCGGCCATACCATTGTCATGTGAGGCTACCTCCATGTTCATGTGAGGCTACCTCCGGCCATACCATTGTCATGTGAGGCTACCTCCGGCCATACCATTGTCATGTGAGGCTACCTCCGGCCATACCATTGTCATGTGAGGCTACCTCCGGCCATACCATTGTCATGTGAGGCTACCTCCGGCCATACCACTGTCATGTGAGGCTACCTCCGGCTTTGCCTACATTTTTTGAATACTAGTAATCTGGGCTAGTTGCTTATCAAAAGTCTATTTTACTTCCACCTGCAGCTACTCGGGCAAGTGGGCTACTTCACAGACTGGCCTACCTTCAATTTCACTCTCCCCCTCAATGATCAATCGTTCCGCCTGTGCCTCAGCCTCTGCCCTTGCCTGGCCCGTGGACTCCACAGCCGCTGTGATGGCGCGTAGCTCAAGCAGCTTGCACCTTGCTGTCTCTGACTGCTTCTCGTTCTGGAGTTTCTGCCGTTCAAGGTGGCCCCTCGCTTCCTGCTCTGTACGCTTGGCCTCATGCTGGGCAGCAGCCTCGATGGAGCTAAAATAACGGTACGTCTTGTGCGAATAAAATGAAGCATAAACTAGAATTGTCGCATGAGTGACGGATATACCCCACAATATGGCCTTGTTACAAAACTATTACATCCATTCGAAAGAAATGGACAGAGTGAGAATGCTTTAATTTGTGAATGGTCAACAGTGTATTTGGAAAAATTTAATTTCAATAGGAGCCATAACTATGTCAACATTTAGTGGTTTGTAACCAAAGTTGAACTTGATCTGTATTTTATGAAGTTACAACTATGTACCAAAAATAATGTAAATATGTGAAGCCTTTCATGAGTTACTGTCCATGTTTTTCTGGAATTTAAGTAAAAAAGGGGCCATAACTGTGTCAAAATTTAGTGGTTTGTAACTTAAGTCGAACTTGACCTGTAATTTATGATGCTACACATTAGTACCAATAATTATTTAAATATGTCGAGCCATTGTTGAGTTATCGTCCGGAAACCATGTTTTTAGGGAATTTAAGTCTAATAAAGGGTCATAACTCTATCAAAATTTAGTGGTTTGTAACCAAAGTCGAACTTGAACCGTATTTTTTTATGCTACACATGTATACCAATAATTGTTTGCATATGTCAAGACATTCTTGAGTTATCAACGGAAATACTGTTTTTAGGGAATTTTAAGTCGAAAAGGGGCCATAACTTTGTCAAAATATAGTGGTTTGTAACCAACATCGAACTTTACCTGTATTCTATGATGTTACACATGTGTACCAAATATTATTTGCATATGTCAAGCCTTTCTTGAGTTATCATCCACAAACCATGTTTTTAGGGAATTTTAAGTCGAAAAGGGGCCATAACTCTGTCAAAATTAAGTGGTTTGTAAACCAACATCGAACTTGACCTGTATTCTATGATGTTACACATGAGTACCAACAATTATTAGAATTTGTCAAGCCTTTCTTGAAGCCCAAAACCAACAGACCGACAAGCTCACTCCTATATACCCCCCCTAAACTTCGTATGTGGGGATATAATAATTCAAAATAGTTAACAGGTACCCATAGTGCCAAGGCAAAGAATATACCTACTTCATCTTTTAAATGCCATTAGAAATGCTCAACCATATTGTATTATATGCAAACTTGAAAGTAAAATAAGATGCTGAATACAAGCACATGTCTTAAAAACAGGTTTTCTACTGAATGGAAATGTCTTAAACACACAAAATAATGGACAATTTGGTTCAACAAATTATGGTTGTGCACTGTAGTGCTGTTTCAAAGCTTAAGTCACGCACAATGACAAGGAATTTGATTTATGAAAGTTCCATGGACCACTGATATTTATCCCATCTTCACGCTGGCATTGACGAAATAACACCCCATGGGATAAACCTAAAATTTCCACACTGTTGAAATATACCTGTCAAATGCACAGACTACATTTTCTATTCCGTAACAAGATACGGTAATAATTGTTTACTTTTACCGATCGCATTTTCTTGTCAGTCATTGGAAGGTTATTTATACACAGCATTTAAAATACACAAACATGTTTTCCAAAACAATCAACATGTGCTTCGTTTCAGATTTTTTTAAAAACAACCAGGAAGGTCATGGTCATTTAATGTGTAATTATTTATTTATAGATCATAGATTTTATATATCATTACACAGTTGTGACTTTGTTGACTTTGAAGGTTATTTTCATTGTTAACAGTATTATTAAAGTATATTTTGCAGAAATAAAATAAGCATACACAAATAAACTTGTTAACAACCATACTTTTGTTTATTTTATTTCTAGAATCTTTGGACTACTTTTTTTAACTCTTAATCCTTAAGTTTGCATTAAATATAAGAAAGAAAAGTTGTACTACTAGTTTATGAATTCCCTAATTTGTTATAAAGTTGCTGTTATATACATGTTTTCTTAAAGAAGAGATGATGGGATAAATAGAATACTAGGATTAGTGTGGAATATATACAAGTTTATCTTGCTCGGCTCGAAAATCCGAAGCCCTCGACAAGGCTTGCGGGTTTTCTAAGCCTCGCAAGATAAACTTCTCTATATTCAACACTAACCTAATACACGTGTATTCTCTATATCTTAGAAATCTGAAATTTATGAAATTTTGGTGTTCCACTGTAATGCAAACAGCAATGCCATAGCCGCGCTACCTTGTGGCAATCTCAATGGCCAGCTGGACTGACTTGGTGAGACTCTCACTCATCTTCTTGTCTACTGGCTCAATGCTCTGGATGTCAATGGTGGTCACAACCTAGACAAGGAGAAGTATTAGTGAGAGCATTTAATACCATAACATTTTTAAATCAGCTGCACTGTCGAAATTTAACAAATTTTAGTGCCAATTAGTACTGTCAAAAAGGATTAGTGAACGTGTATTTTTCTTATGAATGCACCGTGTTTGCCACTGTCTCTGCTGTCTTTTTTATTAAAAGATATATATTATATGAGGCTTAATGCATCTGCGTAAAGCGGACTGCACAGGCTAATCCGGAACGACACTTTACGCAGATGCACAAGACCGAGTTTTCCACAACACACCTCATATATATATAAACGAGGCGTGTAGTGGGAAAACCTGGCTTAATGCATGTTTGTAAAGTGTCGTCCCAAATCAGCCTGTGCAAATCCAGGATGGCACTTTCCACCTACAGCGCATTTATGTTTAAAGAAACTTCCTTGAAACAGAAAATACCATAAAAGCACAGGCTAATCTGGGACGACACTTTACGCATGTGCATTTATCCCAGTTTTCGCACAACATGACTAGAACATATTACATAGTGATACTTATACGTAGAAAAATCTTAGTTTCAGCTAGGTCCTAATTAACAGGGACAGGTGTGTGACCAAAATGCACAATACAAACTGTGAATAATTTTAGTGTATTAACATTTACACTCGTCAACCTGGTTGAGATATTAACAATGACCAGCTGGTTTTAAAGCCAAAAATACTTTCATAAGGTAAAGTCAACGCTCCTACCAAGTTATTAGCAGAGAACCTAAGGTGAGGCATGAGTTCGTGGGTGACTGGGTCACAGAAGACTGCATGCTGGATGACCTGAGATGAATGCCTGTGGAACTCATCAAATGGCACCAGAGCAACGGCCGCTCGAATCTTGCTTCCTGAAACAATGCATGATGGAACGCAATGAAGCTGATAAAATTGCAGTTAAATCACTGAAACAATGCATGATGAAACGCAATGAAGCTGATAAAATTGCAGTTAAATCACTGAAACAATGCATGATGGAACGCAATGAAGCTGATAAAATTGCAGTTAAATCACTGAAACAATGCATGATGGAACGCAATAAAACTGACAAAAATTGCAGTTAAATCTGAAACAATGCATGATGGAACGCAATGAAGCTGACAAAAATTGCAGTTAAATCACTGAAACAATGCATGATGGAACGCAATGAAGCTGATAAAATTGCAGTGAAATCACTGAAACAATGCATGATGAAACGCAATGAGGCTGATAAAATTGCAGTTAAATCATTAAAACAATGCATGATGGAATACAATAAAGCTGACAAAAATTGCAGTTAAATCACTGAAACAATGCATGATGGAACGCAATGAAGCTGATAAAATTGCAGTTAAATCACTGAAACAATGCATGATGGAACGCAATGAAGCTGATAAAATTGCAGTTAAATCACTGAAACAATGCATGATGGAACGCAATGAAGCTGATAAAATTGCAGTTAAATCACTGAAACAATGCATGATGGAATGCAATGAAGCTGATAAAATTGCAGTTAAATCACTGAAACAATGCATGATGGAACGCAATGAAGCTGATAAAATTGCAGTTAAATCACTGGAACAATGCATGATGGAACGCAATAAAGCTGACAAAATTTGCAGTTAAATCACTGAAACAATGCATGATGGAACGCAATGAAGCTGACAAAAATTGCAGTTAAATCACTAAAACAATGCATGATGGAACGCAATGAAGCTCATAAAATTGCAGTTAAATCACTGAAACAATGCATGATGGAACGCAATGAGGCTGATAAAATTGTAGTTAAACCATTGAAACAATGCATGATGGAATGCAATAAAGCGGACAAAAATTGCAGTTAAATCACTGAAACAATGCATGATGGAACGCAATGAAGCTGATAAAATTGCAGTTAAATCACTGAAACAATGCATGATGGAACGCAATGAAGCTGATAAAATAGCAGTTAAATCACTGAAACAATGCATGATGGAACGCAATGAAGCTGATAAAATTGCAGTTAAATCACTGAAACAATGCATGATGGAATGCAATGAAGCTGATAAAATTGCAGTTAAATCACTGAAACAATGCATGATGGAACGCAATGAAGCTGATAAAATTGCAGTTAAATCACAAATATGATTAATGGTACACTGTACTTAAATTTTTTGTTTTAATTTCAAATTATAATATATTTAATTTCATTTAGAACAATTTAAGACAGCTTATTAATAGTTTGTATAGAGTATCGAAATATCCAAAAGAAGTTAAAGCTGGTGATTTCAACAATGAAGATTTTACACTAATAAATTACCTGTATGTCAATGTCAATTTGCAATTAACTTTAAGTAAATTTGTTCAACAACCCATGATATGAGAAAATTTGCATTACAGAATGTACATCCATCTTTGTTTTTCCTTTGAAGTATTCCATTTTCCGTAACTGGCAAAGTACCCATATACTGCATTTGCTGCATACCTATTTGCCTGCAGGCAAATCCAATGAAGTCTGGAACAGCGAACACTTTGGCTTCACTTGCCTTGTTGCCTCGCTCGTACTGAAACAACAAGGATCTTTAGTCATGCAAACTTTGGCTGTGTGTCAATACCTCTTACTGCTATCACATAAAATATCACAAGCTTATCCATACATAAAATAATGCATCTAAAATATTGACTTCGTAATAGATTTCTCCTGAGGTAACAGTACTTCAGTCGTTCAGAATTCCACCATTCTACAATCATGTATTTTGACTGAGATTTCCTGATTTTATTTTATTTGTATTTATCCATGCAAGAGCATACACATGCAACAATTTGGTATTACTTGGTTACCTTGTCTAACCCACTCACCTCAAAATGGTTGTTGAAGCCAATGACCAGACGCAGTCTCGCATGATCGGAGGTCTCTACCTATAACACAAAGACGGATACAGAAGTCTTACAAGCTCGTAGTATGACAGATATTCCATAAACGTGGACATGCTTTGCATTAATGGTTGTCATGTATTATCTTTCAACTTCAAGGTGGCAAACATGTAGATATTTTCAATTTGACCATGTACCAGTATATGACCTAAATAAATATTAACAACTTGTGTTTTTGTACTTTTTTTAGTACTTGTCAATAAATACCTGCAAACGTTCACGAACTTCATCATTATTCTTGATGCTAAATAGTGGTCAGTACAATTCACGTCAAATGTTAAACCCCCGTTTTAACTGGCTCATACTAAAAGCAATGACTATAAAGGTTGATAACTTTTTATAGTGCTAGGCTCAGATCCCTTCAATCTATAATACATGTAGCTAAGGTTACGGCCATTTTGTAACATAACCATTATGTACCCATTCAATTTCGGTTGTTTTGTACACACTGATATGTCATTTTGTTACCATGTTGGTCAAAATGGATAGCTACAAAATGGCTATGTAACGAAATGATTGACACCTATAGCAACCATGGTTACCTCAATTATATCACTGATGAAGTCAGGTCCCAGCATCAGACAGAGAGATTTTAAGGCGTCCGCCTTCTTAGGTTTGCCAGCTGTAATATAATACAATACAATACATCAGGACACCTTGACTTCTACACTCAATGTACATCAATGAGTTTCAGTCTTTACCTGCACAGTGACAGCTGAATTATTGTGCTATAAAGCTAACGTCTTCAGTTGCTAATGACTAGATATAGAATCAGCTACATGTGTGATAGGTAATTGGTACAGAGTGTGCATGAATCTGGTAGTTTGTAGATGTACAATACTCAATTACCTTGCATGTAAACAAATAGAGTCATTAACCTAAGCATTTTACAACTGTACAAGAAACCATGCAATTAGAATGTCATGGAGTAATGTTACCAAAGCAGATGTCTGACATTTTCAAAGTTGACAACAAATCAGTCTGGATGCACACAAAGTAAAGTTACATGCAAATCAATATTGTTATAAAAACAAGAAGGCCATGATGGCCCTAGGTCGCTCACCTGAGTTAAAGGCATCATAATGGCTTATAACAAGAGCGCCAAATGGCACTAAAGCACTTCCTGAGTATAACGATCTGGGCCTTGCAGTTTCAGGAGAAGATTTGTACAGTTTATATAAACCATGTGACCCACAGGGCGTGGCCACTTTCTACCCCAGGGGTATAATTTGAACAATATTTGTAGAGGGCCACTATATAATATTACACAACAAATATTAAACCATTGGGCCTTGCGGTTTCATAGGAGAATATAGACGTAAATGGCAAAATGATTTAAAGATTCTTCTCCTCTGAAACAGAAGGCCCAGAGGTGTCGTATTTGGTTGGAAACATTGTATAGTGGTCCCCTACAAAGATTGTTGAAAAGATGCCCCTGGGGTCAAAACTGGCCACGCCCCGGGGGTCACATGGTTTGTATAAACATAAATACCGTAGCACTTTTCATTTCCGCTCTCTAACTCGAGAACAGATTAAGATATTGTAATGAAACTTAATACATAGATACCTTATATCGAGACCTCAATTGGTATTGCATTTGGGGTGCGTGGGGTCAAAGTCAATGTCACTGTTACTAAAAATAGAAAAATGGTTTTCGCTCAATAGCTTGAGAACGCAGATATTTTAATAAAACTTAATACATAGATACCTTACATCAAAACCTCGCTTGGGATTACTTATAGGGTGGGTGGGGTCAAGGTCACTGCTACTTAAAACAGAAAAACAGTGTCTGCTTAATAACTTCAAAACGCATTGAAATATTTCAATGAAATTTTTTACATAGATACCTTATATTGAGACTTCGCTTGGGATTGCATATGGGGTTGGTGGGGTCAAGGTGTGCTCAGGTGAGCTAAAAACAGTTTGAGCTCAATATCTTGAGAATGAGATATTTTAATGAAACTTAATACACATATCTTATATCGAGACCTCGCTTGGGTTTGCTTATGGGGTGGGTGGGGTCAAGGTCACTGTTATTAAAAATAGAAAAACAGTTTACACTCAATAACTTAACGCATTGAGATATTTTAATGAAACTTCATACTTAGATACCTTATATGGAGACTTCGCTTTGGATTATGTAAGGGGTTGGTGAGGTCAAGGTCACTGTTACTAAAAATAGAAAAACAGTTTCCCCTCAATAACTTGAGAACGTATTGAGATATTTTAATGAAACTAAAACCCAATTTAAAATGATTTTAACCCATTATTAATGAATCTAAATTTACGGACATTTTATATATCGGTGGTATTCTAACCTGTTTGCGTTAATCCGGTGACACATGTGCGATGTGTTTTTACAACCGGATGAAGGTAAAAAAACCTGGCAGATGAATGAGTAGAGGCGGAGGACCATTACATTACCATTATTGGGTACAGAGCCATAAATAATGGGTTTACCCGATTGTGTATATCGGTAGTGATATCATATATTAAATATGCTGTTGAAATTATCGTATTAAGTAACCAGTCTTAACCAGTCTTAATTATTTACCAATGAATTCTGCTTAATTTACCATAACCCTATTACTGTATTGGAACTGAATAAGGGTATGATGTCAATTAGTGCCAAACATCGATAACAATTATTTATTTTATACGGCGTGGTATTTGACAAGCACGCGCAATCATTTACCAATCCATGCATTTTTGGCAAAAAACGTTATGCACCGGACAAATTAGAACGTAATTGCAATATTGTCATAGTGTCTATAAATTTTCGGACACCTGTAATTTGGGAATTTTTTTTTGTATCCAAATTTTCAGACACAAATATTTTTTTTTATTTTTAAGTGTCCGAAAACAGAGATTTTAAGGTACACACCAAATATGAAAACCTCTGGGCCTTGTGGTTTAAGAATAGAAGAGTTTTCAAGTCATTTTGCTATTTAAGTCTATATAAACATTGTGACCCCCGGGGTGTGGCCAGTTTTCACCCCAGGGGCATCATTTGAATAATCTTTGTAGAGGACCACTATACAATGTTACATACCAAATATGAAACCTCTAGGCCTTGCGGTTTCAGAGAAGATTTTTAAAGTAATTTTGCTATTCAAGTCTATATACACCATGTGACCCCCGGGGTGTGACCAGTTTTGACCCCTGGGGTATCATTTGAACAATCTTTGTAGAGGACCACTATACAATGTTACACACCAAATATGAAACCTCTAGGCCTTGCGATTTCAGAGAAGATTTTTAAAGTCATTTGTTATACAAGTCTAGATAAACCATGTGACCCCCAGGGGCGTGGCCAGTTTTGACCCCAGGGACATAATTTAAACCATCTTTGTAGAGGACCACTAGAGGATGTCACATCTCAAATATGAAAGCTCCAAGCCTTGCGGTTTCAGAGAAGATTTTTTAAGTTTTCAGTTTTTAAATCTATTTTTATCTCTTGTGACCTACATATGCAGTGGACTGGAACGATTTGAACAGTTTTGAAAGAGGGTCACCCAAGGATCAGTTCTGAGAAGTTTGGTGAAATCTGCTCAGCAATTTAGGAGGAGATGTTCTTTGAATGAAAATATTAACGGACGACGCACGACGTACAAAAGGTAATCCATAAAGCTCACCATGAGCACGTTGTGCTCAGGTGAGCTAATAACAGAATAAGTGATACCTATATAAAGGCAAATACCCAACAAGCTCACTATCATTTGCCATTCTATTACTGCATGTGTTCTAAAACGTATTTAAATCTAGTAAAAATAAAATTCAAAATAATAATGTTCGCCCATATTTCTGTGGCAAGAAATCACAATGACAACCTATATTTCTGTGGCAAGAAATAGCAACATTTGCCCATATTTCTGTGGCAAGAAATCACAAGAAATAACATTTCCCCATACTTCTTTGACAAGAAATAACAATGTCTGTCCATATTTCTGGGGTAAGAAATAACAAGGTTTGCCCACATGTTATTGACAAGACAAGGTTTGTCCATATTTCAGTGGTAAGATAAAGTTCGCCAATATTTCTGTGGTAAGATTGTATATGCTACTTTTAAAATACCAAGAAAACAACAGTCCAGTATAGCCTACCACTAAGACTGAGGACACTGAAGTTCTCATGTGGACCCAGGACGACAAGGTCAGGACCGAAAACCACCCGGGCCGTCTTCTCTAGGTAGTTGTTCACCTGTACAGCCGTGTTACCAGGGCAACGGTACTGCACAACACGGGTCTTGTTTCTGCCCTTTATATAAAGGACATGACAAAACATAATGTAAATCATACGAATTACTATAGCAAACAAGAGGGCCATGATGGCCCAAAGCGCTCACCTGAGAACTGGTACAGATGAAGACCATACTGTTGTGACATGTTTTAAAATTTAAGTATCTGAACAATACGCAGAGGGGGATAGGATCAATTTTGATTTCAAACATCCATTAGTGCAATGGGCTAACTAAAGTACGAGTTGGGTAGTGGAGGTGCAGTTTTTTTGCTAATGGTTCTCAAATCTTTTTCTCGATACTCTTACCTGAACCTTTTTCATTAAGTCATTGACAATTCTGGAAAATGTACAAACAGTAGAGTTGGATGTCTTTTTCACAAACAGTTTTGGAGAACTAGTTCCAATGCGATAATTGCGATGGCTGTGCTATAAGGTAAAGTTTTGCTTTTTCTTTGATAATTTTCTGTCCAATGATGATAAATGATGTTAATGCAGGCTCTGAAGACATCAATGTTCCATGTACAAATAACTGCATGCAAGTCTTGCAACTGTTGGAAATCAAATTTTATCAATCAATTTTTATGGTCATGCGCAAACTGTGTATATTTGGTCAACATTGAAACAAAAATCGCGTGTGCAAGCCAATCATTGATAACTTGTTGATGTTTTTTTTCCAAACAAAAGGGGAAATAACTCTAGTGTTTCTGGCCCAATCATGTTTTTATTCGACTTAACCTGTAGTCTTACGTTTCATAGACAAACTATACATTTTTGTGAAGATTGGATGAAAAATGAAGGCTCTATCCTGAATAATGTACATCTTTGCATATTTCTTTCACAAACAAAGGGCAATACCTCTGGTGTTTCTGGTCCGATCTGGCTTCCATTCGACTTCACCTTTAATCTTATGGTCATAGACAAACTGTGCAAGATTGGTGAAGATTGGATCAACAAGAGCTGTCAGAGGACAGCACGCTCGACTATTCGAAGTATTTAAGTTGGTACATATTTTGGATAGTGAAAGGGGCATAAATTTGTTAAAATACAATATTTTTAAGGGAAGCCTTGTATGGTTTATAAATTTTTGGAACAAAAACTTTAACCACAAAGTCTATGTAAAAAGTGAGCTAACTCTGTCAAAATACAAAACAGAGTTATGTTGCCCTTGATACTGGAGTTGATGA
This sequence comes from Congeria kusceri, assembly GCA_027627225.1. NCBI lineage: Eukaryota > Metazoa > Mollusca > Bivalvia > Myida > Dreissenidae > Congeria > Congeria kusceri. The sequence goes on along the minus strand of CM051034.1, from coordinate 48,235,236 downwards.
CAAAGGTTAGTTCCAAGTTTCAAGTGAATAACTTATGTAGTTTTGAAGTTACCAAAGTATTGAATATAAACTTTAACCAGAAAATCTATGCAACAAAGGGGCATAACTCTGTCAAAATACAAAACAGAGTTATACGGAATGTTGCCCTTGATACTGGAGTTGATGACAAAGGTTAGTTACAAGTTTCAAGTGAATAACTTATGTAGTTTTGAAGTTACAAAACTTTTGAATGTAAACTTTAATTAGAAAATCTACATGTAAAAAGGGCATAACTCTGTCAAAATACAAAACAGAGTTACAGGGAATGTTGCCCCTGACACTGGAGTTGATGACAAAGGTATATATCAAGTTTCAAGTGAATAACTTATGTAGTTTTGAAGTTACAAGACTTTTGAATAAAAACTTTAACCAAATTCAGACGCGGACGCTGACACCGATGCTGGGGGTAGTAGGAAAGCTCACCTATTCTTGGAATAGTCGAGCTAAAAATAAAGTCTCTATCCTGATTATGTCCATTTTTGCTTATTTTTTCACAAACAAAGAGCAATAACTCTGGTGTTTCTGGTCCGATCTTGCTTATATTCGACTTCAACTGTAATCTCATGGTACTAGACAAACTGTGCAAGATTGATAAAGATTGGATGAAAAATGAAGTCCCTATCCTGAATAATGTCCATTTTTGTATATGTTTTTAATAAACAAAGAGCAATAACTCTGGTGTTTTAAACACGATCTGGCCCATTTTGGGGGTCTGCTGAGATCTGATGGTCATTCACAAACTGTGAAAGTTTGGTTAAGATTGGATGGAAAATAAAGTCTATACGTTGGAAAAGAGCATTTTTGAACTTTTTTGCATGACAAATGGGCAATAACTCTGGTTTTACTGGTGTGATCTGACCCAATAACTATCCCATCCGAGATTTTAAGGTGATACACAAACTGTGCAAGTTAGGTAAAGATTGAATTAAAAAAAGAGAAGAGAATTAAGAAAAGAGCTTATCATTTGATTGGATAATACCATCTTTTTTCACATACTGGTATATGTTTGAATTAAAGTAATAAATTATTTATTAACAACAGTACACAGACAGATTTTACATCAGTTCAACTTTGCATGTCAGTGATTGACATATTGTTCTGTATTGTTGTTTTCAAAAATGTTTTAAATGTTTTTGCAAAGAATTCCATAAGCAATGATAAACCCTTACGGGTTTGAAACTAGTACATACAGTGATGCTCTACATGCATAGTTACGACACTCTACGAAAACTTCCTAAATATCATCATAATGGCACCATATAAATGTATCAAACCAAGTAGATTATTCTGGCTTTGCCCGTCTAGCTCAGTTGGTAGAGCGCTATACTCTCATTCAAGGGTTCATGAGTTTGAGCCCCAGCCTGACCACATAACTTGTGTGGGGATTGGTTGTGAAATAATTTCTACAGCCTTTCTCCCCCTACCTCTGATTCAAGTACGGCAGTTGTCATTCACTGGCATAAGTATGTGCACTTGGTACTGGTAAACCACTTACATCGGCTTAGTTTGCCCAGAAAAAGTGTGAGTAGGTTAACTGACCACCATTATATCACTGAATTACTGGTAAATAAGTTGACAAATCCAAACAAACAAACTTACCAAATGTACTCTTAGGAGAAGGAAATTTCTAGGTTACATAGGAATACTTATTGTTAACATTAACAACCATACAACTATCAACATTGTCAGATTAAATTTTAAATAACTATAAAACCTTTTAGTTGTTTTGCGTAAAAACTAACTAATAATTTTGAGTCAATGACACCCACAGAGACAAACTTTCCAAATGTACTCTTAGGAAAAGGGAAATTTCTACTTTATATAGGAATACTCATTGTTAACATTAAGAACCATACACCTATCAACATTGTCAGATGAAATTATAAATAACTATACAACCTTTTAGTTGATTTGTGTAAAAACTTACTAATAATCACACCAATTTTGAGTCAAAACAGTGCAGAAGTATTTTTCCATTAAGGAGAAATAATAAATCAGCTTCATAATTCATGTAAGATATTACTTGAGTTTCCAAAATCCCAAATCAAATGTATGTCAGTCCAAAAGTTACATGATTTAATGATACTGAGTAAGTAACTAACTAAACTAAGAAAATAATTAACCCTTTCAGGCACTAGATCACATGATATAAATCCTATATTCTGATTGCTTGTTTACAACATGAATTTTAACTATTTATTGTTGTTTACATCTTTTTCCTGACTGGATGCCAAGACAGACAGTGGAAAACTTTACTGCTGCACACATAGCCAAAATACAGGTCAGAAGCAGGCTATACATGCATTACTATGTGTAATGATGCTGATCTAAAATAGAAGTATCATGTTGACTCGGAATGATGTATTGATTTTACTGATAAGCAGACTCCACTATCTGGGTTATATCTGTGACTAAAGGGAAATAACACATTTATGGCACTTATCTTCCTGATACTGCATTTACCTCCCTTTACCAGGTGAGAGGAATAGATGTATTTGGGGCAAAAAAAGGGACAATAACTCTGGTGTTCCTGGTCCGATCGGGCCATTATCGAACCCGTCCAAGTTTTATGGTCATACACAAACTGTGCAAGTTTGGTCAAGATTGAATAAAAAATATAGTCTTTATCGCGATAACGGTCCAAATCAAATCGTTGACGGCATACAGACTACGCTGGAGAGGTCCCCTATACCAATTGCTCACCAAGCACTTCGTGGTCAGGTGAGCTAATAATACTTGTAAATACATGGTAAACTTGTATACATGCTTTCATAAAACAGATAAATTTCTTCTGTTTTAGCAAAACCAAATATTTTTATTTAAAATAAATTTTACAATCAAATAACACTTACCTCGATACCTTGTAGTTTAAAACTGAATAGTTATAATATTTATATAACTATGGACAGATTCATTAAATACTGAAGTATAATGACATTATACAAATGGTGTCAATCTGTTGTTTTTTAATAAACAAACAACACTCTGCTGTCTACAATGAAGTATATTAACAGAATATCATTTAGACAGTCAAGTTACACGTAACTTGACACAACACTGAGCAGACATGAGCAGACATGATTGTCTCCAGTTACCTTAAGGATCTGTGGATCCACAGACTGCTCAAAGTAGGCCATCTTTCTGATGTCACCTGATCCCAAACCCCCTCCGTTCCTGGAAGGTGACAATGGGGAGGTCAAAAGGTCAAAGCAAGTATACATGCATATCAAACATTCAATGGCCAGGGGGAAAAACTCTAAAATATCAACACCTCTAACACACAGTTTTCCTCTTTTTTGTTACACATTTACAAGTTCTGTCTGGTTTACAAAGTTTGTTTATAATTCCCACACATACGTTTAATGTCATTCCAAACTTGTCGTACTAAATTAACACACAAAACAACTAATTACTACTTATCAGTTTGTTGCAAGCATGAATTACATATGGGCCGCGTCGTGAAAAAACATGCCTAAATGGCAATTTTTCACATTTTTGTTTTTTTGTCGATTTTTATAGTGCATTCATTTTTAAGTTGGACGGTAAAAAGATAATTAAAATCGGTTAAGAAACGCCAAAGTTATGCGCATTTCCGTGACGTCATGTAATGTAACATTTTATGTTTGACGTTGAAGTCATTTGCGACAAATCGAGAAAATATCACGCGTTGTATTTTAATTCTGGTTTTATTAAAACAACATACTAACATGTTGATTTATCATATGGACCATAACAGTGGTTAGCTAAGTTGTTTAATTCATTATGTTGTCATAGAATAATACTTTATTGTTGCCTAGCAACGAAGGAATGCAAAGAGTATGGGAGATAAAGATGGACAGCAATACTTTAGTTGAGTACGTTATATTATATCAGATTTACTAAAACCCAATGCCTGTCAAATACTGTTAACACAACACATTGATATGATGATCGTCATTCATGCTGCAAATCAATCAAGATGAGCACAATTATTCTGCGTCTGATCCTGGGCATATGGAGTCCTGGTACGCGGGTCGAACGTACGGTCGAACAGAGTTATAGAGATATGCCTGTCTTGCTGTGCTCAAGCCGGCCGCGGGCACAACATCTGGTCGAGTAGCATTACTGAAGCGGAACGCTGGGTCCTTTAAAATGCACGCAGTCTTATGTACAGCGTCACGTGATGCCCTTAACGTTACTATTCCTGGCTCATCGGCAGAGAACTTAAAGTACTGGTACTGCCTGCAAACGAATACACACATTTTTTTTTTCTGAATTACGAAATAATGTACAGTTTAAAAAAATAAAAAGAAGCTACTAGGACTTAAAATTGAACGCCGAAATAGTCAATAAATTAATAGTATTATTATGCATGCTGCTACCTTATTCCATTGACTGCCTTGAAATGCTCTCCAAGAAACTCCTTCCAGTTCCTCCAGGACCATGCCGGGTATCGCACGGCGGTGTTCGTTTCAGACGAATTATTTACAACGGCCTCCAATTGGTCCATGCTCTCACAATCGGTCCGTCTGAAGAGTGTTCCCAAAGCCTCCGTCCACGTGGCATTTTGCATGTCCTGTAATGATGTTCACTTAATATACCCAAGTACATAATATTTCCTGTTGCGTGCTTGGTCTTGAAAATTATGTTTATAGTGTTGTTGCTGTTAATTTCTTGAATTTAACTTCATTCATTACGTAAACATTAAAAAATAATTAAATACATGTATACAAATGATTCAAATGATTATGAGCACCCATACGTTCTTATTTGCGAATCAATTTTAATATCAGTATCTTGTGTTGTGTTACCAACCTGGTATCTGCATAAGGTATTCTATAGTTTGTTGCTGTCCAGTCATGACTCGCCACATGAAGTAGCCCAACAGGAACCAGTTTTTGTTTTGACCTGAAATAGAAAAAAAAAATATTGAAGTATAAATATCTATTAAGAAAATGACAAATATGTTATTTTCTTACTAAGTAATTACTATTATTATTATTTAACTTTTACATAAAATGCATATTTGAAATTCATAAAAATAAGTTAAACATAAACAATACGCGAATGTGACACACACTTTTCACAAAGTAAAAAAATATGTACTTTATAGTTTAATTATACATATTAATACCTGGACAGTTATCGGCATGCATGGCAAAAGACGCCGGATCACCGCCACGGTTTTCGATCGCCCAATCAATCATGGAGATGACAGCGTTAGGACCTTGAGCTTCGCCACCATCTGTAGCCATGGTCTCATTTTCATCAATGATGAAATTGAGTTGGCGCGGGTCGCCATCTATTCTGAAACCAAAGATATGGATCTTCCTCAGGGACAGGAAGTATAATGGTCCCATCTGGTTGAAGTGATGAGGAAGGCTCACACTTTGGCTAAAGTCAAATGTGAAATGATGGTAACGATCAGCGTCCGGTGTTTCTCGACTTCTTCGTATACACTCATTATAGAGCTCCCGTTCCTGAAAAATAAAAATAATGACAGAAATAATAAATAATTTCTCTTACAAAATAATAACATCTTTTATTGTTAAATTATTAAAAAATTCAAACAGAAGGAAATGAATGTGTTTACAGAGTCGGATTAATGCCACGAATGTCAATACGAAAAGATGAAGAATAAACATGACAATAATTTAAGCGCATTTACAATGTTTAACCATATAGGTGATTACCATCTGAGCACGCCTTATATGGTCACCGTACGCGTCTGTCGCCTCAAGCTTAGCCTCTTCCTCTAGAGCGTCTACCACGCGTTTTCGCATTTTTTCACACGTGGCGCAGACATCATCACGGGGAGAGGCAATCCGGATGTGTGGGATGCATTTCGACCATACATCTTTGAAAGCAGTGACTTTAATGATTCTATGATCCGATGTACACTGCTTTGTGTAGTCTTTGTACAAGTTGAGCTTTGTAGTGCTCGCAGGTAAGTACGTCGGTGGTATGTTGTCCCTTCCCCGTGGTGCCGCCGGCATCGGGATACCCTCGTGCTCAGCGTAATTCTGTAGGTATTTAACTACACGCTGAACGTCGTCAAACCCTAGTGCGTGCTTTGGGCGTCGGCCTACATTGCCGTGTGTTCTAGACACGACGGCATGTTGTGACATGTGCGACATCAAATTGTTCAGCGCAATTCGTCCGATGTCATAACACACTTGAAATGTTGGTCGACACACTATTTTACCACTGAATTTAAAAGTGCATCTACTTCGTTGTCTCTTCTTTCCTCTGTTTGTGACAGCCGAGCTTCTATCATCTTGCAGAACGCCCATCAAATATAGATCTTTTGCATTTTTTTCCATTTCACGGACATTCAAAATATGTTCATACACTGTCCCTACATTCAGTTTCTGTGCACAGTCGTGTCTGCATCCACAACCCTCAGTACAGAACTTTTCAACTTGTTTCAAATCCTCATCATCGTTCGAAGCCAAATCCAGAATGTCACGCCCATCATCACTCTCTTCATCTTCTTCCTCTTCATCAACTTCCTGGTGAGACACGTAATCTCGAACCCGTCCTTCGATTATTTCACCGATGCCATCTGCACTCACATCAATTTCAACTTCTTCTTCATCTGCTGAGAACTCGTCAATCTCTTGCGAAGCAAATGGCGTAGTAACAGGGGTCTTCCCAAAATGTTGAGAGAGTACACTCTCCAACTCCTATATTAAAACAAAAATCCTTTTAAGTCTCAAATTAAATACATATGCGCATTTCAGACAATGGACTTATGCAATTCACTTCTGGAAATCAAATTACAAAAAAAAACGCTTCATTAAGAAGCTGACTTATTACTCAGTTCACCATTTCGTTGTCAATCAATTATATTATTGTAAGTTCCTATTAGTTAACCGTACTTTTAAAAAATTGAACAAAATTGAACATGATGCACTTTGCTTGTAGGGGAACATGAAGCGCTTAAATTTAAATTGAATGGCATGTGCTCTATTTAGCGTGATAAAGATTAAGTATTAGTTAAATAATAAATAATGGTGTGCATGTAAATAGCTGAAAATTACAAATAACAGGAAAAAAAAAACATTCTGGAGGAGGGATTTGAACTTCAGTCAACCGATTCTTAAGCGAACTATGTAACCTCTACACCACAGACTCGTCTGATGAGTTAAGAAGCAAATTGTGTGGATCTATTTACAATTAAATGACGAGAATGACTCGACAAATTTGAAATGTCAAAAACTCCAATTATTTTCATTTTTATTCTGAAAGGTATGTCAAATTCGTTGCTATTTGAAGCAATAATAGTACGTTAATAACAATCTTTCATAACTACATGCTTGTGCTTATAGGGTCAGTATGGGATCTTAAAACACTCGAGAAATAATAATATCTACCTCTACATTTATTTATTTAAAATGTACAGAAAAAATATCGTTTTATTACTCATTACATAACATTCAATGATTTCGATTTGGATAGCGTTAAGTTTACTAAACATTAGTGGTAAAACACTAGGCTATTGAGCAAACCTGCGACAGTCGTTTTCTTTTACTTTCACTTCAGACGGTTCATGTTATTAAAGCTCTGGAAATTAACACATTTCAAACAGAAACTTTCATAACACTACTACAATGAACAAACAAATACTTACCTCCATTTCTTCATCCATCATGTTATTCCGAAAATAAAAACTATGCCGTAAATAACTAATTTTCACCAAACACGAAAATACTTCCTGGTTAAAAACAATGACGTCACTTTAAGCGGGTTTTCTCACAAACGTCATCAATGTCATTAAGGCAGGTTTTGTCGCGACGCGGCCCATATGTTTTTACAAATTTACAGCTTACAAAATATAATTTAACAATTTAAATATATAATTACAGTTGTTCAGGCAAGACACCTCAGAAACCAAACAACAGTTAAAGCTTTACTCATAATATAAATAAATTAATGAAAAACAAATACAACATATACACAAATATACACCATTTCCTCCTCTTACTTGAGCATTTCTTCCACATCAGCCGCCAACTCTTTGGACCAGAGCTGTTCATACGCCTTGAGCATGTAGGACTCTGGACCCATGATTGCCCTCACCTGGTCAATGAAACAGAATACACTTAAACAGAATCCTCAAGTGCATTGAAAGCCAAAAGTGCCAATCATAGGGAAAGATCAAGAGCAAAATAGCAGGGTGCTGCAGCCTGCTCGTTTTTGGTTCCCCCCTCCTGCTGCCCACTGGGTTGGTCAACACAGAAATGTTCAGTATCTTTTAAAATTTAACATATTTTTGCAAATATTCAATGACAAATGAATAGACTATGCTTAAAAACCTTAATTACAAGCATTAGACTAATACATACACTGGATTTAGCAAACTATTAGAAAATGTCAACAAACTGATCCAGATTTTATTCGAAAATGTCAACAAACTGATCCAGATTTCCACCCTGCTCCTTTTTAGAGCACCCTGTACCTTTTGTGATCCTGTATCTTTCCCTACAATCAGACTTTTGTGATCCTAGATCTTTCCCTACAATCAGATTTCTTTGAACATATGCTGATTGGACCTTTTGGCAATCAATGGACGAATTTAATTTCATGAGAACAATCTTGAATTTCATTTCTTTTATAAACATAATTGAGGCGTATGTGGGAAAACCGGTCTTAATGCATGTGCGTAAAGTGTCTTTCCGCTTTTATGGTATTTTCTGTTTCAATGAAGTCTCTTCTAAACATAAATCCACTGTAGGCAGAAAGTGCCGTCCTGGATTAGCCTGTGCGGACTGCACAGGCTAAGCCAGGACGGCAATGTACGCACATGCATTATGACTGGTTTTCCCACGATGCCTAAATTATATTCAAGATATTGCGCATGAAGAACTTCTGACCCATGATTGCTCGCACCTGGTCAATGAAACAGAGAACACTTAAACAGAATCATCATGAGATTAATCTTTACTTCCATTTCTTTTGTAAACGGATATTTATTTTAAGCGCCTGTAGGACTCAAGACCCATGACTACTTGGACCTGGTCAACAAAATTACTTTTCATTCTCTTTTGTGAACAGATATTTATCAGGCTAAAAAAAAATAATGAATTGTTTCTCAGGCACTTTTTCCAGAAAATCAGGAGGGAGGGCGAATTTTTTTTTTTTGGAAACATTTTTTTTCTCCTACTCTTTTCTATTGGCACTATGTAATGGCTTATTAAAACAAGTAAATAAGTGAAGATTACAGACAATTTTAAGTTTTATTAATAACATAAGCATCTCTTTTTTTTAATTCTAAATATAGATTTATTAATCACAAACAGTCATTTATGCAAGCTGACGTAAAAAGGCAATCAATTTGAATGTTCATAATTGACATAAGTGCCTTCAAATGATATACCATTAGTATTTAAGTACTCCTATTTATAGCATTTAACTTTTCGTAATTCATATTTTTTATAACTATCAAAGATAGGAATCATTTTTGTTTTGTTCCATAGGACGTTTATTGACACAGATTTTCTTAAAAAAATATGAAATGCTAAATATTACATAAGCAAAGGCATCTACGGAACAAAAGTTAAAGTCAACAAATAGGCGATATTTAAAACGGTTCCCAATCAAATGAATGTTTTTCAAAATTTACACAGTATTTCATTATTTGTGTATATCCGATTTATATAATTAAATCAGACAGGAAGAAAGTTACTGGAAATACCGAAATCTCTACCGGGTAACTCTTCTTCCGCTATCTTCAAATGCGGATTCGTTTAATTTTAAGCCACTGTCCATGGGATCTAAATCAATACATCGTAATTTTAGTAATAGTTCTTATGAACGTTTATGGTGTTTATTGGTCCGAAATCTGATTCTTATTTACGAAAGGCATTGTTCAAAAGCACTTGGTACGAACGGAATATACTATAATATACATGCTGGTTTACCTAAGAGTCATCACCAGTTATCGCATACAGAAAACAGATGATAGCCAGTTACCAAAATGTTCATAATTCACATATTTCAATGGTTAGTTTTTGTATTTTGTTTGGTAACATGTCCATTAGAAACACTTTCTGCCAAGTCTTATTTTTATTGACATATTTCTGGACTGCTCCTTTAAAACCTGGACGCGATCGTCAAAAAAATGTAAATAAAGTTTTTTTGGACATTAAATCAAATTCATGGCGGGCCATTAGAAAACGTTGCGGCGCTGCCTGAGAAACAAATCATTAATTTTTTGTAACCTAACTGCAATTGAATAAAACTACAACTAGTGAATTTTATTTCTTTGCATTGCTCAGACAGCAAATGTCTTGTTTGAGAGAACTATATGCACACATATGAAAACAAAATCATTATCTTATTAGTGCACATATATGAAAACAAAATAATTATATTATTAGTGCACACATATGGAAACAAAATAAACATCAAACAACAACTTACCTTTCCTGTCTGTATATCCTGAACATAGATGCCTTCATTCTTGCTCAGTGGTATTTGCTTCCTAACACAAACAAATAAGAGTCAAATAACGAATTCATACCGGTGCAATGTAAATGTTTCCATGCATACAGGTATGTCTCATCAACTTTTCTTGGCAATCAAACATCAAATAGCGGGACAGCAACTTCCATCTCATTTCTTAGAATTCTTCATCAGAAACAGTCAAACAGCTTGTGCCATTAGCACCATTCACTCATACAATCATGTCTCAACAAGCGTACCAACAACCACTAACTGTCTTACAACAACATGCCTAGTGTCAATCACACCAGAGCATACTTACTGGTAGTATCAATCAGACCAGGGCTTTCATTCACTTTTGAAAACTGGAAGTTTGAACTTCCTGGCCTGTGATTTTGGAAGTTTTGCTCGTAATATATTTAAGTTTTGACAGTATTGTGCTACATAAGTCCTGAGCATTTCAGAAATTATTTTTTAAGGTCCCTTCTTTTTCATCAAGTGTTTATATGCCAATTTATTCAGCGAAACAGGTATACATTTAGATAAATTACTTCATTTTTCTTCTATCTTGTTCATCCTTACGTGATGGAAATTCCATGGCTGCAATTTTGGAAGCTCTGCAACTTCCATGGCTACAATTTTGGAAGTCCTTTGACAAAAACTGGGAGTAAATTACTCCCAAACTTCCCTTAATGAAAGCCCTGAATCAGACACCATCCTAAACTAAACCATTACGCACCAATCACACCAGGCGATATCAATCACATCATATCTGCAGTCAATCACACCTTACCTCTCATCAATCACATTGACCTCTATAGGAGGGATGTAGTCAACTGGTCCACGAATCATCCAACGTTCACCACTTTTACGATTCACCTTCTTTCCTGTATAAAAAAAATCTGAACATATAAAACATGCTTAAACATAATATTTAATTTATATTTTTTTGTATTAAACAGTTTTTTCTGGGAAAGAATCAACAGACGGGCTTTACTATACTTTATTTTACAGATCAAATTTTGATTTTCAAATAGAAAAGAATGAGATAAACACAAGAAGAATTAGTCTTAGAGTTATGATGCCCTTTTTCTAATCCAATATGCACTATGTATTGCACATACAACATGTTGAAATGTTTGTTGGTCTTAAGAAATACATTCAAACCAAAACTTAATTTACAATTTCCCTCATGAGCTTTATAAACACTGGCCCCTGGATGACGTGGAGAGGGCCCATAAAGCCTTACCTTTCTCATCCTTGTCTGTAAACGCCTCATTCGCCTGCAGCACAATGGCCTCGTCCTCTGACAGAACAAAGCTTTCCTGGATGCCATTCTCCAGGCTCTCCCCTGCAGAACATGGAAGAAATGGGTTGAATAGGACAAATGATTGGGAAAGTCTATAATATAGTCTAAATATTAACTGATGACAAGCAATGCTTATAAGTATGTTAACCAGCATTTTCATTGGTCAATATTTTAAGCTGAGACTAAGTATGAGATGGAGTACTTTTGTAGTCAATACTCTGAACCTCAAACTTCATCTCAACTTAAAACATTGACCAATGAGAATGCTTGTTATATTCAAGGGTTGATTTCCATGGGTTTAATATTTAAGATTAAGACTGAGATTAATCTTAAGAATGTTCATAGTCGTGGGGCCTGTTATTTGTTGGTTTGTTTGTGATCAATTACAATGTTTCATACATAAAACAATTGAACAAAATTGCTTTTTTGTTGGTTTGCTACTCTTCTATTATCAGACACCGTTGCAATTTTATTTTGCACTTTCAAATATTTGCCAATACCAGTATGTAAAACTGGGAAAATGATCAACTGATACAGTAATACAAATCTTAATGACCAAAAGCAAGGCACACTATTACTGGTGGTGCCGGAGCCCAAACAATGTCTCAAACAATGACTATTGTATCCAGTACATGAATGACTGTGTGGCTTAAAGTTAAGCTATTAAGGTAAAAAAATGTTTTCACATAAGGACAGATCCAGAGCAAAGAATGTTTTCAATAAAAACTCACTGTTCCTTTACCATACCTTACTTGTAAGATACAGTATAAATGTTCATGTACTTGAATATCAGCAGTGTACTAGTATTATTGCCATTTTATGTAATGTACATATTCATATTTGTCATTAAAAAAATTAAAAATTGTTGATGTTTGCATCTGTGGACAGGTCTTGTTAATTGACTTGCAAAAGTCTTTGACAACTGTTTTTAGTTTTGTTAAACACAAAAGCATAATATACAGATTTCCTAAAACGTTATTGCAACTACAGCTACTTCAAGCATATATTGCAAAAACATGTATATTTGCTCTAAAAACTGAAGCCTATCATCTGAAAAAGAAGATAACACATAACTATTCACACTGTACCTGGGTGCAGGAAAAAGGAGGAGCATCCCACCCGAAGCTGTCTTCGGCCCAGCTGTGGTTTCAACTTGTCATCAACGGGATCAACCACCACACAGTACTGGCCTCTGTTCAACACAACACGGTTCTCGGTAGAGACCACCTCCTGCCATATGAAAAGTATGTTAAAAACTACTTACCAATGAATGCTAGCAGAAACAAGGTATTCACAAATAGATTACACACCCAGAATTATGCATATGTCTTAGACTACTTGATGTAACAAGTTAACATAAACATTTTAACTAACATATTCAGACTGCATGCATGCATATTATAGGGAAAGATCTAGGATCAAACAAGAGCTGTCACAGGACATCGCGCTCGACTATTCTAAGTATTTCAGTTGGTACATATTTTTGACAGTGGAAGAGGCATAAATTTGTTAAAATACAAAACTTTAAGTGAAGCCTTGTAGAGTTTATTATACATTTTTGGAACAAAAACTTTAACCACAAAATCTATGTAAAAAGTGTGCATAACTCTGTCAAAATACAAAACAGAATTATGGGTAATGTTGCCCCTGATACTAGAGTTGATGACAAAGGTTAGTTCCAAGTTTCAAGTGAATAACTTATGTAGTTTTGAAGTTACAAAAAGAAATTATGAGAGCTCACCACTCCTATTTCTGGATAGTATTCATCAGTGTCCTCCCCAGAGATAAGCCACTCCTCTCCAGCCAGTCTGTAAGCAGAAACAGAAATCCAGTCTAAAAGAAATTTTAGAGTGGTCTAGAGAGCCGTCTATAATAAAACCTAGTTAATAACAAAGTCCACTGGCAGTCTGGCAAGTGCAGTGTTTGGTATACTCACTTCTCACCAAGGCAACCAGGGTTGAATTCTAGTTCCAAGTGCATGTTTTGTTTTGTTAGTGGTCACCTTACTAGATTTAAGAGTGGTTTCCACCTGGTATCGTAGTTTCTCACAAAGCACAAGCCACATCAAATTTCAAAAAGATTTATACAGTAACAAATAAATAGCAGGTGGCAGCTTTGACCATAATACATAGCACCATAGCCTTTATCATATTGGGCAAAGTGACTAAGGAACAAAAGCAATAAACTACAAACAGTAGAATTACCAACAAAAATCTTAAACATGTTTGCAAACATATAAGTTAACAGAAACTACACCGAAATATAGGATCTGACACAAGTTGTCATTTCATACCATAATTTAGCGAGCCTTTGGCGAGCTTACTAACGAATTTCCTGGATGAGTTTAATAAAATATGGAACAAAATGACAACGAGTGTCACATCTTTTTTATCACATGCTTTTAAACAAACAAAAAACGTATAATTTTACCAAAAGATGTTGATAAATCCTAAAAGTTGTGTACTGATGTGACGTCATTTCACCAAAATAACGTCATGCGATTGGTCAGTAAAAGAATATGTAGCCAATGATGACGCTCAAAATGTTATCTGACACATTTGTAAGATAAAAAGATTCGACATGGATGTATTACACGGAAAACAAGGTATAGCATGTGATAAAGTGAAATCCTACCTTTTCACGCCATTTGAATCAGTCAGTGTCTGTGTTGCTTTGAGTCTCAAGCCAGTGTTGACAGTGAGAGTCTTCCTCTCCTCAAATGACAACACCTACAGGGATATAACGTATGCAACCATTGGTTATATTTAGGCCAAACACTCTTTGTATGTTCTATTGAGAATCCATTATAAAACATCAATTATGTAAGTACCTTAAATAGTGCATTTATACATCATTGTACATTTTGTGTAACATTTTTCTCATGTACTCTTTATGTAAGTCAGTCAAGCTTTTTTTAAAGTAACATATTAATGAAGGCTTGATGAATACTGTCATTTCATCTTCATATTAATAACCTTACATAATTTTATACAAAGTTGTTAAAGTAATATACATGTACATTTTAAAATCTTGTTTGAAAGTGATGTTCACGTACAATCAATGTCATGCTCCAACATAAGTTCATGCTTGAACTATTTCCTGTTATAATTTACACATTTTTTGTGTGCACAAGTTTCAAAAGTTGATTAATACAACTGTCACAGCATTTAAATATTCTTACAGCGATTTAAAATGATTCCGATGATGAAACTAAATAAATGTAAATTACGCATAAAGGTCAGTGTCAGGTTAATTTATCTGAGCTATAACCCTGTAACCATAGTTACCTCCTCATATACGCCAGGAAGGTGAGCCCCGGGCTCATTCAGGTACCACTCCTCCCCCGTGACCCTTGATCTGACAGAGACAAACATGTGTATATGAGTATCTATAGTGATAACATCCATGTAGAGATCTGCCAGAGACAAACATGTGTATATGAGTATCTATAGTGATAACATCCATGTAGAGATCTGCCAGAGACAAACATGTGTATATGAGTATCTATAGTGATACCATCCATGTAGAGATCTGCCAGAGACAAACATGTGTATATGAGTATCTATTGTGTTAACATCCATGTAGAGATCTGCCAGAGACAAACATGTGTATATGAGTATCTATTGTGTTAACATCCATGTAGAGATCTGCCAGAGACAAACATGTGTATATGAGTATCTGTAGTGATAACATCCATGTAGAGATCTGCCAGAGACAAACATGTGTATATGAGTATCTATAGTGATAACATCCATGTAGAGATCTGCCAGAGACAAACATGTGTATATGAGTATCTATAGTGATAACATCCATGCAGATATCTGCCAGAGACAAACATGTGTATATGAGTATCTATAGTGATAACATCCATGTAGAGATCTGCCAGAGACAAACATGTGTATATGAGTATCTATTGTGTTAACATCCATGCAGAGATCTGCCAGAGACAAACATGTGTATATGAGTATCTATTGTGATAACATCCATGCAGAGATCTGCCAGAGACAAACATGTGTATATGAGTATCTATTGTGATAACATCCATGCAGAGATCTGCCAGAGACAAACATGTGTGTACGAGTATCTATAGTGATAACATCCACATGTGTGTATGAGTATCTATAGTGATAACACCCATGTATATGAGTATCTATAGTGATAACATCCATGTATATGAGTATCTATAGTGATAACATCCATGTATATGAGTATCTATAGTGATAACATCCATGTGTATATGAGTATCTATAGTGATAACATCCATGTATATGAGTATCTATAGTGATAACATCCCTGTAGTAGTGTCCTCATACTGGTCAAAATCCATGAGAAACAATGTGCACAAGAACACGAACATAGGTCCCAAAAATCACGAGACATGCACATGTGTAGTTATTATTCATTATCACATAACTCATCAATAGTTTTGACATTACAAATATATGACACCTCTGGTATGAAACTAATACTAATTTAAGTCTCCACGTGAACCAATAGGTAAAAAGGAAACATAAGCTAGCATTAAAACATGTATTATATTCAAAAGTAGTAATTTTATACAAAATTAAGTTTTCAGGTACATAAGTAGTACAGGTAAACCACCAATTTCTTGCAAAGGAAATCTATATTTGTATGCAATAAATGGAAAATGATTTCAGCAATAACAATGTTAATATTATCAATTGCCAAAATTTCTAAAAAGATATATTGAAAATGAGGCTAATTTTCATTAAAAAATATTTCAAAATCACAGATATTCTTGCACAATAGAAAATTTGACTACTAACTTGTATTGTGTTATGCTAGCCAAGAATACCACTGCCCCTACCTGCCCAGATCATCAGTAAAGTCCTGCAAGGCTCTCAGTTTTACTGCCATTCCAGCTCGGATGATAATTGGGTTGATAATGTCCACTATTTCCTAAAAAAAATAATTACCATACAACTGATAGAGAAGGCTAAATTATCATTTCTATTCCAATAAAATACTGCCTATCCAACTGTATTACCAAGAATCCTTTAATGCTCCTGAACATAATCAATTGCTTCTTGGAAGATTACTGAAAAACATTTGTATTTCAATACACATGTTAAAGAGAACTTGCTCTATCAGTTAAAAATTAGTCGAAGGGATGATAATATGGTAGTTACATAATTGTACATTAGAAATTTAGACCAACAATTTGAAAAGTAACATTCTCAACATTTTTCCACAATGTGGCCTTAATGCATACCGTGTTTGGAGAGGGATAGAACAGCATTGGCCCCTGTATCTGCCACTCCACTCCACACAGTCTCTCCACACCGTCATCATCCTCGTGATCGTACAATGCGCACAGTCGTATGGCTTGATTCCCACGTACAACAGGCTGCGGTTTGATGGCTCCCTTGTAGATCCCACTGCCTTTCCCATAATTCTCTGCCCCTATTAATTCCTCTCCTGGGTACAAGCAGAACGGCTCCTGAAAGAAAAAGGTATGTGGCTCTTTAATTAATGATGTAATTAACAGGAGCTGCCTCAGGACAGTGTGCTCGACTATTCATACCTCTTTGTCAGAGTTATTGGCATTGGTCAGTGACCTTACATAATCACCTTGAAGACATGTGCAAAGTTTCAACTGAATATCTGTAGTATTTACAGAGATATGCACTTGTTGCATGCAAACCTTAACCAGAGCATTATGCCAACAAAAGGGCGAGTAGAATAGCTCGGACGTTTCGCTGAATAGTCGAGCTAAAAATGTAATATTCAAAATAATTTTAATTCAAATCTCATAATTAGGTTGTTGTAAGACTGAATTGTACCACAGCAAACAGTCCAACATAACTGAATATTAGTGTGTGTTGTGAATGAAACAAAAAATCTACTACTGCTCTGGACACTGTCTGTCAGAGCATGCTTGGTTACAAAAATAAGTCTAAAGACCATTGACCTTTAACAGCTAGATTTTTATTTCAAACTATACCAACTTCTCTTTTTGCTTCAACTGTACTACTACATGGTATGTTTTGTTTATGTATCATGATCATCTGGGATTTATATTTCTTTCCAATAATACAAAATTAATTTATAATAAAAATGTGTCTTAAAGCTATTCAACCAAATCACAACTCACACTGTGGAATTTTATAGCTATTTGTCCAATTTTCAGTTCACATACTTCTCTGTGGACATATTTTCTGGAAAAAAGAGACAATAATTTACTCAAGTTAAGAACATTTCCATGAAATAAAGAACACATAATCAGTCTACAGGTAATAACGGATACATTTAGAATAAAGCAGACTCTAACAGATTGCACTAAAGAACAGTCCAAAATGTAGACATATACACAAGAAATTCTTGAAATTTTTGGTATATTGGCATAACCTTTATTCACCTGTTGATAATTATCTCTGTTGTTGACCAAGTAAGCAACAACCGTGAACCCAAAACAGTTCAGTAAGGATTTGATTTGTAATAAATTATTTAATAATGTGCAGCATACCTACTTACTTATCTAGCAAACAAATAATAAATTTTAACATCACAGAAAAAGTTATAATTGTGTTTCAAGCATTATTATGCAAGACATAACTGCAAAAATATAGCACAATAGTACCCTAAAGTAATCAAGACATAGAATTAAATAAGATTTCAATTAAATTACTTACGAGATAGGATTTAATACTTTGCAGTAGTGAGCAGGTGGGATGACTATCATCGGGAGAGGTCCGACCACCACTCTCTCATTGGAGTCCAGTACCAGTGTCTGAGGTCCCCTTTCAAGCCGGGTAATGTTGGAATTCTGAACATGTGTATTATTTTAATAAATATTATACAGGTAAGTCCTGTAAAAGCTGGAGTCATTTGCATTAAATGGCATTTTAAGAAAGAATATTGATCTTCACTGACTAATAATAGTCTCGTTTAGCTTTTATGACAACTAAATGTTTTGCATTCTCTATATGAAGCAGCATGCCAATTCATGCAAAACACTGCATGAAACTCTGGACAAAATCTTGCTTTAATTTTTGGGGCTAACAAATTTGACAGATCTTAATACAAATCAGACGTGGATTCAAAGTATTTTGGCATATATGTTAATTTTCCCATTACTCTGACTTATGTAAATAAATCCAGTTTGGTCCAGATTTTTGCGCCTACATCGCTACTCTTTCATTGACATTTGTGTTTTGTGACAAACAATAACATGACCTGCTCAACATCAAAGTGCAACAGTTTGACTTGAACAGCATGTATCACGTGTGCCACCCATGAGAAAATGTTTACGGTGTCAACAAAAGACAGAGTAACTACGATATAAGTACAAGCACACATAGTACGCGATACAGATACCAAATTTTGTTGTTTTGTGCTACAAAACTTGTATACGAAAGCGAAGATTTCAAAGTTCTTTGCGCTACGAAATTTTTATAACATCGAACTGCGGTTAGACGTGTATAATAAAATTGAAATCTGAAACTACTATCAGAATTTTACCGATCACTAATCATTGACACAAATTCTATTTACAGTTAGTAGACACATGTATTTCATGTAAAACGCATGTTTTGCTAGAAAAGCGTACAAAAATAATGCTTACATTTACGTAAAACGTCACATTATCTGCATGGAAAGCGTGTGTGTATGGACTGCTATCTATGAAAATTTCGTAGCGAAATCAACTATATAATACAGTATTTTATAGTTCAAATATTTTATTTATGGACGTAACACATTATGGATGTTAAAAATAATTTTAAAAAGTGTGTGAATTATGTTTTGAAGTCGCAAACATAATATTGTGTATTCATGTATAGGTAAATCTGATTCAGGGCCTGTTCGCTATAAAACCTCTTCGCCCTTTGTTCTGTTTGCCCTATATCATGTTTGCCTGGGTCAGTTCGCACTGCTTTTATGTTCATTAAAGGGTATAGGTGGAAATGTATTAATGCATCATTGGTATGTACAAAAAGCAATTAGATATTTTGTTGTACCCATATTTGTTATTGTGTACCCACATTTTTCAAAGTCATTGGGTACATGTGGCCACAACATTGAAACTTAGTGGGCATGCTGATGATAAACATTGAAAATGCTGACGATGCAAATCTAACAAATGGTATAAAAATGATCTGATTTTTCTTATGAAACAAATACAGTCAAAACTTTTATTTCAAAGTCGTCGGGACCGGACAAATTACTTTGAAATAACGATTATTCGAATTAAACATTTCTAGATTTTCTTGAGAAAAAAAAGTCGTTGTAAAAATCGCATAGTTATATAGTAGAGATGCGGTTACACTACACACTTTGATTGAAAAAATGAATAAATACGATGTATGTGAGTTTATTTTATAAAAGTTCTTATCGTTTTCTTTGAATTTACACCACCCTACACTTCCATGATGGCACCATACTTTTCTTGGTAGGTTTTCGATGTATGGCGTCGTTTAACGCCCTTCCCTGATGCCCATCCAGATATCCTCCCGGGTTGGTTACCGGGCCCTTCTCCAGATTGCTTGGCAATGGGATTGATGTTTTCTGTATTTATTACTGCTTCTGACATTGTGAATATTAGCGCAAGTAAATACAAACTGATGATCTGACAAATGCAAGTCTAACTTAAATACAGAAACCTAATAATTGCTCAAACGTTTTGAGATCCGTGTTTGCAATTCAGTCTTGTTAAAGCAATAGCTTGCCACGCTTTAATTATACAAACACAACAGCTTGGTTTGATCGATTATTAACTCCAGAAAGGTGTGAAAATCAAGCAGAGAGCAAATGCTGTCACAGCCGATACGGTTAAGGTAAAGGTGTGAAAATTATCTCCATCTCTATTATCAACACTTTGAATTAACAATTGATAAATGCACTGAAAACCAGGTGTTGGGACCGGATTAATGGGTTCAAAAGAGCGATAGTTCGATATAACTGAGTTCGAATTTAACATCAAAATTCTAATTGAAATAAGAAGGAAAAAATCGGGACCTTAAAAAAACTTCGAAATAACAAGGAATTCGGATTAACAGTGTTCGAAATAACGGTGATCTACTGTAATTATAAAACTTGTCTTATAATATTTATATATTAGGCATCAGATTTAGTGCAAAATGGCAATCGACAACTTACTTAAAACAGTGTCCTTAAAAAAAAATATAATGACTAATGTACATATCATCATGACTGTAGTCTACAAAAAGTGTTGAGTGTCGTCATGCATTTTCAATAGTCTTATTCATGAGACGTGCTGCGAATTTAGTGTTACTTTTTATATATAGGCTAAATTCGCTGGAATGACTCATCGCCAAAAGACCATTTATGTGGTGGAACCCTATAAGTTTAAATTTTCCTAAATTTCCATTATTTGCAAAAATATATTTATCTATCAACGTATTTTACTTGAGCAACACCAAAGTTGATTAACATGAACCGAAATTTACCTTATATATGCATTTAATTCCGATATAAACTTGTGTATAAATCTATCACATGTATGTAGAAATTCCCAAAATTGCAGCCTTGTTTAGCACTCAAACCAATCTGAGTGAGGCTATCCTGAAACTGACCAACAGAATGACATAACACTTCTACACAGTAGCGGAATATCGATTAAAGTTTACACAGTGGAGGACAGCAAATTTATTTTAAAATGCAGCAGTGTGTAGGTTTAAATGGCTCAGGCATGCAAAATGAAAGTGATTTCATACAAATATTTATGGAACATTAATTAGGAATGGTTTATCTGTCCAGGTATGCAACTTTTATAGCAATCCGTTGACAATAACTGTCTAATTTCGGGACGCGAAAGTAGCGATCAAACTGTCTAATTTCGGGACGCGAAAGTAGCGATCAAAATCCTTTCGGAACAATATAGACAAAGAACGAAAACTTTCTTCCACCACAGAAATGGTTATTCCCCCGTACAGCCCGTCAGCAAAAATTGCCCATAAAAAAGTACCTCAATGTAGCAATGCAAAATCATGTAAGAGTTACCTCCCTTGGCAAATCTGCTACTGACCAGAAATGACCAATATGTTGACCCAAGAATAGCAAGATTTTTTTACTTTAATTTTTCTACTTTTACAATGGAATTTTGACCCAATCTGCATAAATTATGATAATTAGATAATCAAATTGCCCGGAGCTTTTCTTAACTATGCAGAAATTAGTCATTTTGATTAAACAAATTAAGTTTAAATTATTAAAATATATATTTTTTATAAAACTAAAGGTTTTACACTAAAAGTTTTGGCCTGATTGTGCAATCTTATGTATGTTGTTTATGATTGTGTATAGGGTTTCACACAAAAATTTGGAATGATAATGCAATCTGACCCTTTGCTCTCTTGGTGGAAATATGGCAAAAGTTCAAGATGGCTGCAAACACAATCAAGCATGAAAAAGATTAGACCAATAGTTGTGAAAAAAAAGGCTAACATTTTGCAGTGAATAGTATAATTTGTGACAGTATTGTTTAAAATGTTTATTTAGCATTTATAATATAATTATTAATTTGTTTTAAACTTTGTTCTTCAGCCTGAAGTTCAAGTAATTCAAAACCAAAAGTGAAAATAACCAAACCTATTCATACTCCATACCATTCTAGACAGAAGGTTCATTTTAAGTATATATAAAATTTGTTTATTATAATAACCTATTTATCATTAACAGCATACTCATTACAACTTTTGATTTTGACATCATATGCTCTGGTATAATTTAAGATGCAATATTGTTTTCTTTGATACAGATTAAAATGCATTTATTTTGTTATAAAAAGCATACATTGTCAAACTGATGATGATCCACAAAGAAACATTAAACATTGTTTTTATAAATTCATCTTTGGGTCTATATAATTCATGCTCTTAATGTTTCTGTAAATGAGAAAAATAATTTACATACACATTTTTAACACTGGATAATTGTTGTCGTTTCAAAGTATCTGTTTACTGAACTTCAAATCTTCAAATTATTAAGCAGCATTCTTTGACACCCTGCATTCGTTCTAGTTGTATTATCTTCTCAGTATTGAAGAAATGCTGAGCATAAATAATTTATTACCATACTATAGTAAGGCTATAACTATTTAAGGTGTCTACAACTCCCAGTTATGTACTTACTATGAACCTAACCTTTACCTAACTCCTATGCTTTGACATTAATTAATATGGACTATGGCAAAATATGAAAAACAAGAAACTTGGAACTTCCATGAATACCAATATTTTTATAACCAAATGCATTAAAGACAGCACAAAAATATTTTTTTTTAGTAATGTTGACCCTGACCCCACCCAAAACATGCAATCCCAAGCGAGGTCTAGATGTGAGGTATCTACATACAAAGTTTCAATAAAATATCTCAATGTCTTCTCAAGCTATTGAGCTGAAACCTTTTTCATTATTTTTAGTAATGGTGACCTTGACCTTGACCCCTCCCACCCTTAACGCAATTCCAAGCGAGGTCTCGATATAAGCTATCTAGAGAAAAACTTTCATTGAAATATCTCAATGTGTTCTCAAGTTATTGAGCAGAAACCATTTTTCTATTTTTAGTTATAGTGACCTTGACCCCACCCACCCCATGTGCAATCCCAAGCGAGGTCTCGCTATAAGTTTTCTATATATGAAGTTTCATTACATAAGCTCAACCCGTTCTCGAGTTAGAAATCTGAAATGAAAAGTTGACGCTGCCACTACAAAAAATGCCATGCCCAAATCTAATAGCCGAAATGTTTGGTCAAAAAATTTGGTTAAAAACTTGTTGATATGATGTTATATAAAGGATTTTTCTGTTAAATTTTGGTTGTTTATTAGCTTTTGAAATTAAAACGACTTAAGTTCAACCAGTTTGGTGTTTTTTTCATGAAATCGTGGGTTGGGTCATGTTTTTGTCATTTTTTCGTTTTGTGCATTTAAATGGTTGTTGAGGGTACCATTCTAAAAAATCATGTAACTTTGTAACCGGACGAGATATTAAAAAAATTCTTTTTGTTTTCTGTATGGGAAAGATTCCTTTACTTGATGGAATAATTATTGTTGTAGTAGCTAAGATTAAAAATATTGGTGTTGCATTGCTACTCAATGTTTGCATAGGTCTTACAAGTACAGCTAGCATTTTCAAATACGTTTTGAAAAAAATAAAACAAATGACATACCAAATCCACTACATGGACGTATTCAAGGGGTGAAATGCCAATAATTGATTCCGACATTGCTCTCTATCAATCCTGCAAAGGTTGCATAAAGCCTAAATAAATATGGTTGTGAAATTGCTGTTTCTGTTTACTTAGAACACTTCCGTACAAACAAGTTTTCGGTTTTATTTAGTTCAAGGCTAAGTTTTAATAGAAGGAAAGAAATGGGTTGCACACTACTATAATTAAATGTAAAGAGCAAAATAGACAAAATGGAAAATTATTTGGAAATATTAATTAAATGGAGCGGGAATGACTATACAATACAAAATTTAAGACCTGAAAGTACAGTCAATGACTTGAAACAGAAAATAAAGGATGAGACAGGTGTTTTACCAGACAGACAAAAGCTTTTAGGGCTGAGATTTAAAGGTGAATAGATTTTCGGATATGCAATTTGGATATTTGACAATGTTGTTCATAAATTATAATAACAATGTTATTTATAATAAAAATAAATTAGTGTTATTTCTCTATGTAAGTTTCTTTGCATCCATTTTATCTAATCATTACAATGTGTTCTTTTAATTAAAATTGTGCTGTGCATATGAAAAATGGAAATACATGCAGTTTTATTACAAATAAGTGTGTGATAATATTATGCTTACAGTATACATACAATAGTTTGTATGTCGCCTGAAAAAGAAACATATATGGGTTACTTATGGTGGCGTCGGCAGCGGTGTTGTTGGCAGCGGTGGCCCTTCTGTTTGTGCAGACAATAACTTGAGAAGTTTTTGTCGAATCATTATGAAACTTTAGGGAAGTGTTAGTAGGCATAAAAGAAGTTTGAGTTATGCCCCGTCAGGGGACACATCCGATGTTCAAGTATTCACAAGACATGCAACAAATATACTTTTTATATATGGCTAAATTCACTGCACGCGAATATTGCCATAATAGAAAGTAGCTCAATATTCGCCCAGCGCTAACAAGTTATGCTAATAAGTACACAGAACAATTAAAGCCTCTGGGGCAATGCTGACCGTGATTCTTTGGGGTATTGGAAAAAATACTCTTTTTTCAACATTGTGCATTTTTATGATTTCACTATGATTTTGTGTATTGTTACACATTTTTTTTTTTCATATAAAAAGTACTCAAGGCGAATAACGCCGAGCACTTCTGGGGAATTCTGAAAAAGACTGACACCCTAAGTGCATTGCTAACAGTGACACGGTTGAGAGTCCTAATCAGAATTATAGACTTCACAATCTTCTGTGTTCCATTTACAGGGAAGATGCCAGATGGTGATGTATTGCTTAAAGACCTGAACTTGAAACCAGGAACCAAGATTATGATGATGGGAACCAGAGAAGAAGAGATTGTGAGTTTACATACTGTTCCACGAGAAAAATAAACCACTTACTGGCAGTGAAAACATAGAAAATTTGGACAATTTAACACTACTTCAAAATATCCCAAACAGGGCATTTTTGCCTTATATAGCTGGGCCGAAATAAGGTGTCTGCCACAAGCAAATTTTTTTTTTAATCATGCAGTTTTATCCAAAAAATGACTTTACACAGGGATTTTTTGTACCTCCTTCACCGAATTTGTTGCGATCATTTCGCCCAAAACCTAGGGCCTGTGGCTCATGTCCAGCCTATGATAAAAAAGCTTTGCCTCATTTCTGTGATATTCTACTTTGAATTACTTGTTTGGCCCTTAGTAGGCAAATATTGAACAATTTTTTATATGGGCATTATATGTATCTTAGAATTAAGCCCTCCAAAAAGTTCACTTAGTAATAAGTCTATTATTGTACTATGCCTATCTATTAATGACATTATGAAGTCTTGAGGTAAATTAAACAAAATAACTTTTTGACTAGGTTGAAGTGACTTCGTTTTATATAATAAAATTTGACTCTTGTTTCAGACAAAGGCAGTCGAGGTTCCCACAGATATTCCTGAAGTGTTAAATGACTTTGACATTGAAGAAGAAGAAATTGCTATTGAAAACAGGTAGGTATGATATCATGCTCATAATTTTGAGAATTTAGATACATAATTTTTCAATATTTAAAATATTATCATATGTAAAAACAAATGTCCATGATAAAAAGGAATAACCTATTTAAAACATGCTGCAGGCCATTTGAGTGTCTTGTTTTTTCTCTAATCATCAAGAGAGCATTGACATAATATACACCATGTTAGCGCTACCAGTAGCCAAAACATCCATTGGCTACTAAAATGTCTAACCGGCTTCTAAACTTTATAAAAAATATACGAACATTAAGCATATTACATACTTACCTAGGAAAATACTTCTAAATGACAGTATCTTCAGACAAATCGGAAATTTTAGCTAATAATTCATAAATGTCTTAGCGCCAACCTGTATACAAAACAAAATGGTCATGTCTCTTGTCATTTCAGTTCATGTCTCTTGTCATTTCAGTTCATGTCTCTTGTCATTTCAGTTCATGTCCCTTGTCATTTCAGTTCATGTCTCTTGTCATTTCAGTTCATGTCTCTTGTCATTTCAGTTCATGTCTCTTGTCATTTCAGTTCATGTCCCTTGTCATTTCAGTTCATGTCTCTTGTCATTTCAGTTCATGTCTCTTGTCATTTCAGTTCATGTCTCTTGTCATTTCAGTTCATGTCTCTTGTCATTTCAGTTCATGTCTCTTGTCATTTCAGTTCATGTCTCTTGTCATTTCAGTTCATGTCCCTTGTCATTTCAGTTCATGTCTCTTGTCATTTCAGTTCATGTCTCTTGTCATTTCAGTTCATGTCTCTTGTCATTTCAGTTCATGTCTCTTGTCATTTCAGTTCATGTCTCTTGTCATTTCAGAGAGGAGTTTTTGCAAAAGATAGAAAAGCGAGTCAAGGACTACAAGATTGACATATTGAATGAACCCAGAAAATTGAAGAAGTTACTTGTTCTGGATATAGACTACACACTCTTTGGTATGCTAACACCGTGAAATAGTTGTCATATAATGTTGCATAAAGACACTTGAAAAATGGCAGTTTTCACTCTCACTGCTGTACATAAGCCAGGAGGGTTCATACGGATCTGGAAGTCATGGAAAATGGGCTTGTCTGGAAAAATCTGGGAATCTTGATAATTTGGATTTTATCATGGAAAAATCATGGAATTTTCAAAATTGTCATCGAAAGTTAAAAAGTATCCTTGAAACTGCATGTAAGTTCATAAAAATTATGAAATCCATTGAAGTATAATCAAACAATAAAAATAAAAATCAAGAGCCTAATGATGGATAGACATATATTGTAGCGCTACAAGTAATTCAATTCTATTCTACAGGGCATGAATCGGCCTAGATAAAGAAGTTTATTATGTAGATCAAATAAAATGTGGATATCAGTGTATTATTTTGACTTTAGTATGTTCAGATTGTATCATGGAAAACTGAGCCATGTCATGGAAAAATCAACAGTTTGTATGAAGCCTGATAAGCAACCTTTAACGGAAAACGTGAGGCGTGTCGTAGGAAAACCGGGCTTAATGCAAGTGCGAAAAGTGTCGTCCCTGCACAGGCTAATCCAGGACCGAACTTTCCGCTTATATGGTGTTTTCTGTTTCAAAGAAGTCTCTATTAATCATAAATCCACTGTACGCACTTGCAATAAGTCTGTTTTTCCCACGACACGCCTCATATGTTTAAGAGAGTACGCTCTTTCTTTTTTAAATAAAGTACAATACACTTAGTGTAGGAAGGGACTCGTGAAACTACAAAATGACACATGCAGATATGACAGTTGTCATGTTCAATGATGTTCAGACATCATGCATTTAATAAATTATTTTATGCTGTTCATTTTTATTAGCTCGACTTTTCAAAGAAAAGGCAAGCTATTCTACTTGCCCAGGCGTTGGCTTTGGCGTCCGAGCTAGGTTAAAGTTTTTTCGGTAAGCTAGTTTCTCAGAAATGGCTTGAGGGATTTCATTCAAAATTAAAAAATTTATTCCCCACATTGAAATGAACCTGTAGGCAAAATTTGGTAACTCTAGCTTGAAATTTGTCAAAATGATGGGCCTTTTTGCACTTAGAAATTTTGCACAAGCTATATGGACAGGTTAAAGTTTTTTGGTAAACTGGTTTCTCAGGAATGGCTTAAGGGATTTCATTCAAACTTAGAAACACTTACTCCCTATATTAAAATGAACCCATGGGCCAATTTTGATAACTCTAGTTTGAAATTTGTCAAATTATGGGCCTTTTTACACTTAGAAATTTTACATGTAAGCTATATGGACAGGTAAAAGTTTTTCGGTAAGCTAGTTTCTCAACTTTTCATTTCCACTCTCTAACTCAAGAACGGATTAAGCTAATGTAATGAAGCTGCAAACATAGATACCTTATAGCAAGACCTTGCTAGGGATTGCATATGGAGTGGGTGGTCACTGTTACTAAAAATAGAAAACGGTTTCCGCTCAATATATTAAGAACAAATTGAGATATTTGAATAAAACTTAATACATAGATACCTTATATCAATACTTCACTTGGGATTGCATATGGGGTGGGTGGGGTCAAGGTCACTGTTACTATAGATAGAAAAACGGTTTCCGCTCAATAACTTGAGAACGCATTGAGATATTTTAATGAAACTCAATACATAGATACGTTATATCGAGACCTCGCTTGGGATTGCATATGGGGTGGGTGGGGTTAAGGTCACTGTTACAAAAAATAGAAAAACGTTTTTCTCTCAATAACTTGAGAACGCATTGAGATATATTAATGATACTTAATACATACATACCTTATATCAAGACCTCTTTTGGGATGGCATATAGGGTTAGGGTCAAGGTCACTGTTGCTAAAATAGAAAAACAGTTTCTGCTCAATAACTTGAGAATGCATTGAGATATTTTAATGAAACTTTATACATAGATACCTTATATCATGACCTCGCTTGGGATTGTGTATGGATCAGGTGGGGTCAAGGTCACTGTTATTAAAAAGAGAAAAACAGTTTCCGATCATTAACTTGAAAATGCATTGAGATATTTTAATGAAACTTAATACATAGATACCTTATATGGAGACCTCACTTGGAATTGCATACGGGGTGGGTGGGATCAAGGTCAAGGTCACTTATACTAAAATTTTTATTGATCTGCTGACTTAAATGCATTTTGTTAGAAAACTTTGTTTTTTTCGTGGAATTTCCATATTTCTTGTTTTAGAAAAAAAATGCCAGTAACTCTGACAAGCACAAGAAAAGTCGAGTGGGCTGTCCTCCAACAGCTCTTGTTAAAAGTAAGATTTTACTTAAAATTAATTCTCCATATTATGTTTATATTTGCATAATCATTTATTCATTTCAACACGAAAGAAAATCATTTACTTAAATAGCTATGATGTCGTTTTTTTCTTTACCAGACCACAGATCTGTGGCAGAAACAGCAAACGAGTTGATGCGACCGTTTCTCCATGAATTCCTTACATCAGCTTATGAAGATTTTGACATTGTCATCTGGTGTAAGTAGAAACTTTACCACATTTACCAAACTTATTGTCGTTTTCACTGTTAACACAAATTATCGCACCTTTTTATCAGTTCTGAACAAAAGGACAGCTTCTCTGCTATGATCGTTAGTTGTGTTAGCTTGTGTTAGCCATTTTACTAGAACATAATAACAATATTTTTCAGTGATTTCCATTGCTTTAAAGAACTTTCTGTTACATCCATTGTGATTCTTATGCTACAAGTTATACACAGCTGAACTTCATGATTTCGAACTTATTTAAGTCGATATTCTTGATATGTCGAAGTGGGAAATGATTCTCAACTTTCTCCCTTCTGGTTTTATATATAATGAATATGGTTATCTCAAATGTAGAAGTGATTTTCTATCCCAACAAGTACTTATTTCTATCTGTTTAACTCAAAGTGTTGACGCCTGTAGCAAGACGTACCAAACCATGACCAAAGTAGGAAGTTTGTCACACATTGCAAACATCTTAGCACCTCTTTTCTGAATTTTTAAAGAGTGTCTTTTACTTTATTGAATAATTGATCACTGGTTTTCAGTTCATTACATGTATACATGATCAATATTTTATATAACAACATGTATTGATTATTTGGCCTAAATACTTCTAAAAAGTATATATTCGGATATGTCGAACTTAGGATATTTTGAAGTAATTTGTGAACTCCCGGTGACTTTGAGATAATGAAGTTCAGCTGTATAGTTATATTGCCACACTGGATAAATATTAGCTTCTGATACATTTCCATCGTTCCCATGATGACACTTCTGCTTGTGATACAGTTCTTTGTATCCATGGTGTTATTAGTTTATTGTATTGTTTTGTAGTATCCATGGTGATATTTCAACTTACATAGTATCCAACTTACGTGGTTAATTTCAGCTGCAACAAGTATGAAATGGATTGAGGTGAAGATGAAGGAACTGGGTGTATCTAGTCACACGGCATACAGACTCTGTTTCTTTGTAGACAGTGGGGCCATGATAAGTGTACATACACCAAAATATGGAGTCATTGATGTAGGTACAGAGCATATATTTTTGGACTGAACTGTGCATGAATATTGACATATGAGGGGTGTCGTTGGAAAACGGGGCTTAATGCATGTGTGTAGTGTCGTCATGGATTAGCCAGTGCAGTCCGCACAGGCAAATTCTGGACGACACTTCTATGATATTTTCTGTTTCAAGTAAGTCTCTTCTAAATATAAATCAACTGTAGGCGGAAAGTATCGTTCCAGATTAGCCTGTGCAGACTGCACAGGTTGATTCGGGACAACACTACGCACATGCATTAAGCCCGGGTTTCCCACGATACGCCTCATATATTGTTTTTCAGCTATAAAGTAACATAATTTTCCTTAAAATGGCTTCAAATTGTTCCAAACTATTAATGGTGTAATAGACCTTCAAAAGGTCATTGTTGTAAGACGAGATTACTACCCAGTATTTGATTGGCTGAGAGCTGATGTAGTTTTAAAAACAAGACACTGTGTTCGATAAGCACACAAGACCCTGGTTAGTGCTGGACAGCCCATTTGAATTATTCTAAGTCCAAATTAGGTCATGGTCAAAGTATGGTTGGGTAATATGGGTGGATTGGGAATGGTGGATTGGGAATTGTCATAAGCAACAAATGTGTAAGTATGCGAGTGCTGTAGTAAGTGGTGCTGGTGCTAGATGAAACAGTAAACTCTAGCTAATAAAGAAATAGCACTTTTGAATTATTTTAAATCCAAATTAGGTCATGGTCAAGGTCAAAGTGAGTTTGGGTGATATGGGTGGATTGGGAACAGTCATAAGTAACAACTGTGTAAATATCCAAGTGTTGTAGTAAGCGGTGTTGGTGCTAGACGACCCAGTAAAATGTAGTTAAACAAGAAATGGCGCTTTTGAATTACTTTAAATCCAAATTAGGTCAAGGTCAAGTGAGGATGTGTGATATGGGTGGGATGGGGATGGTCATAAGCAACAACTGTGTAAGTATCCAAGTGTTGTAGCAAGCGGTGTTGGTGCTAGACAAAACGATACAATCTAGTAATACTTTGTTACCAGAAAATGAAAAGTTGTTCATAACAAAGAAGGACTTTTGAATTGTTTGCAGGTGAAACCCCTGGGTGTGATATGGGGCAAGAACCCCCAGTGGGGACCTCACAACACCATCATGTTTGACGACATTAGGAGGAACTTCATCATGAACCCACAGACAGGTCTGAAGGTTGGTTGGTTTAAGTCTTAGTAGTAGTGGTTTCATAACTTTCATATCATAATGCATGCATGCATATTAATATAATGTGATGGACTACCAACTACCCATCCATGTCAATAATGTATGGGTCAGTAAGCTGACATGTTATGGTTGAATCACTTCATTCATATATATTTTGCAAGCATTTTGGTAATTTGGCTTACTTTTAGTATTCTATACTAGATAAAAATGTTTTTGAGTGTTTAATAGAACAGTCTGATATACAGGTTGGTGCCTTTGATAGCTCAACCATGACTTCCATCAAATGAATTACTAGAAGTTACCCGTTGTTTTGTTGTTGTTTTTTATTCCCTTGTCTGCCTATATATCTTGATGACCATATTTCTGTTACCAGATCCGGCCGTTCCGCCAGGCCCACTTCAGCAGGGAGAAGGACAGGGAGCTGCTGAAGCTGACCAAGTACCTCAAGGACATCGCCCACCTCGAGGACTTCACAGCACTCAACCACAACCACTGGGAAAAGTATGAGTTGTCCATCGAACATTTACATTTAATTAAAGCTATACTCTACTATTTATATTGTGGAATTTTGCAATGCACTGGCTATTGAATACTTCCCATAGACAGTTCAACATTGTTATCACAATCTTGCTTATTTCGAAACTGAAAAAAATCCCATCTGTCTTCTTTCTAATATGTATCTGACTTTAATTTTCGATCACCGGTTTGTCAAAGAGGTTAACATCCATACTTGTCACACTTATTTTTATTTGTTTATCTTAAGGTGTGGACCCCTGAGTGAATGAAATTGAGTCATGATCTAAGTCTGTCACACATTAAAAACATCTAAGCACTTCCTTATTGTAGTTTTTGTGATTAATTGCATCTTTTAATTAAAAAACGGATCCTAGGTTCACATTTCAGTACTATTTTAAAGTCTTTATTCAGAAATTAGTAATTTTGAACTCACTGCGACTTCAAGTCTATGAAGTTCAGTTGTACAGCACCCAATGTGAAAAAGCCACAACAGTCATTTTAAATGCCATTCAAATGTTATTCATTTGTTTGCACCAGAGTTCAGTTACAATGTTGTATTCATATTTCAGGTACAGACCAAAGCGAAAGCATAGAGAGACTGACGATGACAGAAAGAGGCATGAAGGAATGGATGGAGAAAATGTTCCACAGTAGCATGTATTAGTAGTGTGGTGCAGCCTTCATCTGAAGATTGTGTGGAAGTGTGTGCAGTGTTTATTTAACTGTGACAGAAATGAACACGGATCTCCACGTTGTTGTATATCGTTATACACACAGTCTGTAAGGCTGATCATGATTATCATGTTTTCAGCTACTGTTCAACCAATGTTGAATTTAAATTTGTTCTTGTAAGATAGTGAAAGTAATATATTGGTTAGTCCAGAAGTATGGTATTAATACATATTAGTTTTGCTCATTGTTAATGATCTGTTGGACTTAAAACTGATAATAATTGTTATATAACAAAGAAAGCCATAGGTTTTTACATTTTACGGTACATGTCTCTTCTTACCTGTGAAGCAGTTGGTCTGTTTGTTGATTTATGTACAATCAAAGTGAAAAATAAAACTTCATATTGAATTATTGCAGTATTGTTAGCATAAAACTTTATTTTTAGTGTAAAGACATGCCACACCACTCACATGACTTGTGTGAAACAATAAAATCGCTGAGACCGTAGAAAGACTGTTGGCAAGATAAAAGAAAGAAACCAAAATCAAGGGAAATAGAGTGCAACAAAAATTCTAACAGAAAGGACACATTTGTTGGAATGAAGCTGAACTTCTGCAATGCCAGTTTTACACAATACAAATTGAACTACTCATTGTTATACTCCCTACTTTCAATATCTTGGTAAATAATATAGGTTTGTATGCAAACTACTTAATAATGCAAACACAATAATGTGCATAACGGTCAATGTGTCGACTAATCCGGAACAGGCCTAAATAGCCTTAAGAGGTATACATTTGGGGTATTGATTGTTAGCGCTTCGTAGCCTTATAAGTAAAAAGTAGGTCACGTGATTCAATCTCTTGATATTGCCCTACTAAAGACTTCTGCCAACAGTCTGAAAAGAAACATAATGCTTCTACTATTACACCTATGTCAGAAATATAAATATACTAGGCAAAACTCCAAATGCACATAGAAATATTAACAGTATGTTACATTGAGCAGAAACAACAAATGGGTCAAATGACCTAAGCTGGCCGATCAATTTTACCAATAATTATTCTGTTGAAAAGATGTGAAAATAAATTGGCAGTAAAGTCTGAAAATTTCATTTTCATATGTTTATGAATAAGTTTTTTATAGCCAATTTAAATGTGCATGGGGAGATTTGCCTAGTATACTTAAACAATGACAAGGTATATTTGCAAAATTAAAACTTTTGGCTATTAACTTGAAACTTTGTTCTATGTTATGTCTGTGGATTTATAAATAATGTGATTTTTAATGCATGTACATTCTGGTGAACTTGAAATGCAAAAAAGATTCTAACCATCAGCTTCAACATCTTAACTCGCTTGTCCTGTCAATACAAGTTCTGTATTGTTGTGTATATTCTGTCCATGCATGTTGTATGTATTTTTTATTTTTTTTTATATCAGATACATGTACTGTAAAATCAGGAACAAACAACAATAACAAAACACACATACAATTTTGTATTCACATAAATCACATTAACATAAAATATATGCATACAATAACAATCAATAAACAAACAATTTGCAACAATATAATAAAACGTATATTAACAACTTTTTTTCATTTGATTTTAACAATTTCAGAAATGTAAAAAAAAATGTTCTGAATTACTATTGTTATTTCAATATATATCAGTTACATAAATTCTTAGCCTGGTTAAAGCATCATGTGGATCGTAAAACCTGAGCAACTTATGTTATGAAACATACTTTCTTGACATATCTATGATATATCTATATTCATTTGTCATCCAACCACAAGACTATTGGCAGATCAGCTAGTCCGGATGGACACAAGAAACTTCACGTGCTGTCTGGCTCAGACACCATGATTTGTATTCAACATCGCATATTAAAAACATGACATTATCTGATGTCTTAAAATACTGTATGGAGCATTTAACTTGAGTAATAGAGCAATTATTTCACCATGGTTAGTTCAAATAACAAGAAAAGAGTAGCAGTTATGTAATGGATACGGTGTCGGCCTTGAGATCATGAGTTGGATCCCTACTCGGGGAGCCTGCTAATGATTGTTTGTTTGTTGGTTTTGTTGGGGTTTTTTGCCGTTTTTAACAGTATTTCAGTCATATCACGGCGGTCAGTTAACCTACTCACACTTTTCCTGGGCAAGCTTAGCCGATCTAAGCGGTTTACCAGTACTAAGCCCACATACTTATGCCAGTAACTGACAACTGCCCTACTTGAATCAGATCTTTTTCATAAAGACACCGAGTATCGGTTCTACTCAGAAAATGGAGTTGACATTGTCTTAATAAGCCTTGGACTTTTGACACAATCAAGCTACAATAAACAGGCTTAAACAACACTTAAACTAAGTAACAAGAATGAGTATGACCTACATCTAATGCTCAGTGCCTGCAATAACGCAAGACAATTAAATTTTACTTAGATGTTTTCTTGCAAACGTGGTGTTGCAATGAACTTGAACATCGGCAAGTTAACAATTTTGATATTTCCACATCCCTGCATGGAAGCATGCCAGTTATGATTTACCAATTCACAATCATTCACAAATAATTTAACTTGGTAGTGTCAGACTATGTCCATTTCAACCTGGCATAGACACTCTGTAGAACAACACCATTGGGCTGGGCTGAAATTACAGATATCAAGCCTTCAATGTATGACAGGGACATATGGGCAACGGGACAAAGAGCAAACCCTCACATACAAAATATGATCATGTACATAGGATATAACATTTTCAAACAATAAATAAACTCATTCACAGGAGACAGTGACCTGATATTCATACTGTTTAAAGAGTCACATTTTCTGTACCACATAAATATTCATAGACAAATTGATAAAGATGCACACTTTGAATAGAATGCATGTATGTGTAATTTGGGACAAAACTGGCTAAATTTCTACCACTATCATAGACTTTTAATCCAACCTTATGCAACATCTCAAAGTGTAGATAGGAAACATATACAGGTACATGTGCAGAATGCCTATCAAATGCCTCAAATTACCTAACACAGATGTTAAAGGGACCTGTTCACAGATTGTCAAATTGATAATTTTCAAAAATTTTGTTATAGATTCCCAAAAAAATTATACATTATAATTATACAAACAAGCGAAATAACACTCCTGACTAAGAAATATGTTGGAAATATCATTTCGTTTATGGATAATCATCAATCTAAATGGATACGATTATAAAGCATTTGTGTAACGCTTTTCATCAGTATTTTGGAAAGCATGCGTATCACTTATATAGCGTTAAAATTACGGTACGAAGTTTATAAGTCCGAATGGCCGAGTGGTTAGTGCATAGTGCATGAGATTTTTTATCCCAAAGGTCCTGGGTTGGAGTCTATATTATATCTAATATTTGTTCTAGATTATTCCAGATGCTGTAGTTGCTGCAGTTAATAAATTTAATGAAATTTTTCAAAAATACGAAAAATCTGTGAACAAGTCCCATTAAGGGCAGCCTGTTCTCACCTTGTTGAACCAGTACATTAGAAACACCTGCTTCATGCACATGTCGTCCTCCAGAGATGCACCGCCACAGAACATCTGTACCTGTACATCAATCAACATCAAGCTTCAAAACATGGAGCATTATGAATATAAACATTGAAGTATAATTTGTTCTGGCCAGGTGCGTTCGTTTGCTTGGATTTTTTGCAGTTTTTAACAGTCATATCACAGCGGTCAGTTAACCTACTCACACTTTTCCTGGGCAAGCTTAGCCGATCTAAGTGGTTTACCAGTACTTAGAGCACATACTTATGCCAGTAACTGAAAACTGCTGTACTTGAATCAGAGGTAGGAGGAGAATGGCCGTAGAAAAAATTTCATGACCAATCCCGACACAAGTTATGTGGCCAAGCTGGGGCTTGGAATTGTTATCCAATCATTGGTTGTGCACGGACTACATTTGTTCATACTCCTCAACTCCCATAAAATGATATTCATTCTATTGGTACAGTGAAACAAGCAGTGAAATGATATCATTATGTTGATTTTTTTAATCTTCAGGTTTTCTTCTGTTATTTTAAAATACGGACAGAATCTGATGGAATGAATAAAATACTTTGTGTTTTACATAAAGATGTTAATCTGTCTGGTAAAATAGGTACATGCAAAACAGTACATGAGATTTGCAAATGTAGACCGAAATATAACATGAACATGAATACATTCAAAATGCCTCCACTGCTGCATTTTTAGTATCTTGAAGCAGACCAGGGATTGCACTAAGGTGAAAATTACTGACTTCCAAGTGTTGGATTTCAGAAGTCCTGAGCATTCCTCACATGAAATTCAGTATGAAATTTAAGCTTTGTTTAAGGTCAGTTCTTTGTCATTATGTGATTATATGCCAATTAATTTTGTAAAAGATGTGTTTAAATTAAGATAAAGCTATTTTCAGTTTGGTTTTCTGAATTTCATCCATGAACATGACTTCCATGGTTCCAATGTTGGAAGTCCTATGAAAATAACTGAGAGAAAATTACTCCCCGACTTCTCTTAATGAAAGAAATGAGCAGCCTCTCATACCAGTAAAACTTTTGTACCTGCAATGTTTCCGGCACATCCAGTTTCTTCCGCACTGCTTGTATCAAGTGATCAACAAGGATTCTGATTGAACATCTCACAAACTTCTTCTCCAGTGACTTCAGTCTGAATGTCATGTTGGGCATCTCGATGTGCTGTGGACTGGAAAGGCAAAATGTGCGTGTTTATCTACCAGTGGTATGCCTACATGACTACCTCAATAAGAACAACAATTCAGATTGGAACAAACTGCATTCACAGCATCACATTTCATTTTAAATATGAGGCGCGTCATGGGGAAACCAGGCTTAATGCATTGGCGTAAAGTGTCGTCCCGGATCAGCCTGTGAAGTCCGCACAGGCTGATCCAGGACAGCACTTTCCGCCTAAAGTGAATTTAGGGTTAGAAAAGACTTCCTTGAAACAGAAAATACCATAAAAGCGGAAAGTGCCATCCCAGATTAGCCTGTGCGGACTGCACAGGCTGATCCTGGACGACACTTTACGCCTATGCATTAAGACTGGTTTTCTCACGACGCCCCTCATAAAGTGTTTATCAAAATATGTCAGATATTCAATGGGTACTTAAATGTACATGTATATAAAAAAAAGACTTCAAGTTACTTTGTGATCTGTTATAAAAAGTTCTGTGCAGTTTCCAATGCATTTTACTGATTTTAAAATGGGCAATTACATTTGTTCCATTTTATATTATATTCTATAGGTATTCTCCACCATTCTGTCAGTGTTTTCTGTTCCAAACATCTATGATTTCTTCATTTTCCTTACAGTTTCATGGAAGTCTGCTACACTTACTAACAAATGACATTCCATGCTTATCCTCCAGAAGTAAATGAATAAATAGCTTTCAATCACTCTACATTGACTTACCCATGTTTTTCTAAGCAGAGACAGATTTGTTCATCAAACTTGTACTGGTGAGCATTGGGGTTACTGAATACTGTGGACACCTTTGGACCCATGTTTTCCTCAACTGGAAGACAAATCAGACCATGTGAATCTTAAAAGCAACCTCAATGAGTTGAAGATTCTGGTAATACAGCATTTTTGTGAATAAAAACCAGTTTTAACACTTTGCCATTCAATAACAATATTAGTCTCATTTGAAACAAACAAATTGATACATTAAACATTATTTATGGTAAATATTAAGCACTAAAATGTTTAAAGTCAATCATCTATACAGTATACTGAATTTAACTGACAGTCAACAACAAATTAGAGCCATTCAATAGTGTACCTTCTTTTTTCTTCTTCAAAAGCATGCCCCTGGATCGGTAGAATTCCTCTCGTTTGTGTTCTTCATCTGCTCATAAAAGTGATTCAAATTTAGTCTGAAATGCTCAATGTTTGTGTCTATAAAAAATGTTAACCAAGTAAACTAGAATGGTTTAAAGTGGTTAAACATACAGGGCCCAGTTGCTCAAAACTTTAACGGCCAATTAAGCTGACAGCCTGTTAACTTTACATGTAAATAACATGAATATAAGCAGCAAATTATTTATCAAACATTTTAAAATTATTCCTGCATAAAAATTTATATAGAATAAACAAACAGTTTAATATTGTTATTTAACATTTACGTAAATATCATCATCCAAATTGTAGCGGCTGTTAGCTTAATTGGCCGTTAAAGTTTTGAGCAACTCACCCCAGGGCTCAATTCCCGGAATGTTTTTAAGAATAACAGGCTTAAGTCTCTTACTTCATCTATCAAATTTATAATTTTAAACTTGATGCTACAAAGCATTATGTTGTTTATTTTGAATATCAGACATGCAGTGTGAGAGACTAAGATTGGCAGAAACCACATGCCATGTGAGGAGATATGAGTGGGCTTCTTGTGTTGGTTTTCTTTGTCTGCTAAGACAATAATTCATAATTAAAATGATAAAAATGACAGTTCGACCGAGCTATACCCTCTGCTAGTGTCTCTGTTGTTGTTAAAATAAACAACAGACAGGCCATTCCAAGGTGAGCATGGATGCTCCAAATATGGCAACAGTTATAATTAGATCAGATGTTTAGGGGCCATTCTTGAAATTCGATTGGTCAGGCCTAATAATTATGCATATTAATTATTTAAATTTTCTCTTGTAAGTCGCCCAACTCTTCAGTGTACCCGAAACCTTAAAATCAGTAGGTTGGTCACTCATGTGCTAGTTTAGACTCTGAAACTAGTGGGTCTGGCACAACTGTTTGTCATTCGTTTGGGGACTACAGATAGGAATATGCAGTAAGTAATATATTTTCTTTGGTATCTCATAATTGTCAGTTTTTTTTATGAGAGAAATAATTGTTCTTTATTGATAGTATTTCCTAATATTTTCTTAGTACATTTTTTGATACTCAGTTAAGTTTACATTTTTTGGTAAAGGGCAGGAAAACCACACATAATTTTATATGTAACTTGATTGCTTTGATACATGTGATCGGTATGAATGTATATGTATTCATAAGATATTGTTTGTATATTGACATTTATGACCTTTGTTAAATCATGTATTTTTTAATATAATGCACGCGT
Source organism: Congeria kusceri (assembly GCA_027627225.1). Taxonomy (NCBI): domain Eukaryota; kingdom Metazoa; phylum Mollusca; class Bivalvia; order Myida; family Dreissenidae; genus Congeria; species Congeria kusceri. The sequence goes on along the minus strand of CM051034.1, from coordinate 48,195,251 downwards.
TTGATTGAATGATATGCTATGTTTAGGTAACATTGTTACTTTCAGATAACCGTCTTTATAGTCGTCTAATGACAACGTCTTGATAATCGTCTTGAATTCAACATCATTTAACAACCAATAACTTCGTCTTTAACACCTGTTGACAACATTCCATTAATGAAGCGAAGAATACTATTAAGACGCGTGTGTTGCCTTGTGTCTTAACCCCCCAAAGATGACCGTGACACTGAAAGCCAAGTAAAAAGGGCATAGTTAACTGCCGAGTGCAGCACAGTTATTGCATAATCTGTGAAAGGACATATTGCAAACATGGATATAAGTGCAGACGGGGAGGTGGAGTTTGCCGGCAACCGCCAAGAAGCAAGTGCAGAGGGAGCCACCTCAGACAAGGGGTCGTTGCGCAGCAAGACGAGTAGCTGCAGGAGACGCCGTGCCGAGCTAAAGCTCGAACAAGCCAGAAGGCGCCAAGAGCTCGAACGCCAAGAAGTCGAGCTACGACAACAGATCGAGATCCAGGACCTGGAAGAAGCCATGGCCAACGCAGAGGTCGATGCGCGGTCTTCAGCCTCATCCGGATCCGGACCATCAACATCCAACGAAGTCGGTGCCACAGGGACGACGTTGCCACATACAGCTATGAACAGTGACATTAAAGTGGAGGAATACTTGTCAGGACTTCAAAAATTCACTAACAACTTACAGGACAACATGAACCTTCCAAAACCGGAATTATTAACATTCTCAGGAAACCCATTGGACTATTGCAAATTTCTTTGTAATTTTGAAACAAACATTGAGTGCAGAATAACAGACGATCGACTTAAGTTAGGTTATTTAATTCAATTTTGTAAGGGTGAAGCAAAACGTGCAATTGAGGATTGTGTGGTTCTTCCTCCCTTAGATGGATATTTAAGGGCTAAGGAAATTCTTCTCAACAGGTATGGTAAGCCCCACTTAGTTGCTAGGTCACATGTTGAACGTTTAATTAATGGCCCTAACATCCGATCTAATGATGTCCAAAGCTTAATGGATCTGTCACTTGACATGGAAAAATGCGAAATAACACTGTCAACGTTGGGTTATTCATCTGATATTAATAACACGGAAAACTTGCTTAAGATTGTAAGGAGACTCCCCACACATATCAAGTCAAAATGGGTTGAGCGGGCAAGTAATTCGATAGAACAGGGAACTGAGCTGGCATTTAAAGACTTGCTCAGCTTCATTCAACAGAGGGCTCTGGTAGCTAACACAATGTATGGCAGAGATCTTGCATGTGAGTCTAAGCAGCCGATTTCTCGATCAGTGGTCAGTTCTAGGTCGCATCAGGTCAATTCTAGGGACCGTGGGAAAGCTGTTACGTTATCTACAACAGGTAGAGAGAGCCAGGCACGAGCGAGTAATGGGTTTAAACCAACACATGCTAGGCGTTTATCATGTGTGTATTGTCAAGGGAGCCATAAATTGATCGACTGTGAGAGGTTCAAAACAATCAATGTTGATGGTAGATTAGCTGTTGTGAGATGGAGAATAGAATGTGTGAAAATTGTTTGAATTTTAAACACAATAGTAGTTTGTGTAGTAAGGGTAGTCAGTGTGAAGTAAGTAATTGTGGAGAAAAGCACCACACATTATTACACAGACCTTTGACTGTAGAAAACCAGAGCCTGGTAGGCCACAGTAATTGCTGCACTTAGATTGATGTCTCCATACCTAGTAAGGTAAGCCTACGCATTGTACCTGTCATTGTGCAATACGGCTTAAGGAAAGCTGAGACATATGCCTTACTAGATGAGGGTAGCGATGTAACATTGTGCAGCGATAGTCTGGTTAAGAAATTAGAGGCGAAAGGCGTTTCTCGCCAATTCACCATTACCACAGTGAACCAGTCTGCAGAGCAGCGAACTGGTGTAGAAGTGCAGCTTAAGGTAAGTTCTTTAGATGACAGGGAATGCCTTAACATTAGGAGAGCCTGGTCAGTACCGGAGCTACCTATATCGGTGGAGTCTCTCCCCAAAGAAAATGATATAGGTAAGTGGAAACACCTTGCAGGTATCAAATTACCTCAGGTAAGTTCTTTTAAGGTGGAGTTACTTATTGGAAGTGACTGCCCAGAAGCTTTCTGGGTTGAAGAAGAGCGACGGGGAAAGAGGGGCGATCCTTATGCGATACGGTCTCCCCTTGGCTGGACAATATTAGGTCCAACAGGTAAGGGCACGTCCTCCAATGGAAATGTAAATTTTCAGCGCAGTGCAAACACGCAGGAACAGATTGACAAGTTGTGGACAACTGATTTTCCTGACTGTGGCTTGGACAATAAGGTTGGAATGTCCAGAGAAGACCACCGAGCTCTATCGTCCATGGTAAGTTCCGTGGAGAAGGAAGGTAAGCACCACAAAATTGGTCTACCGTGGCGCCAAGAACAAGTAAGTTTGCCAAACAACAAGGCTTTAGCTGTTACACGTCTTGGGCAGTTAAGCCGAAAGCTATCAAGAGACCCGAACTTACATACTCTGTATACTGAAACGATGAATTGCTATATTGAGAAGGGCTATGCGAAACCTGTGAAAAACACTGGTGAGATGGAACCAACAAGAGTATGGTACCTCCCACATCACCCAGTGTGCAACCCAAACAAACCAGGTAAGGTGAAGATAGTCTTTGACTGTGCGGCAAAGTACAGAGGTACATCTTTAAATGACAACCTCTTGCAAGGACCAGATCTAGTTAACAGCTTAATAGGCGTGTTGATAAGATTTCGAGAGCAACCAGTAGCCTTGGTTGCCGACATTGAAGCCATGTTCCACCAGGTCAAGGTCAGTGACAAAGATAGAGATGCACTAAGATTTCTTTGGTGGCCTGGTGGAGATATGAAACAGCCACCTGGTGAGTACTGTATGACTGTCCACCTGTTTGGTGCGACATCATCGCCTAGCTGTGCAGCGTACATCTTGAGGTGCACAGCAAGAGAGAATGCTGACAGCTTCAGTCCAGCAGCCGTAGAGACGGTAGAAAGAAACTTCTATGTTGATGACCTGTTGAAGTCTGTACCAGATGTTCAGGTAGGTATAGATTTGTCTGCTGAACTGAGAGAACTATTGTCAAACGGGGGATTCAAGTTGACAAAGTGGATTTCGAACAGTAATGGGGTTCTCGACACGATCCCCGAATCTGACAGGGCAGTTAAGTGCACAAAAGTTGACCTTGATAGCGACAAACGGTTTGAACGTGCTCTTGGTTTGCACTGGTATGTAGAGAAGGACACCTTTGTATTTGATGTAGACCTGCCAGATAAATGCCACACGCGACGTGGTATATTGTCAGTAGCAAGCTCGCTATACGACCCACTTGGATTGGTGGCACCCATCACTCTCATCCCAAAACTTATCATACAGAATGCATGCCGCAAAAAGCTGCAGTGGGATGACAAAATTTGTGACAAGGACGTCGAAAAGTGGTCACAGTGGTTGGAGAAACTACCTGCATTATCACATGTAAGTATTGATAGATGTTTCAAGCCGGTCGCTGTGGATGGCCCATCGAAAGTTGAACTGCACATGTTCAGCGATGCATCAGAATATGCATATGGGGCTGCGGTGTACATCAAGATATATGATGCCAACCGCAACTGCAAAATCAGCCTTGTTATGGGTAAGTCAAGATTGGCACCAATCAAGGCGATGTCTATACCACGCCTAGAGTTGGCCGCAGCAGTTGTAGCTGTAAAGCTGTACCAGCTAGTATCACAGGAACTGGACTTCAACATTGATGAAAGGTATTTTTTGACCGATTCGATGATAGTTTTAGGCTACATCAAAAATGAAACTTGACGCTTCAAGACATTTGTAGCAAATAGGCTTGCAGCAATACATGACGTCACATCGCCTGCAGAGTGGAGATATGTTCCTTCACAAATAAACCCGGCTGATATAGCATCAAGGGGACTGTTTCCAAATGAAACAGATAAACTGGGAAGCTGGCTAAGGGGCCCAGACTTTCTACAGACAGGTAAGGTGGACTGGTCACAGAATCCACAGTATGTAGCCATTTTAGATGACGATGCTGAAACCAAGCAGGTATGTAATACACATGCCACTCAAATGAAACCTGATACTGTACTTGATAGCCTGATGATTAGGTACTCTAACTGGCATCAACTGCAGAGGTCAGTGGCATGGTTACTCAGGTTTAAATCATACCTGATGCAGAGACATTTAAGAAGAAAGCTAGCACACTGTAAAAATGGCACATTGACAGTAGGTGATCTACGGAAAGCCACACAAGCCATTATATCGTTTGTGCAAAAGTGTGAGTATAGCAATGAAATCTGTAGTGTTCTGAATTCACGACATGTTTCAGGGAAAAGTGCTCTGGCCAAACTTAGCCCAGTTTTCACGGATGGTCTACTCAAGGTAGGTGGTCGCCTCGAAAATGCCCACTTGAGTAACGACGCCAAACATCAGGTCATTCTACCAGGTAATCACCATGTGACAAGAATTCTTATCAGGTCATACCATGAAACGAATGCTCACACGGGACCACATCACATATTGTCCTTGCTGAGACAACGGTATTGGATTACACCGGGTCTCAAATCAGTTAAGTCTGTGGTCAGCAAATGTATTGATTGTAAGAGACGACAGCAGCAGCCAGAAACTCAACAGATGGGTCCACTTCCTGTTGAGCGGCTTGAGCCAGATAAGCCGCCATTTACCTAAGTTGGAGTTGATTTCTTTGGTCCAATGTTCGTGAAATCTGGCAGGAGGCAGCTGAAAAGGTATGGCTGTCTGTTTACTTGTTTGTGTACCAGAGCGGTACACGTTGAGATTACGCACAGTCTGAATACCGACTCTTTCATTGGTGCGTTACAGCGTTTTGAGAGTCGAAGAGGCAGACCGGAAAAGATTTTTAGTGACAATGGCACAAATCTGACAGCAGGTGAAAGGGAACTGCGTGAGTCGATACAGCAGTGGAATCATAGCCACATCTCTAAGCATCTGAACCAGAAAGGTATCGCATGGCATTTCAACCCTCCATATGCAAGTCATATGGGAGGAGTTTGGGAGAGGTTGGTTCGATCCTTCAAAAATTCATTGAAGTCAGTTGTGCGTGAACAGCTTCTTTGCGACGAAGCCCTGGCAACTTTGGCCACCGAGGTCGAGAAAGTCTTGAATGACCGACCAATTACACAGGTAAGCGATGATCACCGTGACCCACAAGCACTTTCTCCGAACACACTGTTGTTGTTACGCCCCAATAGGTGTTTCCCTCCAGGTGTGTTTGATAAGACCGACAATTACTGCCGACGGTGGTGGAGGCAAGTCCAGTACTTGGCCAATATCTTCTGGAGGCGTTGGCAAAAAGAATACCTCCCAGCATTGCAGGTAAGATCGAAGTGGCAACACAGCAGATGAAATTTAGCTGTGAATGACCTTGTACTCGTGTGTGACGAGACTTCTTCACGCGGACATTGGCCTTTGGGACTTGTGCAGGAGGTAAGAAAAGGTAGAGATGGTCTTGTGCGGACATGCGAGGTTAGAGTGAACGGAACTACAAAGGTAAGGCCAGTGACACAGTTGTGCTTGTTAGAGCAAGCTGCCTAGTATTTGTCACTCTAGTTATTTAGACTATGACGTCTTCTTGTAGTGTTAATGGATAGTAGAAACTTAGTTCATTTGCATTTCTTAGAGTATTTAGTTATGTATTCATTTCGTTGTGTATCTGTATGAAAGTTGTTTATGGACATATTTGGTCATAGCTTAGTCTCTAGATTATTAAAGTAAAATGAACTTATATGGTAAGTTCATTGGGTGGCGGTGTGAGAGACTAAGATTGGCAGAAACCACATGCCATGTGAGGAGATATGAGTGGGCTTCTTGTGTTGGTTTTCTTTGTCTGCTAAGACAATAATTCATAATTAAAATGATAAAAATGACAGTTCGACCGAGCTATACCCTCTGCTAGTGTCTCTGTTGTTGTTAAAATAAACAACAGACAGGCCATTCCAAGGTGAGCATGGATGCTCCAAATATGGCAACAGTTATAATTAGATCAGATGTTTAGGGGCCATTCTTGAAATTCGATTGGTCAGGCCTAATAATTATGCATATTAATTATTTAAATTTTCTCTTGTAAGTCGCCCGAAACCTTAAAATCAGTAGGTTGGTCACTCATGTGCTAGTTTAGACTCTGAAACTAGTGGGTCTGGCACAACTGTTTGTCATTCGTTTGGGGACTACAGATAGGAATATGCAGTAAGTAATATATTTTCTTTGGTATCTCATAATTGTCAGTTTTTTTATGACAGAAATAATTGTTCTTTATTGATAGTATTTCCTAATATTTTCTTAGTACATTTTTTGATACTCAGTTAAGTTTACATTTTTTGGTAAAGGGCAGGAAAACCACACATAATTTTATATGTAACTTGATTGCTTTGATACATGTGATCGGTATGAATGTATATGTATTCATAAGATATTGTTTGTATATTGACATTTATGACCTTTGTTAAATCATGTATTTTTTAATATAATGCACGCGTTTGATTGAATGATATGCTATGTTTAGGTAACATTGTTACTTTCAGATAACCGTCTTTATAGTCGTCTAATGACAACGTCTTGATAATCGTCTTGAATTCAACATCATTTAACAACCAATAACTTCGTCTTTAACACCTGTTGACAACATTCCATTAATGAAGCGAAGAATACTATTAAGACGCGTGTGTTGCCTTGTGTCTTAACCCCCCAAAGATGACCGTGACACTGAAAGCCAAGTAAAAAGGGCATAGTTAACTGCCGAGTGCAGCACATGCAGTATTCAGAATTTCATTTAAAAGGATATATGTCTTTACAATATTATTTTTGCTCACTTTATTACAATATGAAAATAATGCACGAAGGCTAATCCTGTCATAGAATACTTGAGAATGTTCGAGAAATAGGGGCCAGCAGTTTTACTCTACCTATATTCACTCATCAGACCCACCTTCCACTATTTGGAATTTACACCAACTTACTTTCAAAGAGGCCTGGTACTAGCTTGTACACAATGTCCTGTAAAGTGCGGTCGGCCCGAAGATTGAGCAGGGGTTGTGTTTCGTGAACCTTTGTGTTACACGTGGGACAGTGCTTGCTCACCTGTAGATGCTTCACTATACACTTTTTGCAAACTGAAAATAGGAATAATATAGTCTTATCACATCCAATGCAACAAGTTTTGCTTCAGGCACAATAATAACTGGGCAAATTGCCACAATCAAGACCGTTTTAAATGATACTATGTGCAATAGTGCAATATTATAACATTAAATAATGATATTCCACACACACACAAAATTTTACTTTGTTTTTATCCTGAAAATAACTTCCCTCATTCTATATGTTAATGATTAATGGATGTGCAGTTATGTGACTGTACATAATAATAAATATCACAGTATTATTTTGCTGAGAAAAAATCTGTATCTTTTCAATATAAAATTCAAATATGAATTTCAACAGGAATTTGGTTGCTTGAACATGCATTGTGTATAGGATATCACTAATTTCAACAATAAGGCCAGAGATTTTTAAATTTAAGTTTCTCTGACATGTTTGGAAAAACTGTCCAGATGGAGGTGGAAAAAAAAAATAAAGACATTTTTTTCACAATAAACATGACAATAACAATAATAACACAATGCAGCATTTGTTATATAAACACGCATATAAAGTCAACATGATTTACTTTGTACTTCGAATTAATATATGTTTCATTGTGGTTTTATATCATAAATAAATGATTTTTTCAATTGTTTGGTTTATTTATTTTTACAACATTGGTTTTGTTCCATTTTTTTTAGGGGGTTATGATTAAAAAATCAGGTCAGCAGATCCTAGAAACTTACAATAAACAAATATGTTTGTTTCAGGTTACCCAACCTACCCTAACTAATTGACCCAACCCTAGCACATTTTATTGAGTTTGTCAGATATTTTTTTATGTATTTATGTTTTTCAATAATTAAATGATTTTTGGTTAAATAAGTGTTTTGTTTTGATAGCATCCACTTCAAAACAATGTTTAAAGATATTACCAATATGTTTTGCATATTTATTCAGTTGTAGAATCTTCAAGTTGACAATTTACTATAAAAAAAATAATAATAATAAATCCCTACCTACCTTCCCTAATTTTTTTGGTCAAGTAAACCTGAAACAAACATAATTTCTTTACGCTTAACATATAATTTAAGCAAGGTTTTTAAATTTGGGTAAGATGCACACTAGATATTTCATATGGCTTACATGTGTGAAGACATTCCATAATACTGGTGGCATCGATAAAATATCCGACACACAGGGAACAGATAATGTGGGGATTTACATCTGTAATCCTGATGATGATGTCCTGCAATATGAAAAAATATTGTGTGTGCATTAGCACAAGTTGTAATCTAAACCTAGCCAGTCTTCAGCAACCCTACTCTAAAAACAGTTCAAAATCATTTTCACCATTTTACATTAATTTTTAAGGACTTTTCATTTTATTTTTGGCACATATCGAGTAGGTATTCCATTAATTTTGCCCCATACAAATGGCTTATGATCCACCAATTATATGCAGCATTTTTTTACGGCCAATTTGGGGCTGGAATACGGCCCCAATTCCCTGCTTAAAAATTATATATTTTTCCACTGTATTTATATTAAAATGCCCCTAAGAATGTAAGCTTTATGTTTTTTTTATTGACCAAAATTGGACAAAAAATGACTAAGATAGAAGATTTTAGTAAACGGTCCCACCAATTTTTCATCAAACCAAATTAGTGCATAATCTAAGTTATTGTTTGTAGGAAAACTATTCATTAATGTTTTAAAACAAAGTAGACAAAAACATGCAATACTGCTTTTTATAAAAAAAATAATCCCCTTTTGTTATAATACTTTCCATCTGCAGGGTCCCGCCACCTTACCCCCAAAGGTGAAAAATACCCTCATATGTAATCAATTTGACTAAAGCTACCCTCATGTCACCACCTGTTTATTTTTACTATTTATATTAACTGTTTAGTGTAAACTTTCGTGATTAACTTTAATTGTATCTTAAGAAAAAAAACAACAGTGGGTATTCGTTTTACCCCTATGACTATTTCTTTGCATATACTGACATAACACAACTTTATAGTTATACTGGCATGCAAAACAAATTATCCGAAATATGTGAATGTTTAATTTTACACAATTTTAATACGCCGAAAAAAACTGAACTCAATCAACGAACAGATAACCAATTACCTCTTCGATGCCCACTGGATACAACGACATGTTCGACATCATAGCGATTGTGGTGTCTTTTATATTTGAATGTAAAATATATTTTGCAAAAATCTTGTTGTTGTAGTTGTTGTTGTTCGGCTATGGTCACTTTGTACTGACTTAAAAGTCGTTGTCGTCTTGGTGCGATTCCACTACGTAATTTTTCACCAGATCTATACTTTTATATGAGGCGTATCATCACGGTATCCGAGCTTGGAAAGCTGTATGCTGTTCAGTTACTCGTTGATTTCTTTCTAAGAACTGTATCCAAAAATTCTCTTCTAATGCTATTTGATATGCCCTCAATTTATCCAAATTAATTTTATGACCTTAACTGTAGGTCTATAAATATAAAAGTGAAAATCCAGCTGCAGCAGCAGGAGAGAACTCTTATTAATTAGCAGCACAAGGTCCTATTTTTACGGCAAGTGACCACATTTCAAAACAACACAGCACAATGCTGATTACAAAACACATAACAAACACAAAACGCAAATAATATGAATAAAGATGTTGCCTAGTTTACGGCCAAAAGCAAATAACAGTAGAAAACAACAACGTTGTTGTATAGCAATATCGGTCTATGTGAATTTTTCATATGAAGATTGGTATTGAGCTACTTTTTATATGGGCAGTATAAAAGTGTCACTCAATAATTTAGCAGATTCCTCAACAATTATATTTTATTACCTGAGTAACTGTGCTCACGACTAGTCCTGGTATCATATGTTGTGTTCACGCGGGCACGGATAGTGTCAATTCAGTGAATGGGAAAACATTATATTCCATACTGTGCGTGGAGCTGATCTAAATAGACTTTTCCATTTTTAATCAATAATATTTTAAGCTCCTCCTGGTTGTCTGTATCATTACTGATTTCTATAATTCATTGCTGTGGTGTTTATCAAAGGGATTGGTTTTGTGCTGATTGATGAAAACCAGATTAACTGTACATCAGGTGGAAACCAAGACCAAGTAATTTGATTGGATAATCCCCCAAGAAGAGTCAATTTAGGCGCAACAAGAAGAGTCTGTGTCAAATGGTAGCGGATCCGTTGTCTAGTGGTAACGCACTGGCTTCACAACCGAGGGGTCACAGGTTCCAGCCCCCGCTACACCCTAACCTACTAATTCGTCTTTTGCACGAGACGTTAAACCGTGAAATTACACCGAGAAGCATCTGCGACCATTTCGGTTATATTTTTATTGTACCGGGTCTATTTAATTGCTGGAAAGGTAACGCACTCTCGGTATTGCTGGACCGGTAACGCACTCTCGGTATTGCTGGAAAGGTAACGCACTCTCGGTATTGCTGGAAAGGTAACGCACTCTCGGTATTGCTGGAAAGGTAACGCACTCTCGGTATTGCTGGATCCGCCCTATGCTTAAGTATGTCTAGGTACTTTGGTCTTTCCGATCGGGGCTTTGCTGTAAGGCATCTCTTCTAGGGCTCTGTATCGGTAACAAATACATATCGGTTTTCGATACTTCAGGTTCAATATTTATTAGGGATGGCAAAACTATTCGAATATTTGAATATTCGATTGAATGATTGCCATTCGAATAGTTAAAACGCTATTCGAATATTCGGAAATTTGTATTGCTTTTTAAAAACCAATACTTTCCTGATTGTAGAAAGTATTTTTCTGTCAACATAAAGGCAGTATTTCACCAATAGATACCTAATACCGTGTTTTCAATAGTATGGGCCCGTGTCACGTGTCAGACTAAAAGACATTGAATATACGGGTCGGTGTCAGTCGCCTATCGTCTAGTCGCCAGTAATACGCAACTACACCAGACTGTAGGAAAACATAACTGTTAATTGTAATTGCAACTCGCGTTTAGACTTGTGAAAGAAGTTACTACATATAAATTACAGAAGTGAAATCACAAATTTTAGCAGTCATTATATCTGAGAAACTTCGCTCAAACATGCTGATAAACTAATGATTATCGGGGCGTTTTTTAATTGATAAAAATGCGTGTTTTTTTTTTTAACTATTTGATTAAAAGAACAATTAAAATTGGTACTGAAGTTGTTTATGTTTTTATACTGTGCAATAAATTCATTAATTAGGAAGCGCAATTTGTTAATGAAAATATGACGGTACTGGCTCTTTCGGAACTAATATGTCATACAAAAAATAATTATTATGTCTACCAGGCCACAAAGTTCAAAATAGTTAATGCCAATTTATGCAAATATTCAAATATTCGATTGAATGAAAAAGCGAATATTCGAATACCGATTTTGGTATTCGATGCCATTCCTAATATTTATATCATATCGATATCAAGACAAAATGTACACCTTAATTGCAAGTGGTTCCTCATATTTGTTACTATGCTATTAATGCCTGTTCCATACAGAGCCCTTATCTCTTCATATCAGTCACTACACTGTTTATTTTCAGACGCGTTTCTTCGATTTTATTTAATTGCGAATTAATTAATAGTTTCTGGTACAACATTTCACTGATGGACTCTATTTTTGCGTGATATCTTGTCGACGATTTTCTTCTGACGCATCTGTTTCTTTGTTGTTGACATAAAAATCCTGGGAGACTTTAAAACCAAATTTGACGGCGTCGAACACAAAATCCGCCGGCGTGGAAACTTTGTCTAGAAGTGAAAGTGCCACACATGGCCAAACCAGAACGCTGCACACAAAGAAACCCAAAAGCACTCTCGTAACCATAGTCGTACTTTATTTTTCGTCCAATAATGCCTAGGTCACAAACAGAACGGGAACCGTCCGATTTTAAAGAACAGTAAAGCATCGGCAATTTTCGGAATCTGAGAGGCGTCGCGCAATTTATGTAGTTTTTGCCTCGCTTGGTCACAAACTCAAGCGGGCGCCGGACGAGTTTTGCTGACTGACATGGGGAACAAGCAGTTTGAGCAACGGGCGGAAACCGGCCGATGACCGGACGGCGCCCGTTCGGTGAATATTTGAATCGGACTGTCGCCGCGCAGGATTGTCGATGATTGACGCTAAAATGTATATGTCTTGTGATTGTATACATTAGACGAAAGCGATGTTCTGAATTATTTTCAGCTTCAAGTATAATTCAACATGCTAATAATATAGACGTTAACGTCACGTGACGTTCCGCGCAAAGCGCGAAAACCTCGTTACATGAAAGATTCCCAACATACTCTGGGCGGCAAAATGTGAATAAACATATTAATGTACACAAAAAGCATGCATTGAAAACACGAATGATTTAAAGACAATATATGTAATTAGTAATTATGAATATATTTAAATCATTTACGAAATTGAAAGTTCTCAGTCCATGTATCAATTTTATCACAGTAAATTAATTTAACTTGAATCACTTGTTATGTTGAGTCTCTGATTTGATAACAATCACTTCTTATCACATAAATAGTCCCTAAAGAGTTCCGCGTGAATCATCTCGGACGCGAAAAGGCTCTTTACTTGGTTCGCTGCGCCCACGTTCGTCGTTCCGTTGTCAGAAATCATCACGTGCGGGACGGATCGTCGACTGCAATCTACGGAATGCTTGTAGAAATGTTTCCGGAGACAGATCGAGTACGAACTCTAAATGTACTGCACGGGTTGAGGCACACGTGAACAGACAGATGTATTCCTTCGCGTGTCGACCGTTTGTGTAACGTACGTATAACGCTCCGGAAACCCACACTGGTCACAGTCAATGGGGTCGGCATCTTTTACTCCTTGCTGGTAACGTTGGCGGATCTAATGCTGTGTATGCCTTGCCGACGACTCTTTTACATGTCACACATTTTCGCAATACGTGTTGCACACATCGACTGATTGCGGTGATTCAATATTTCTGGCGAATGAACGTGATTGTTGAGTTTGGGCCAGAATGTAGAATTCTCTCGTGGGCGTCGAGTACCATTAATCGCGTGAATGGGTGCTTCTGTAGTAGGAGATACGGAAGCTTCCTAGTCTCAGCAACCGGGGCGTTATGGATACCCCCCCCCCCCCCCCCCACACACACACATCGAAGTAAACCGGTATCATCAATGAACAATTTCAGTTGCTTTACAAGTGTCACTCTCGAGTTACCATCTCTGATACACTGGATTTCTTCTCTGTATGAAGAAATTTGACAACTCGAAATCCTTAGTTTCTCTGCTACAAGTAGCTCAGAAGACGTCAGTGATGTGGGTCGTGATACGCTCTTGTCTTGAAGTCTTGTAGTAGGTATGTCATCACGCGAAGTAATCTTTGCAAAGTACCGCACTTCTCAATATACAGATCAGCTTTTGGACTCCATGAACCCCTTCCGATTGGGGAAATGCCCGCTGTCATTTGGGGGTCCCATGCCGGCCAACTTTCGTGACCGTCACCCATGACGGTCCCTTGAACCGAATATCGTTTCTCATGAACTGAAATACCGCGGGTCAACAGGTCCGCGGTGTTGTCTTGTGTAGGACAATATCGCCACTCGTAAATTGGGTAGGCGTGAGTTGATCTGTGCTGCACGGTTTTTCACGAATCGCAGTAGAGCACGTGTTGAAACTAACCATGCTCATGCTCACCATTCTCCGACACTTACTTTCCCTTGTTTACCCCTCTCTCAGTGTTGCTTCCTTCTTGCTCACTCTTTTTCCTATTCTTTTCACGAATCCTTCTATCCCACTTTTCCTTCTTACTCTTTTTTCTCTCTGTCTCCTTTCTCACCCTCTTTTTTTCTTTTTCACTCTCTTCTTTCTCCTCTATCACTCTTCATTTCACTTGGCATGTCTTCTTCCTCCTTACTCTCTCCAAAATAATCGCTTACACTTCCTTCACACTGTTTCTTCCTGTCTCTCACTCTTCTCGATCTCTTCTTTTTCTACTCATTCTCTCGTATTTTTTTCTCCCGCTCCGTAAATAACTTTAACAAGCGTGTTATGTTCGTAAAAGCTACGACATGACGCCAATTAACACGAAATGTGTATTACTACGGTGTTCCGTTAGGACATCGCGATTTTGAATAGAAATCCAAACCAAGATGACACGATGACGATGGCACTATGATAAGATGGTACCATGACGATGGTGCGATGGTACGATGGTGATGGCACGATGACACGATGGTGATAGTGCGATGTAACATCGCGACGTCGTCATCGCACCGTCGACATCGTATCATCGTGTCATCATCATCGTATCAACCCACCATCATCATCGTACCATCGTGTCATCGCCATCGTCATCGTATCTGGATTCGTGTCATAGTGCAAAAGCTGAGTTTCCAATTATTTAAAAACAAAACAAAACTATATTATACTTTATAAGACAAAATGTACATATCAATCGAACATTGATACTTTAACGCGTAAACAATATCAAAACCACGCTGTTGTTCAGTAACATCCCATGTGGTCGGCATTTTCCTTCTTTGTTCATATGGTCCGCAGATTTCCAATAATCCTTCTTTGTCTATGTTGTCCGCACTTTCCCATATACACTATATCGTCCGCAGATTCGTCCGCGTTTAAGTGCGACCCGATGGTGATGACACGATGGTAAGATGGTGATAACACAATGGTACGATGGTGATGACACGATGGTTCGATAACGATGGTACGATGGTGATGATACTATGGTACGATGACGATGGTACAATGGTGATGACACGATGGTACGATGGTGATGACACGATGTTACGATGGTGATGACACGATGGTACGATGATGATGGTACAATGATGATGACACCGTGGTACGATGACGATGGCACGATGATACGATGACGATGACACGATGGTACGATGAAGATAGTGCGATGATACGATGGCACAATGACGATGTCACGATGGTACGATGACAATGAAATGATGTTACATCGCACAATAACCATCGTGCCATCGCACCATCGTGTTATCACCATCGTATCATCGCACAATTGTCATCGTACCATCGTGTCATCGACATCGTGTCATCACGGTTTACATTTCTATTCAAAATCGCGATGGTCCTAACTGAACACCATATATTACGTTATTACTGTAATTTTCGAAAAACGCGATACTATGAAAAACGCGATACTACAAATAAATCAGTGTCTCCCGTGACATTTCGTAGTATCGCGTTTCGACTGTATCTTCTACTGCGTTCCACCTCAACCCGAGATTTTCGTATCTCTCTCAGTGTCCAGTACGCCGTCTGCACTGGCTCTGTCACGTACCACGCCGTATTGGAGTTTCAGGAATGCAAGTTGAAGTTTGCAGCCGACATCAAATCAATAGTATAGTGATAGAATTTCACGACGCCACTCTCCTGTTGGAAACCGGAAATGATGTTATCCACATATATATATCATGGCGAACATGGTCACTCACCCAGTTGTCCTTGTTGTTGTCTAAATGCTTCACTATGGTTGCACACAGTATGCAGGACGAGTATGTAGCATCAAACAACACCGCTTTAAACCGGTAGGTCATCAGTGGATTGTCTGGGTCACGATGGTCCCGTAACCATAGAAACCAGGTGACACCACGAGCTCTCTCATCCAGTGTAACATGTAGGAAGGCTTTTTCGATGTCCGTCGTCACGTATCTGTTCATTCTGAAGCGCTTGAGAATGCCAGCTTGGTCGTTCAGTTCAGGTAGAGTCGATCGTAGAGAGTCGCTCAGGCTGGGCTCGTTGGACGATCTGCGACAACTGCAATCGTGCACGATACGAATCGAAGTTGCCATCGATTCTTTTCGTACCCCATGATGTGGAATATAGTGCACAGGGTGGTTAGGCTTGATACACTGTATTGGTTATCCTTGTAAGTGATGCAGAAGCTCGTCAGAACCTGAAGTCTTGTCCGTTTCCGGTGTGATACCAATGGACTCCAGTTTCCAAAATCGCTCGATGTCGGCGGCGTTCAGAGTAGACGTCATAACGTTAAACATATGGTGAGCTGTGTGCGTTTGTAGTTTGAAGAGTTCCAGAAAGAAGATATCAGAGTTCTGACTGTACTGCGGTAGGTCCGTTACCTCTAACAAAGTGTATTATCTTCCAATAAGCGTCTGCACCAATCAGCTTGCCAATGTCCAACTTTTCATCTGCAGTGACTGGGTGGGCTAATTTTAAACTGCGAAGGTAAGTTAGGGAAGCTACATTACGCTGTAAGTTCGGAAGCGGGACAGCTATGGTGGGCGTAACGAGGACATCAATCGGGATCTGCTCCTTTCGGTTGGTGATCACGTGCACAGTCTTCAGCAGCACATTAGATCTTGCCTGTGATGGAGAATGCAGAATCGAGTGTCCAGCGACGCTGCCTTGGAATGGAGATGCATCTGGATTCATCAAAGAATTCGTTATCTTTTGCTTACTGATGGCCGTATGATGTTTTCCTTACCGTTGCGGCATCTGTTGAGGGACTTGCACAGCGAAACTTCATGTGAATCTGACAGATAGTTAAAGCACAACTTCTTCTGTTTCACAACCTGAACTCTGACCTCGGTGGTCTTGAAATTACTCATCACTGCAGTCTGTTGCTAAATGTTCACCATCGCAAAAATGACAGGTCGACTTCCGGCGCTTGGTGTCCTGCCTGGGCCTCGACTTGTCGAACTTCTTTCCATGATTCCTACTTCCGGTTTGGAAGAACATATGTGAGCTGTTCACCGAAAGATCACGCATTTCGCCTTCTCGCATGATAGTAATCTCCTTCTCGATCGCACATCTATGGTCGGGTAGTTTCCAACGGCCGCCTCCGTGATCACGTGCCATACTTTGACGTTCTGCAGCCGGCAACTTGTCTCTTATAATAGGAACCAGAAGATTCTCATACGTCTCTTGGCACTCGCCTAGCGATTCCATTCCTCTTATGTTGATTTCAAGTTGGTCGTAAAACGTCTGAAGACTGTCATGGTTGTCCTTCGGTGGCTCTAGTTGGACCAGCGCTTGCCTCAGTGCGACGACTATCTTGTCTGGCTGACCGAACCGTTGCTTAACAAGTCAACAGCTTTCTTGATGTTAGCATTCGTTAACTGGAAACCCGCTATACACGAACCCGCGGCACCATCAACTAACGAACGGAGATATCTAAATTTCTGGACGTCCGATAGTGTGTTGTTTAGATGTACGAAACAGTCGAATTGTGATTAAACTTGAGAAAAAATACGCATGTACGTTGGGTTTAATGTGTGTAATATAGTACGGATTTGCAAGCAAACAACACGCGTTTAATACGAACAATATTTCAAGTTTAATCAAATTACAGTTTATTAGATGCACAGCGTTAAAAATACTTTTTTTCATGTTTTCTTTTCTTTACATAACGACGTATATAGCTCATGTATAAAAGATGATGATGACTACCATCGTTATCATAATTGTCATCGTCGTCAGCAGCAGCAGCAGAGCAACGAGATCAGCATCAACACAGTTTTGCGATGCCTGTAAATGTTGCTGTTGCTATCATTGTTGCTGATGTTTGTGGTTGTATTGATACTGTTGCTGATGTAGTAGTAGTTGTTATATTTTTGTCTGTCCTTATGTATGTGTGCCTGTCCGTCTCCCCGTCCGTATGTTTGTTCGTCCCTCAATCGGAGTAAATTTTTATTTAAAACAATAAAGGGGTCATTATTCTACTGTGGATCAAAATTATTTTGCTCAGTTTACCTTTTCATTTTTTTAATATCATTTTCTATGGCGTCACTTTACTTCGCCATACATATTTTGGCATCAAAAAAGCTCTGACTTGCACACATTGTTGGGACCGTTGCGCCGATTTATTTTTAATTAACTGCTACTACTGCAACAACATCAACTGCTATTACCAGTGCTGCTGCTGCTGCTGATGATGATGATGTTGCTCTGCTACTGATACTGTTTCTGATTCTGGTATTGCTACTGTTACTGCTACTAATAACAATTATGCTTAAAAGTCATCACAGGGCATGCGAACTATATACGTTAAGACGAAATACCTATTTCTAAAGTATATGTATGTATCAAACGCATACAGCTCACACGTAAGCTATGTACGGTGTGAGCTGTATACAGTCTAACAATACACGAAACGAAGCTTTATAACTGTTTTATTTGCTTTTACTAAGAAATACAGCATTTAAGTCACTTTAAAAGTTATTATAATGATTACTAATAAACGAATGTTTAAAACCACAATCAAGAATGTACTTGCATATTATCTACACGAACCTTTAAATACAGTTAAATAAATAATCTAATGTTTACACACGTTTAGTACACATGAAAATGCTTGTAAACAAAGTGGATTCCAATAAAGCCCCTGTCTAGCTATCAGTTATCGCATTACAAAAATTCCGATGTGTTATTGTGTGTTAATTAGAATAATAGCAAATTAAGCGATAACTTACAATGTTTGAATCATTTACTATGTACATATACAATTCGAATATGAACAAAACAGAACAGAATATTTATTTAAATTAAGCATTACAAGCTTATCGTTATACAAACAGACCAAGAAAACATACATGTCATGTGACATGTGAATAATACATTTAAATATTATCAATTATAAATATTTATCTAATTTCAAAAAGTCATAAAAGTGAGAGTGTTTAAAAGTAAACAACATACAGGTTGTTTCCTTGAATTTTAATTTACATCAGTACTGGAAGCTTGACAGGAATGTTGATTAACTTCATACAAATTGGTAGTAACATTTTAAGTCGGAAGTCATTCGATGAGTACAGAGCAATGTATATCTAGCCTATAGGGAACAATAAAAGACATGTGCTCCTATTTCAATATAAAATAAACTAACAGACACAATACGGCTATATTAAGGAAACGTACGTAATCAGTGTTGTTTCCGTAAATATTTAACAGACATATCATATGTAAACAGTCAAAATTAGAATGAAAAAAAAAATGTATACATTATTTGATAAATTAAATTAATGTTTCTCTTAGTTGAAATGCTTTATGACAATATGTTGCCAGCCTTTTTATGATCGATTTATTTTCACATTGCATTAAAGCAATATATTTTACCAAACTTGTGCGAGTATAAAAATATATTGGGATATATTGTTTTCGAATGTGGGTGTATATAGGGCACTTGAGAACAAAATGGAATATGATTGACGTGTGTTGAAACGTCCATTATACCTTCGACGTGTATTAGATACACTTGCTCAAAATACGATTGTGAAATCCACACTTAATATATACCTATTAAAATTAAGATTTCCCTAATTGAATGAATATAAAACTTTAACAGAATAGTCGACCACGACATGTATTATAAATTTAAGAACTAATTGTTTTAAATTAACGAGCTGTTAATATGCCATATTCGGACAACATGGCCAAGATTTGCCTAGTGAACATCATAGTGACTAAGCTGCAGAAAACACACAATATATTCCGTTAATATGCACACTGAGGCCAAACAATTAACGGCTCGTTTCCGCTTACGTCTTCAAAAAAAAATCTAGGAGAGGAGGTAAAATTATTTTTTCTTTAACTTATTTTTCTTCGCTATGCACCACACAGTTTAAATATATTGGGCTGCATGTTAAATGTTTAAACGCCTCCCAACAAAACAAAAATTGTACCTTAACTATGTCTGTGGTCGTTGAAAAAGAGATATCTGTCAAGAAACTTATAATATAAGCGAACACTGCTCTTTTCCCCCGAAAATAAGAAAAAGTTAATGATTGATAGGCAGAAAACCTGCTGTTAGGGTCGACGGAAAAAAAAGGTGTGTGTGTGGGGGGGGGGGGGGGGGGTCGGATAAGCGGAAACCAACAACTTTTTTACGCCTTATGATTCTGCGATTCACTACTCTTTGCAATGTTTTGAAAGTAAGATAATAATTATTTCTCAAAAAATGAGGAATATTCACTACTTAGTTAGCATGCTCTCATGATCAGTATCCAACAAGTTGTAAAATAAATAGGTTATGTTATTATTGGTTTTCAGGGGTGTGCAAATATCAAATTGTTAACTTGTCCATGGACAAGTTCATTGCAAAATCCCACTTGTCCGCAAACAACAGTCACAGGTCCAAACAAAAACAGAGTTTTTATTCCAGGCCTTCCTGATATATGTTTTCATTAAATTATTAATAAAACAATTTGTCATTTAAATGTATAAGGATATAATAATATTATAATTAACTTCCAGCTTAAACATAATTTTTACACCCTGAAAATGTATTTGTCTATGACAGGAAAAATCCATTTGTCCGACAGCAAAATTACCCGCGTCGGACAAGTCAGGTATAGGACTTCCACACACCTGGTTCTGTATAACGTGTTGGTTAATGCAGATGTTTGCTTTTATGCCACCGAATTCGCTATAAGTAACACTATTTCCAGCATACTAACTATATATATAATTGGAATCGTTTTTACAAAGCATAGTTTTGCACGACTTGTTGTTCTCTTAAACCATTTAATACGTAGTAGACCAATAATGAAAATGTATTTTTTATTGACACTGTGAATAACATTTACACAAAATGCACGAGTCAACCTTCTGTTATATATATATATACCTTTGATATATTAAGTATGCATTACTCGATGAAATATCAATCTTACAAACTATGAAAACACACGTTATAGACGCTTTTTTCTGTTTTCGAAAGATAACTGTGGATATTACTATTTGATGTTCTGCAAGACGTACTTTTTTCAAACATGAACAATTTGATATTAAGAAAAATTGTTTTATATATAGTTGACGCTTATTTTTGTTGGATCAAATTAAAAGCAGGAAATTCTTTAAGAGTCAGGAAAATACTCGATAAAAAAGACGAATATTGCTTAATTATTAAATAGTATTTTTTAAAATTTAATTCATGCTCAGACTGAGTGACTTTTACGTTCTAGCATTCACGAATTATTATTTGTTATCATACATTCAAATGATTGTTCTGCTTGTTCATTTGTGTACACATTGATATACAATATTGTTTAAAATTCCACGTGTAATGAAAATAATCTACAATTGAAGGAAATAACAAATATTTATATTGATTTACACAAACTTGTGTTAATGAAAAAATAATTTAAGTTCGATCTATTGTTGTTTATCGGCCAATAAACAACGATTTGGCGATTTGGACGACAAACAGTTGTTTATTAGCAGATAAATAACGATAATACAAAAATTATTTTGATTCTAACATGATTTGACATATTTTTTGCAATTGTAATTAGAACAACTTTTTTACTTTGACTATAGAAAAATTAGCTAATATCATGTTAGCATAAATATTATATGTATTGTTCCACCATATACTAAATATAACATATCAGTTTCTCATATACTTATATGTACATCCAATAAAAATACATTTAATGCTTTAATTCTTTAGTTCAATATCGAGACGTTGTGATTACGCCATCATGGCCGAGGCCTTAAAGTGCATGCATAGGGATGGTAGTTACATAAACCCGACACCAACTTGCTAATGTGTGTACCACTGCGGTCAAACATGTTGTCAACACCGTAGTCATCCGTGTATTTCTTCAAAGAGTATGCATCAGCGTTTGCTGGTTGGGAAGGAGCATCAATATATTATTCGGAGTTGTGTCCGCGTAATTCTATATTCTGTTTGCGCCTGTCGATGGGTTGAGGTCCTGTACCTGTTTTATGTACACGTGGTCCACAACCTCAAGCATTGCCCAAGAATCGCGTCCATATATTCCGCAAAATCGTTCTACCACGAGGTGGTTAATATGCAATATTTGGACAACATGGCCAAGATTTGCGTTATGAACATCAGAGTGTCCAAGCAGCATAAAACGCAAAATGTATTCCGTTAATATGCACACTACAAAAATAATCGTCGTTTTCGCTTACTTCCCCAAAAATATTTAGGAGGAGAGTTAAAAATAACATTTTTTCTTAACTTTTTTTTCTTCGCCTCATATTCACCACACAGTTTCAGTATATTGGACTGCATGTAAAATGTTTAAACGCCTCCAAACGAAACAAAAACTGTACCTTAACTATAAATACGGTCATTGACAAAGAGATTTCTGTCAAGAAACTTATAATATAAGCGAACACTGCTCTTTTCCCCCGAAAATAAAAAAACGTTAATGATTGATGGACGATAAACCTGCTGTTAGGGTCGGGGGAAACAATTAAGGAGGGGGGGGGGTCGGATAAGCGGAAACCAACAACTTTTTTACGCCTTATGATTATGCGATTCACTACTCTTTGGAATGTTTTGAGAGTAAGATAATACTTGTGACGGAAGTCTTTTCTGAAAAATTGAGGAATTTGCACAATTTATTTAGCAATGCTCTCATGATGAGTATCCAACAAGTTGTAAAATAAATAGGTTTTGTTATTATTGGTTCTCAGAGCTGTGAAAATATCAAAATTGTTAACTTGTCCGTGGACAAGTTCATTGCAACAATCTATTTGTCTGCAAACAACAGCCACAGGTCCAACAAAAAATGAGTTTTATCCCAGGCCTTCCTGATATATATTGATATTAAATAATTAATAACACACAATTTGTCATTTAAAAGTATGATATAATAATATCATAATTAACTTCCAACTTAAACATAATTTTTACAACCCGAAAATGTACTTGTCTATGACAGGAAAAATTCATTCGTCCGACATTAAAATTACCCGCGTCGGATCAGTCGGGCATAGGATTTCCACATCCCTTGTTCTGTATAACGTGTTGGTTACTACATATGTTTGTTTGGTGCATATATATTTCTTAAGACACATATTGCTTAAATTATTGAATAGTAATTTTTAAAATTTAATTCATGCTCAGACTGAGTGTCGTTCACGTTGTAGTATTCGTGAATTATTATTTGTTATAATAAATTCAAATGAACACTTATTTATTTCCGCTTGTTCATTTGTGTACACATGGATCAACACAATGACCATTAAGTAAATAAGAAACACTGTATCCCTACACCCCTTAATGCTTAACAATACATTAATGGCCGTATACAGTTTATTGACTACCAGTATGATGTATTCATTGATATACAAAATTGTTTAAAATCCACGTGTTATGAAAATAATCTACAATTGAAGCAAATAACTACAACAAACTGGGTTTATAATTTAATTTCAGAAATAGCTTTTTAAGTACTTATCTTGCATATATGGACAAATATTTATATCGATTTAAACAAACTTGTGTTAATTTCGATTTACCGTTGTTTATCGGCCAATAATCAACGATTTGGAGTTCTGATGCGCAGGAATTAAACCACGAGGGCGATAGCCCCAGTTGTTTAATAGCCACGCATCAGAACGACAAACAGTTGTTTATTGGCAGATAAATAACGATAATACGAAAATTATTTCGATTCTAACATGATTTGACATATTTTTTGCAATTGTAATTCTTTAGTTCAATATCGAGACATTGTGAATACACCATCATGGTCGAGGCCTTAAAGTGCATGCATAGGGATGGTAGTTACATAAACCCGACACCAACATGCTAATGTGTGTACCACTGCGGTCAAACATGTTGTCAATACCGTAGTCATCCGTGTATTTCTTCAAAGGGTATACATCAGCGTTTGCTGGTTGGGAAGGAGATTCAATATCTTCTTCGGAATTTTGTCCGCGTAATTCTATATTCTCTTTGCGCCTGTCGACGGGTTGAGGTCCTGTGCCTTTTTTATGTACACATTGTCCACAACCACAAGCATTGCATATGAATCGCTTCCATATATTCCGCAAAATCGTTCTACTAACCTGTTGGTTTTTAAATTGGTGGTGCGCAGTGGAAGCAACAATACCCTCCGACCTATCTGGGCTGTGATCGTTATGTAAATGTATCCGTTTGGGCCTGCTGCAACCTGTTTTAATGTTACAGAATGAGCGCTTCTGAAACTTTTGTTGTAGCTGTTGGCCTTTGAGTATTTCGAACAACAATTTATGAAATGCCGTTGGTAGTTCTACCTCTGGTGAAAGTTTTGTTTCTTCTGGTCCATTTTCCTAAACGAATTATAAGTATTCTTAAAAGGTATCATTTAATGCAAGAATTGGACTGAAATGTTATAGTCTAAACCGCTTTCTTTTATTATAAAACATTTAACTGACAAAATTAATTTGATATGCAATATTGGTCATCATCGACATGTACGACCACCTACGTTACAGACTACCAATCAACGTTCAACAGTTTCGGTAGTCGTACAAATAATATTACTATAATTTATTATCATGCATATGTAATGCGTTTTATAAAATAATTTAAAACGGAGTTTAAGAAAAGCAGTCATTTGTTGCTGTTACATCAAGACACAAATATGCTGCACAATGCAATTACATGTAGTATAAAAGATTGAAATGACCATGCAAATCTAAGATCTGGACATAAACATAATTCATCATATAAAACATATGTATATTTATTAAAATTTATGTTTTGTTATTTACATATTTGTAGAATAAAGTATAAATTACATTTTTCAAATACAAACCCGTTCAACAATATTATATTATACTATTTACCTTGTTATGTTTGATTACTTCCCTTTATCCGTGAAACATCTATACTAAGAAACGTCCAACGTGTATGTTTTTCTTAAGTTTAATATAGTATTACTTTTTCAGTTTGTTGGCGCTTTATTCAACCAAATAGATATTATTTATTACATACAGTAGCATATCTTTATTAAGGACACAAAGAAGTTTACACCATAACGGTTTAACAATGGAGTTTGGAACTTCTGATTTCGGTCATTTCACCATAATACAGTGTTAACGTAACCTATTTTTGAAGTATTTAACGTTTTTAAGAAATAATCTGACTATTTTTATGACCCTCTGTCCATCATTGCCAAATTATGATTACAGTATTATAATAATTCACTCTTACATAAATGCATACAACTTGAGTGCTTTCCTTGATATCACTACCGAACGATTATTTTTTCAATCCGCTCAATTATCATTCTTAATGAAATATACTTGGGTTTATGTTACGCTGACATCACTTTGACCTACCGAATAACTTGAATATTCCAATTATATGTATAGGAAAAAAGAGAATAATAGCGCATCATGCATGTCACAGGAGAATGAACAGGGGGGGGGGGGGGGGATAAATACTGCTCAAACTTTTGATAAAGATCGCTTGTTTTATAGGTTTTAATTTTATCGTGTGGTTGTATTTGTTCAAAATATGTGTGATTTATTCTTGCCATAAGTATGAGTATTATTCATTTATTATTTAAAAAATAATTGTCGATTTAGAGTTGTTTATCGGCTAATAAACAACGATTTGGAGTTTTGATGCGTATGAATTAAACCACGAGGGCGTTAGCCCAAGTGGTTTAATATAAC
This sequence comes from Congeria kusceri, assembly GCA_027627225.1. NCBI lineage: Eukaryota > Metazoa > Mollusca > Bivalvia > Myida > Dreissenidae > Congeria > Congeria kusceri. The sequence goes on along the minus strand of CM051034.1, from coordinate 48,169,668 downwards.
GCACCGGACCGACAAATCGTTGTTTATTAGCCGATAAACAACGATCATGCGATAATGATATCGATTCTAACATGACCTGACCACATTTTTTTGCAATTTCAATGCGAACTATATTTTACAGTTTCGGAACTATCTTTTCGGGTTGTTTATTGGTAGTTAAACAACGATGAATTTTGTTCTTTGTCTATAGAAACTCTGCGCGTGTCATGTTAGAATATTTCGTGTCTTGCCTTATACATTTCAAAATTAATTTCTCATTAGAAACACAACGACAACATTTGCAAAAGTTTAAATTTCATTTTTATCATAAAAACATGGTAACAACTTTATATTTGTAAAATTATATAAATGTAAATCTTTTTCGTTATCGAGTAATTTCAAAATTTAAGTGATTTTTTTAATCACGAGATAGGGCAAGTTAGTGGCATCCGCAAGTTAGTGGCATCCTCAAATTAGACAGTTTTGTTCAGAGTTAAATCAAGAATTAAGAGAACAAACTTTGAAAAAAATTAAGGAAAGTCACATGCATTTTCAGAAGTCGATTAAGTAATTCAATTCAATAATTAAACCATGCTAAATAACGCATTCCAATATTCTAAATAGTTCATGCTTTTCTGTTAAGCAATGTCCTAATTTGGTTACGCCGTTGGCCGGATGGAGCACGTTTCCCAAGACTGCTGCAGCCGAACATCCCGTTTCTACAAAGGACCTCTTTCTCCGCCGACGACTCGCTGCTTGTATAGCCTTTCGCCGATCGAAAGACTATTCTTTTGCCGGGATTACCACATCCAAAAAAGCCATTACAAAAAGGTCTTTTCGAGATAGACGAACCAAGAGAAGATTTGTCATGCACGCGTTTGGACAGGCGAGAAGGAAGTGATAATGATCGTTTTCCATTCACACGACCGCAGCCAAAAAAGCCGTTACAAAATGGCCTTTTGCTTACCAGAGGTGCATCATACCCATTGACTGAAGACAATGTGTTAATGGGTTCGCTAAGCGAGTCAATAGACGCTGACGCCCTAAGATGACTCTTAAAAGCTTCTAAATCCTCCATTGATGCCATCGTTTCTTCCCGTGAATCCGACTCCATAACAGGTCTTTCATTTCCTAGCAGCTGTAAACAGTGTATGAAACATATATCATCCGTTCGTAAATCCGTACCAATAAAGATGCACGTACAGATCAAGTGAAATAACGATATGAAACCAAATGTCATGCAGAGGATATTTGTTGGTTTCGGTAGAATATTGATTTTAATTCAATAATGGTCATACAAATTTATATTTTCTCGAGTGGCGCACGAGTAAATGATCACGAGTAAATCAAAATCGATATTTTACCGAATATATAAAGCTTCATTTTTAATTTATTCATAAAACATGTGTTATGTTGGTATTTTCCGACATCCCAGCGAAAAATGTTTTAAAACATTGAATTACCAATTGTATTTTCACTGTTTTAAAACTACATTGACCATTTTATTTCACTGACATTTCCCGATAAAACACCGGAAAGCATTACATAACTATATTTTAATATACGTTTTCAGTTTGTACCGAGACTTCGCCAGTTAACTTAAAATAATTAAATACCATTCACAACCTCACATGCCTTACCACGTGCTCTTCTGTGTATACTATGTTAAACGAGTGATATTCTTGCACAATTATTGGTTTATACGCTTAACTAAATTTCATTTGACTGAAATTTTTGGAAACGTTGATTCAACTGGATTGTTCTGATTTCGAAAATTTTCTTCTATTGGTTAAATTAATGTATATAAAATATATTATTTATAATTATTTTTTATAATAACGAAGCATTAAATATTTTAGTGTGCATATTTTTCTTTCAGTTAAAAACTAGTATATGTTTTAATTGTATGCTAAAAGACATTATACAAATTAAGGATTGAATAACATAAGAACCGAGACTTAACAGTTATGAATGGCATCGTGCGATAATAATATTTCAATTACGTTAGTAAATACAGACACAAATATACGAAGATATAGCACAAACGTTTTGAATAATTATTTACAAAATCTAAACAAAATTTAAAACTATTACATACTATTATTATGTTGTTATTTTTTCTACTTATTATACATTTATTTGGCATCTTTTATGATTTTCAAGCTGACCACATGGTACCTGAGCAAATGTGTCCTCTGTGAAGTCGTCACTTGGTGGCGCTGCTGCTGCGCGTGCAATCGTCACCATGGTGATTAGGACTAACAGGCTGTGGGTCATAGTGCCTGGGTGTTCTCCTTCAACCTTTCGTTTTAGAGATGTGTGTCTTAAGATGAGCTTGGAACTGAATAACAAGCATTTGTAAAAAATGAATCACTTCACTGTTCAACAAAGATAGCGGTCTGTTTCATTCGTCCAGAACTTTGTTTGAATAAATTATATTAGTGTATGCATTAATATCATATTTATATTTAGTTGTATCATTAAAATTAGACATTGATTAGAACGTTATATTCTAATAACATTAAAAAGGGCATATCAATCTTGCCTCTTAAACTAATGTTAAGTTAATTTTGTAATGTGTTTATATACATGTATGTATTAACTTTATTCATGATAACTAGATACCGATATATTTTATAGAACAGTTTATTTACTCCGTAAGCACATACAGCTCATTGTCATCTACAAACAAGCGCATGCGTCAGAAAAACAAGCGCATGCGTCAGAAAAATAAAACTTTATATTACGTTAACGGGTACATTGTCAATTGTATGAGTAACAACCGTTTCAGTTTCACTTATTTATTTGGTCTGCTTAATGAGAGGAATCGGTTAACGATGTCTATACATGTGAGAGTTTGTTTCTATGTAATACGATTCGATTACAGCTGACGGGGATCAAGAAAAGTTATCTCAAGATGATGTATAATATATTTTATTGTTCTTAAGTCGAGTGCTTTACAATGTGCGATGCCGTTGTTTGTAGCACTATTCTTCGATTTTACATTACGCTTTCCAGTAACAGTTTCATGTTAACACAACTGACAAAGTAGGTAATCAGATCTGGCCATTTGTTAGTCCAATTTTTAGGCCATTGTTCCCCACAATGAAGGGAAGAGGAGTGTGGGGCGAGTTTTGCTCTTTTCAATTATTGATATATAAACACTAGAGGACAAAATGCAACTATTAGGAATAATGTTTTGTCCTGCTTGTAGCCAAATTGAGAGGGAAATATTCATAGACGCTGGCATCACCCTCCTAGAGAACTTCGAAAAAAAGGAGAGAAAAACAGCAACAACAGCTGTACATTTTGTATATGCATTGACCTTAAAACAATTTCGTGAAAGGATTTAACTTGGCCCATATCCACAAGCACTTAAAAAAATAAAAAATTAACCAAATGTCTTTAAATCGTAAAATTCCGTATGTCTGCGGCTGGTTCATTTAAAGTTTATTTTGTCTTAAAATGGTTTTAATCTGATAAAAAATCAACGGTTGCATCTTATTTTACCATGTTTCAGATAGAAATAAGTTTTATTTTCACTTAAATATTACCTTTGGTAAAATTTTCCTAAGGAGCTTTGTGGATATGACTCCTGGATATTTAAGTGTATGTATTTGTATGCATTTAATTGTCGTTTAAGTGTATGTATTTGTATGCATTTAATATTTATTTAAGTGTATGCATTTGTATGCATTTAATGGTCATTTAAGTGTATGTATTTGTATGCATTTAATGGTTATTTAAGTGTATGTATTTGTATGCATTTAATGGTCATTTAAGTGTATGTATTTGTATGCATTTATTAGTTATTTAAGTGTATGTATTTGTATGCATTTAATGGTTATTTAAGTGTGTGTATTTGTATGCATTTAATGGTTATTTAAGTGTATGTGTTTGTATGCATTTAATGGTTATTTAAGTGTATGTATTTGTATGCATTGAATGGTTATTTAAGTGTATGTATTTGTATGCATTTAATGGTTATTTAAGTGCATTTTAATAGGTCATATTCTGGTTCATCCAAGGGTTTTATGGATACTTCGACAACAGTAAATAATATTTTGATAGTATTTATTGCATTGCTATATTATACTATTTTGTATCCATTTGTGAAGATCTAAAATAGATTCGACTTTTAAAAAACTATAGCATCCAGTGCCCGTAGGATAAACTGGAAAATACATTCTTATTTTAATAATTTTTTACATCAAATACTTCAAAGAAAGTTTAATTTCTTGACACGATTAGACGCTAGTAAATCTTCTTCAAGCAGCTTAATCATTATATAAAATAGCATTTCCTTTGTATAAAATAAGAGATTTTTAAACAGTGCTGTCACACGAAGCTTTGTAATGCGAAACACGGCTTTCCTATTTAGCAAAGCATAAATTAAGCATAAACATTGAGCAGGTTTGCAGCAAATCATTTCATTTGCCCTTCAATTAGCAATCATTAAGACAATTACAGTCAATTAGCTTTGGTGGAATTACGACAACTTCAGTTAGCAATCATTAAGACAACTACAGTCAATTAGCTTTGGTGGAATTAAGACAACTTCAATTAGCAATCATTAAGACAACTACAGTCAATTGGCTTTGGTGGAATGTTTCACCAAAAATGTTAAACAAATAACGTAAAACCAAAGTCATAAAGTGTTCAAGACTAGTAAAATATTAGGATTTGGAAAACAACAAATTTTAACAACTAACAAAAAAGATTGCAAGTTAGTGTCACTAGTAAAAACATGATACAAGAGTAATAAAATATTTAAGACTGGATTTCCAGATTGAGTCTCAAGTAACTTTAACTCCTCTCAGCTATTGTATTATCACTAATCTCCATTTTCTGCATCACTGGTTACCAGTTGAAACCGGTCGATACGATGGAACCCCATTTGAGGAAAGAATATGCAGACTTTGTAACTCTGGTCAAGTTGGCTCCGAACATCACTATCTACTAAACTGCGATTTCTTTAAATCTGAAAGAGAACAATTCTTAGGACATGATCTTTATGATGCTACTCTTATTAAAATCCTAACATCTAATTCCTTACAACTATTACAGAATACAAGCAAATTTATTCGCTTCATATTCAGTAAGTTTAAGCGATAGCAAGTTATCTATTTAACTACCTGTTTTTACCAATGCCACCAGCTAATACACCAACTCTAATATTGTAGTTTGTAACAATACTGCCTTTTATTTCAATGTATTTTTATTGTTAACAGCATAACATATTTACATATTATCTCAATATACGTGACCGTTTACACTTGTGTAATCAATATATCAAAATATTTGTCTGGTCACAAATGTATATATTTTTGCATGTATATACTAATCACATTATTTACTTTAATTAGAAAAATATATGCATGTAAATATAAACTGTGCAATGTAAATAATAACTTCATTCTGTATTTGTACCAAATGATAACTGCATAATTATATGTCAATATTAACGTAAGATTGCTATATACTTATACTCATATAACAGAAATAATTGCAGCATTATATAAGAGTAGTTCAAAATGGTACCACTCAAGTACAAGTGTTAACATTTTAAATATTTTTGCCTGCTATATTGATATTATATTTCAATTAAGGCAATGGAAACAATTGTTGCATTCTAAAATGAGTGCAACTGATACCTATATTTCACCTACAATCCTGTTTCTTTATCCTAATTAATATAGCAGTTCTAGTACATAAATTAATAATTATACCTTTGTTACTTCCCTTTAAACTTATCCAGCACACAAATTATAATTTGCTTTTGCCCCATCAGTCATTTAATGTTAACCCCTCAGATAACGGCATTCTCCATTGTAATCCTGCAATGCAAAGCTGATTAGAGTAATTACCACACACAACAGGTCCTCCATCTTGCCTTTGTGTTCAACATCGACCTCGCCTGCAGGTGCACTCAAGCGTAAATCAGGACAAAAATAACTGCTGTTGACTGAAACCGTTCAAGGCCGTCGCCGCCGGACCACTTTTTCGGCCGATTGAAGTATTTGGCCAGACCACCTTTTTTTCCTTAAAAGTCGTATTTTATCAGGTTTTCTGTCTAAATTTCATGTCGAAAAGTGGAATGTTGTTTTACAGCGGGGCAATACAATTGCGTCCGTCCGTATACCACAGAGTGCGTACAGATAAGATCTTAATCACTATTGATTGATGCGCACATTGTGATGAAACTGCGCTGTATAAACAAATTATATACAAAATCAGGTATCCAATTGATAATCTTAACTTGCCAGTCATAAACAATAACGAATATTTGCAGGAAAATAAATGTTTTATATAAATGATGTTTCGTTTATAATAACAATTGTACTTTCAATTAGTTATGTGCAGATGTTTGAAGTCTGATATGAAATATATAAAATAGTTTTTAAATCGAAACTTGAAAATATTTTATTGTATTTTTCCTGTCAATTACGCCAGACAATAGATAAGTTTAAAAAGTGAGAACCAACCACGACGGCGTGTCCATTTAGTTGCGAAATAACAAAAGGTGCGAATCTCCGTTAAGGGTTGTGAGGTTGCTTTTTTAATTGGCATTAATTGACACTATAAGGTGGCTTCTAAAGCATGCCCCCCGTTAATAGTTGTGATTGTTTTACTTTGACGTTAATTGTCAAATATCTGGCAAAAAACATATAAAAATGAGCAAAATAACCGGCGCTGGCAGCGTACGATTTAAGGTTGAAATATGCCGGACAACGCTCCTACGAGCATTCCAGAATAAAAAAAATTTAGGGGGAGCATGCCCCCGGACCCCCCTAGTTGAACCGGGTTCGATGTGCAATTTGGCCGGACCACCTTTCAAATGGCGGCGACGGGCCTGCCGTTACAAAGCTAGCTCCAGCACCATAAACGCTAACGCACACAGTCTTTCGCAACAACATGTCTTTTAAGTATTGATAATGAATTAAATTTCTGACGCAAAATGTAAACCTTTTAAAACGCGTAGTCGTTTCAATTTCTCAATCCGAAACGCCGCGTGCAAACGAAAATACGTCACCGCACAACTATGATCACAAACCACTAATTATTTTTACCAGTGCTAGTATTAAAATGCTCTTATAAAACTGTACTATTATTTGTTTCTTAAATGCCACTATTATGATGATTATGATAACTATGACGATTATCATTATTATGATTATTATGATTAGTATAATGATTTTGAATATGATATGATAATGATTGTGATTTTGATAATTTTATCAAGTTTTTGGTATTTTGATTTTGATTATAGATCTCACATTATTGCTATTATTATTATTATTATTATTATTATTATTATTATCATATGTTCCGACTATGTATCTTATTATTTAAATACCCCCCGTATATCATCTACACAATTGTGTTAACGTAAAAATTATCGGAAGTTACTAATTTACTAACAATTTTGCTTTGTTATATTGCCCTAATTGTATATGTTATATACTTGGGTGAAAATAAAAGTCTTGTTCTGTTCTGTTCTGTTCTGCATATTCAGCTCAAGAATAAACACGGGCTTTTTAGGGGTAAACTAGGTAAACAGACAAGCATACACTACTTGGGTCAATCAATTAACATTAATATAATTGACATTTGTACAACTCTATATTCTACCGACATTTTTGGTTATCCAAATTATAATGATTGAGGTGTGTATTCTTCTGTTCGCAACTTACGCCAATTTAAAGAAAAGTTGAATAATTCTGTAAATGTTACAGTTACCATAACGCTGCAATACGATGATAAATGTATTTGTGCGTGTCGTGGAAAAAACCGGAAAACCCCGGGCTTAATGCATCTGCTTAAGTATAGTCCTTGATCAGCCTGTGCAGTCCGCACAGGCTAATCCAGGACGGTACTTTCCGCTTGTATGGTGTTTTCCATTTCAATGAAGTCTCTTCTAAACATAAATCCACTGTCGGCGGAAAGTACCGTCCTGGATTAGCCTGTGCACATGCATTCAGCCCGGTTTTCCCACGTCACGCCTCATTTGCATTTATAGATGAAACGTGTTCATTTTCACCGCATCATTGTAGACGTATCCATTTTAAGTAACTTTTACGTAACTTATAATTTCAAGTTAATCGTTTGCAGTATGTGATTTAATCGATGTGTTTTGACAAATATGTGAAGTACGTATATTTTTTTTTTCATTTCATCTATCAAGTCATCTTGGTCTAATATTAAATAAGCATAATAATTTGATGTCAAGCACATGGTAGAAGCTTTTAACGCATGAGAACATTACATTTTTAGATTCACAAGTATGAACAGATAATATATAATTACACAATTATAATATAAATAGTTTCACTGTTAATTAAATTAAATAAATTAATATAAATTATATATTTTTGTGACGTGTACGTTCATAGTATGATTTCATTTTTAGGTCTTATCGTTGGTGTGTAGAATATGTCAATGACCAACGGCTCTATGAAATAAACTATATAACTTTGATGCTGACGCAATAAATTTCATGAGTATATCGATTATATAACAACACATACTTTTTTCAGCAAATTATCATACCAAAGAATGATGATATACACACCAGCTACAATAACTATGAGTACATCATATACCTTCATATGACGCACCGTGAAATCAAAGTTCACGGAAATAAAAGCTGTTTTTTTTCTGGTTCCATCTGCAAGTTGTTTATTAGTTAGACGACATGTATTTTTGATTTGTGTAATTTATTTAAATGTCTGTCCTCCCTGTGTTGCCAAACATTTGACATTATTTTACAAAAATAAATAAATGTGTCAAATTATGACATAAAAATGGAAACGAGTACGTTCTGCTGGACACGTTTTAAAGCGACAACACAAACTACTTTAATGAAATACATATGAGCCGTGTCGTGGGAAACCCGGGGATTAATGCATGTGCGTAAAGTGTCGTCCCGGATTAGCCTGTGCAATCCGCACAGGCTAATCCAGGACGACACTTTCCGCTTTTATGGTATTTTCTATTTCAATGAAGTCTTCTAAACGTAAATCCACTGTAGGCGGAAAGTGCCGTCCCGGATTTATCAGGAACGAAAATTTTCGCACATGCATAAAGCCCGGGTTGCAAGTTAACATTTACAATATTACCTTTTTGCTCAAAATATTTTTTACATGACGGGACTCGAACCAGCAAAAGCTAGGGTGACGTGACGAGCATAATAGCACTTAGCTATTTCCTCATTAATATTTTATAGGTAGAAATTACTGCTTCATTGAAAACCCTGCTTTAAATATCATACATCACATGTAGCATTTTCTACCCGAAACCCGAAGCACGCTATCGGAAAATCACGAATGCTGGCCGAGGATATAAATTCAAACTACCGTAAAATTATTCATGTTTTGACAGTTCAGTAAAAACGGACTATAATTAATTGTTATTTAGTTGTAATAGTTTGTGTTTATATTTTAATAGTTGTTTCCAAAAGGATATTTTCACGGTACTATTATAACTATCTCTCGATTATTTTCGATTATACCGATTATACAAACGTACATAGACATATATCATTCGATAAAAATATTCATATAAGCAATGTATTTCAATTTAAAATTCATCGCCCGTTGTTCTATTCATATTTATTTTTATGCATGCATATGTCTTAACCAAGATAAATATACTACTGTTTATAGCATTATAACATTTTCGCGAGCATTGATCACTTTTCGTCTTTCATAACGACATGAAATAAAAGTCCGCTGTTAGTAAAACGCGTTTTATGTAAGAATTATTGAAAATAAATTAGATTTAAATTCACCCACAGGAAATTTTGTAGACTAATTGTAGGAACTCGTTGCATAAAAACCAGGACAGTATAAGACATAATGTACAGTCTCACGACCGATTTTAAACCCAAATTATAAAAAAAGTCGCATGCTAAACATTTAGTATGTACATATTTGTATGCTTGTACCACAAATACAGACCAAGAGGTTTTTTTTTTAATATACACATATATAGTTTTCCTACTTTTGTTAAATTATTTAAATTTAAAAGAATATAGATATATACATATGTTTAAATTAAACAAATTAGGAATTTCTATAACATACATTAGCACGGTAATATTATTTTTGTCAGTAAATGTTAAAATAAATTTAAAATAACTATACTGTAACAATGAATATTCCACAACATTTATAAAAGGTATTTTAAAAAAGAACTTAACCAGTTTCTGTTGCTGTAAAATTATCTCGCAGCCGAATTCTCAATGTTACATCATGGCTATTCTCGCCCTTTTGCATGTGTATAATATTTCCTGGCAGTCCAATTAGTCATTATGAATTTATAATGATGTATTCGACAGTGATAAATGCCATGGTTTCCGCATTCTAGATTTGTTGACTATTATTAAAGGCCAGAGCATGATTATCCCATATAACATATAATGAAACGCTTTGTTTTCGGAATTTATACCGTTGTGGTCCGTAAAAGTATTCGCTAATTGTTATGAGTACCATTGTAATATATTCTGAATTAACGATATCTCTGAGTAAAACAGTTATTCATACCCTATATGCAGGTCTATATACACCATAGAAGTGCTTTTATTAAAGTACGGGTGGTTAATTGCCGTATTATTTTTGGACGGTTTCCAACAAACAAAAAGCAGTTATATGAAAATAGTTTTAGTCGTCAGGAAAAAGGGAACAAATACAAAGTATGTTCACTATGATTCGAAATCTCTCTTATTGTAAGTTTTACCTGATATGTTGCAATTTTTGTTCTCATAATTAATAAACAAAAGCCTTGAGAACGAAAATATTAATGCACGAATAATATTCAGTTGTATACTAGTAAGCCAACACATCTGTGTTCAACCTATATATGCATTTATTATTGTAGAAGTCCTAAAGCAAGTTTCTTTATTGTGTATAAGCTAACAAATTGTCGTTTCACCATACACATACATTTTCACGAACACTCGGAATAAAACATATTTAATAATTTAATTGCAGTTCATAGTTCGTGGATAGAATCTTTATTATTTCTTATTACTGCAACGTTTTGACATTGTAATTCCATTATTATTTAGGATACTTGTATTAACTCATATCGGGTAATAAAAGCCAAAACGAAAATCATATAGTACAGCAGATGCAAAGGTCAAATATATTATTACGCGTAATCGAGTCCCGATTCAAGGCAGCCAAAACAAAGAGTATTCACAAATTTTCCGTTCATTTTCAATGACTTTAACGATAGTATAAAATTAGAAACTTAATAAATCTCAAATAATATATATTAATAATATATATTCAGTTATTAACTGAAAAATAAACCTTAAACGAAGCATAGTGGTCTACAAGAATTAATATATTTCTACATAATATGCATCGGAGACAGCAAAAATATAAATAGGAAAAAACACACTTATCAGTGAAGATATCAGTTTACACACAGTGGTGTTTTTAATACATTTCAAAGAATTATTCATTAGTTAAATGCCGCCAAAGATATTCGCATCCTATTCCAGTATCATTTATTAGACGACTGTATTATCCGTATAAAAGCAACTCTGTATTGACATTAATTGTGTACTTTTATCTAAATCAAACATTTTATATTTATATTATTATTAGCACTAGCATTATATTTACTTGTTTGTATACGGTTTTTCTTTAATGAAAATTAAGATGGTAATAAGTAACATGCGTTTAAATGTTCATAATTAATATATATTTTGTGTACAGTACATAAAATTTTATTTCGTAAAATATCTGTATAATTTCAAATAATTTGATAGTATAAAATTAATGTAACATTTTTGTCACAACTTGAAATAAATTTGTAATAATTTGTATTTAATCACGCGAAACTAAATCTATTTGTTTCTTAGTAAGTACTTACACGTACGGTTTGCGAAAACTGCCAAATTATTAATGATTTATGCTATAGAAAGATCGTCTTTAAACATAAGCGCTTTTCTACAACACTATCCATACCTATAGAATACTCCTGTTGTTGAAGTTTGCCACTAAATATTCAGGAAATTCTGCTGCTCCTCAGAGACTTAAATGCAGTTTTATTGTAGATGTTTTAACGCCCTCCATTGTTATAGTAATTTTACAGCACGCGATACTAAAATACCGCCACCTTTGGAGAATGGGCGGCTCTCAGCTTTCTTTCGCCTTTACAACTAAGTGTCACGTGATTCAATGCGCATGCGCTATCAATAATAAATGAAACAAAACAGTGTAAAATGTTACTTAATCCCCATGGAAACGGTTTCAATTCACTTATGGAATAAATGGTAAACGCAAATGAAAGAAGGGCATGTGAGAGGCACGAAATAATTTAATTGGTATCGAAGAGTCTCTTTTGGAAATGGTGTGTCTCTATTCACCATACTGGTTTAGGCTGTTGCGAACTTCATCAGTCATTTGCTTGAAATAAAATCCAACTCGACTACGTGACATGAGTGAATAAGGAATTGCGCATATTCATTGTTAACGATGTGTTAGTTATTAAAATTGATGTAGTGGACAGCGTCATTCGATTTTTTTAGAAACTGGCAGGAGTTTATTTGTACTATGATGATTAATGCAGCCATGTTTTCCAAGTTTGGTACTGTTCAAAATCATTCAAATAATAAGATTAACTAGATCTGCATAATGATAGCCGAATGCAACAAGTCATAGCACCAATGTAAAAGATATGAACTTTTGCAATTCTTCAGTTTCTTGCTTGCGTGTTCCATGAATAATAATGGAGAGTCCAATCCATTTAAACGTCTGTTACCGTTACAAATTTAAATTAAATATGAGACCCAAAATAAATCATTGGTTTCCGCTGTTTCTTTAACCTTTTTTTTTCTTCGCGGCATATTCACCAAACAGTTTTTGTATATTGGACTTCATGCAAAATGTTTAAACACCCCCCATCAATGAAACTGTACCTTAGCTAGAAATAAGGTCATAGAAAAGACTTTTAACAAAATGAGTTTGAAATTTACGTTTTTAAAATATGAATTACCGAAAAGTCGCATATAAGCGAAAAATAAATTGCTCTAATGACCGAAATTAAGAACAAGTTAATGATCAATAGACAAACAAAACTTTTAGGGTCGGCGGAAACATTAGGGGGTGGGGGTTCGGGTAATCAGAAACAAAAAACAACTTTTTGCCTTTGCGTGTACTTCTGCGTTTTTTTAAATTTGTCCGTGCGGTAAACACTAATCAAGACACAATAACTTGAACTCTGTACGCTAATTATTGTTCATTTCATTATTTTACAGTTATTTGGAAAATTAATTTCCTTCAAGGTCCTCGGTGTCTCTGGAGATTTTGAAAACAGTTTTTGCAGAGTTGGTGCATTGTACGGAAGTTGTGAAGTTGCCCGGTTCGCTGGTTCAATATAGCTCTATACTGACAACAGATTATGAAACATACTTCTTGATGGTTCGTGAAAGCCATCGCCTTCTCTAGGATCTGCTACGATCTTGTATAGTCGTCCGGCTAGCTCACTTGGGAGCGCACTCGTAAAGTAGTTATGTAAATAAATGTCTTCTACTTTGACTGGAAGTTATTAAATTGTCTCGCGTAGCTCTCTAGCTCAGAGCAAGAAGTCATGTAATTGCACTGTACATCAGTGTTATAGCATTCGACTTCTTAAAGGGACTTGTTCACAGCTTTTCGTATTTTTAAAATGGCATTTAATGTCTTAACTTCAAAAACTAAAGCAGTTGGACTAACTAAAAACTAATTTTTTATAAAGAAAACAATAAAGAAAAAATATCTGCTTTCGCCGGGACTCGAACCACGTCCGTCGGGATCAAATATCTGCCGCGCTGTCCACTCGAACATACTGACTGACGAACTTGGTAGTGAATTTGTAATGCTATGTAAGTGATACACGTGTTTCCCCAAATACCGATGAAAAGAGCTACAAACGCTTTATAAGTTGATCCATTTAAATTGATGATTTTCATAACCTATATTTCCAATATATTTCTTTGTCAGTAGTGTTATTTCGCTTGTTAATATATTATGTATTTTTTTGTTTTGGTATCTATGACCAAATATTTGGAATAATCAATTTGCCAATCTGTGAACAGGTACCTTTAAGGCGATATAGAGTTGTCCGTTTAAGCTTATTAGGCAACGCACTTTCTATTGTTAATTAACAGTTATGTAGTTGTCCAGGGCCGTATTCCAGAAAAATATGAAGTAAAATCTTATCCTTAACCTTAAAATCATAATTTTTCGTTTACAATTAATTTCGTATTTAAATGGCATTGTACTAAGTGTGTATTTATTATCGCCACTTTTAATTAACAATTATTCACCAAACTGTAAAGGGATTCACAAATGTTTATGTATTTTCCAAAATATTACATTACAAAAAATGGAACTTTGTGAAAATATTTTAAGATAAACCTAAGATGTTTCTGGAATACCCATTTCCGTTAACACTCGCCATTTTACGGAGTTATGTAGTTGTCCATTCCCACGAGCAAGTACCAGTTTCAAGTTTTAAGTTTTATTGTTAGCATGTTAGGAATAATATGGATAAAACACACTTTCTAATAAAAAAAATATGGTCTGAAGTTGTCCGGTGAAGTTACTGGTAATAGCTGTCGTCATATTAAAGACTTATGTAGTATTTCGGATAGTTGATTGTCAATAACACGTTAACTATATATTGAGGCGTGTCAATGCATTTGTGTCAAGTGTACTCCTGGATAAGCCTGCGCAGTCCGCACAGGCTAATCTAGCACGACAAATTCCGCATTTTATGTTATTTTCTGTTTCAAGAAAGTCTCTTCTAAACATAAATCAACTGTAGGCGGAAATTGTCCTCTCGGATTAGCCTGTGCAGTCCTCACGCGTATATATTTAAACGGGACTAATCCAGGTCGACACTTTACCCACATGCATTAAGCCCAGGATTCCCACGACACGCCTACATTACGTTTTTTGTTTCGCTTAGAGAACTGGGAATACAAAAGGCTTGGTAATGAATAATAATGTTCCCACACACACCCGCCTTGAAATGGAAATATCACAACTCGTCTCAGTTTTATTGTAACCATTTACGCGTTGGAAGTTTATATTCTACGAGACCGTATTGCGACCCTCATCTCTGACTGACTAATGCACAAGGGAAACAAGCCGCCATATGTTTTTGCCCTTTTATTCATGTAAACATGATTCATTTTGGAACTAATTTTGTATTAAATTATATATATGCGTGTGTATTTGTTTGAGTATATTTTATGTATCTGTTATTATATATTAAACGACCGTCACAATATACGTAACTGTATTATTGAGGTAAAGGAAACATACTAGCTTAGCTATAGTTCCAATCCTACAAACTTATATATTGCGTATTTTGCTGAGCAATCCTTATTCAAAATAAATATGTTTAATCCAACACAATAAAAATGATATACGCATTACAGCTAAAAAAAAACAACACAGATCTTACTAAAATAAAGTATACGGCAATTATAAAGAGTTAATGTCTTACTAGTGAACTAAACTTGAATATTTCGTCTATGGCTGTCCATTTTTATTTCTAAATCACGCGATGATTGTCACTCAGTTTACAAAACTGTAATTGGCCGGCTTTGAAAACGTGATCTGAATTGAGCGCCACTCATAATGGTACGCAATTACGCCGCGATCGTTTCAACTAGAATACTTGCGAATAGTGGCTAGTTACTGTCGAGGATTAGCATGCATATTTTATAGACAACATTTATTAATGACCGTGTTGTCGAAGAAACAAACTGACAAACAACGGTTGGATACGATTATTGTACATTAAATGAAAAGATGAATTTCAAATGGGCAAATTAGTGTTGGTTTTACCACCGTGCCAGCAGAATGGGTATGTCAGCGGTGGTTTAAGTTGTAATTGAGAAGCGGGGATAAGCTTCTGGTTCCAATTATATTGCGATTTGACAACCACACTTCAAACCATAGCTACTCAGGGTTTAGTTTTACGTATCATGGCACAGACCAACAACCACACTTCAAACCATAGCTACTCAGGGTTTAGTTTTACGTATCATGGCACAGACCAACAACCACACTTCAGACCATAGCTACTCAGGGTTTAGTTTTACGTATCATGGCACAGACCAACAACCACACTTCAGACCATAGCTACTCAGGGTTTAGTTTTACGTATCATGGCACAGACCAACAACCACACTTCAAACCATAGCTACTCAGGGTTTAGTTTTACGTATCATGGCACAGACCAACAACCACACTTCAGACCATAGCTACTCAGGGTTTAGTTTTACGTATCATGGCACAGACCAACAACCACACTTCAAACCATAGCTACTCAGGGTTTAGTTTTACGTATCATGGCACAGACCAACAACCACACTTCAAACCACAGCTACTCAGGGTTTAGTTTTACGTATCATGGCACAGACCAACAACCACACTTCAGACCATAGCTACTCAGGGTTTAGTTTTACGTATCATGGCACAGACCAACAACCACACTTCAAACCATAGCTACTCAGGGTTTAGTTTTACGTATCATGGCACAGACCAACAACCACACTTCAAACCATAGCTACTCAGGGTTTAGTTTTACGTATCATGGCACAGACCAACAACCACACTTCAGACCATAGCTACTCAGGGTTTAGTTTTACGTATCATGGCACAGACCAACAACCACACTTCAGACCATAGCTACTCAGGGTTTAGTTTTACGTATCATGGCACAGACCAACAACCACACTTCAGACCATAGCTACTCAGGGTTTAGTTTTACGTATCATGGCACAGACCAACAATCACACTACAGACCATAGCTACTCACGGTTTAGTTTTACGTATCATGGCACAGACCAACAACTACACTTCAAACCATAGCTACGCAGGGTTTAGTTTTACGTATCATGGCACAGACCAACAACCACACTTCAAACCATAGCTACTCAGGGTTTAGTTTTACGTATCATGGCACAGACCAACAACCACACTTCAGACCATAGCTACTCAGGGTTTAGTTTTACGTATCATGGCACAGACCAACAACCACACTTCAAACCATAGCTACTCAGGGTTTAGTTTTACGTATCATGGCACAGACCAACAACCACACTTCAAACCATAGCTACTCAGGGTTTAGTTTTACGAATCATGGCACAGACCAACAACCACACTTCAGACCATAGCTACTCAGGGTTTAGTTTTACGTATCATGGCACAGACCAACAACCACACTTCAGACCATAGCTACTCGGGGTTTAGTTTTACGTATCATGGCACAGACCAACAACCACACTTCAAACCATAGCTACTCAGGGTTTAGTTTTACGTATCATGGCACAGACCAACAACCACACTTCAAACCATAGCTACTCAGGGTTTAGTTTTACGTATCATGGCACAGACCAACAACCACACTTCAGACCATAGCTACTCAGGGTTTAGTTTTACGTATCATGGCACAGACCAACAACCACACTTCAAACCATAGCTACTCAGGGTTTAGTTTTACGTATCATGGCACAGACCAACAACCACACTTCAGACCATAGCTACTCAGGGTTTAGTTTTACGTATCATGGCACAGACCAGGATTGTAGCCAGTTATAATCATCGGCGCTTGGTTGTTGAACAAATAACAAATAATCATATTATCTATAGTATAAATGTACACAAGGTTGCTCACACGCCATTTTCTATCTTAACAGAAGTTGATTGAGAGAGATTGACTGGTTATAAACTGAAGTAGTAACCGGTCCTAAATGTTTGGGCTAAGTAGATTTCGGGAACCAAACATGTAATTTTATACATTGAAACCTGCCACTCGACTTCCGTTACGAAAGAAAATGGCGAGTGAACTACCTTGTGCATATATATGTACATGAAAATAATTTTCTATTTGTTGACAACCAAGCGCCAATGGTTATAATCAGTTTTAATCGAGAATAAATACCCAGCGGACAGAAAAATGCAGATCCAATAGTATAGCGGTGTGAAAAACAAAATGCAATCCTTCTCTTAGGCGAAAAAAAAGTTAATGAATTGTTTCTCAGGCACTTTTTCCAAAAAATCAGGAGGGAGGGCGATTTTTTTTTATTGAATTTTTTTTTTTCTCCTACTCTTTTATTTTGGCACTATGTAATGGCTTATTAAAACAAGTAAATAAGTACAGGTTAATGACAATTTTAAGTTTTAATAACAATATAAGCATCCCTTTTTAGAAAATTCTAAATATAGATTTATTAATCACAAACGGTCATTTATGCAAGTTGACGTAAGAAGACAATCAATTTGAATGTTCATAATTAACATAAGTTCCTTCAAATTGATATACCATCAGCATTTAAGAACTTATATTGATAGAATTTAACTTTTCGTAACATATATTTTTGTAACTGTCAAAAATAGGAATTATTTTTGCAATAAATCACCAATAATTTTTGGAAAGGAAAATCAACACTGGTTAATGCAGCTGGCATTTTCGTTTGTTTCCAAAGGACTTATATTGACACAGATTTTCTTCAAAAAATATGGAATGCTATTACACAAGCAAAAGCATCTACGAAATAAAAGTTTAAATCAACAAATAGACGTTATTTATAAAGGTTCCCAATCGAAAATGACTGTTTTTTTTCAAAATTTACACAATATTTCACAATTTTTGTATTTCCGATTAATATTATTAAATCAGACATGAAGAAAGTTACTGGAAATACCGAAATCTCCACCGGGATACTCTTCTTCCGAAAGGTTTAAATGCGGATTCGTTTAATTTTAAGCCACTGTCCATGGGATCTAAAATTCAATACATCGTTATTTTAATAATAGTTCTTATGAACGTTTATGGTGTTTCTTCGTCCGAAATCTGTTTCTTATTTACGAAAGGCATTGTTCAAAAGCACTTGGAACGAACGGATTATATTATAATGTACATGCTTGTTTACTCCAGAGTCATCACCATTTATCGCATACAGAAAATAGACTATAGCAAGTTACCAAAATGTTAATTATTCACAGATTTCAATGCGTAGTTTTTGTAGTTTGTTCGACAACATGCCCATTAGAAACACCTTCTGCAAAGTTTTATTTTTATTAACATATTTCTGGACTGCTCCTTTAAAACCCGGGCGCGATCGTCATAAAATAGTTATTACAAACATGTTTGGCATTAAATCAAATTTGTGGCGGGCCATAACAAAACTTTGCGGCGCTGCCTGAGAAACAAATCATTAATTTATTTAGCCTTAGTTTTACCAATGCCTATCACTGCATTCCACAGAACAGAGTCGCAGCATGTAATAATTGTATAATTTATAATCACCAGGACGTGTTTACCCGCTCAAATACTAAAACACAGAGCCGGAGGTAAATGTTCGCTTGTTTTAGTTTTTAAATCTTGGAATTCCTGATTGCTAAACGTGAGGTTTACATTTTTACTTTAAAAATATCATTTGCAGCGGTATAAATACCATGTCTTATCATATTAGCACGGGTATGTATTTAAACGAGAGAACTGCATCTGCGCTAATTGGCATATGTGAAATGCGCCTAAAAAAACGTATCATTTGCGCCCTAAATATAGATATCATTCAAACGCATTGCATGCGTCAAAAGGGAGGCAAATATTACGAATCCCCATACTTAGTGTTGTCAAAATAGGTTGAGCCGGATTTCATGTTCATGTCGAATTTGAGCCATATATTTCAGGATCACGTTTAAAGCTAGTGTGTCACAAAACACTAGATCAATTGGAATTGATTGACAAACAATAAAGCGTTCATACATATGAACTCTTTTCCGTATACATGTGCAGCATGATGTTAAATCTATCTGTGCAGCATGATATTAAATCTATCTGTGCAGCATGATGTTAAATCTATCTGTGCAGTATGATATTAAATCTATCTGTGCAGCATGATATTAAATCTATCTGTGCAGCATGATATTAAATCTATCTGTGCAGCATGATGTTAAATCTATCTGTGCAGCATGATATTAAATCTATCTGTGCAGCATGATATTCAATCTAGATTAGTATTGCACTTCAAAATCTAACAACAATTCATGGCACTTTTTTTGACAAACATTATTTAAACATATAATTTGTGAATCATACACGTAATACAAATGCATATTCAAAGATATTGACTTATAAAGGCACATTACATATTTTAATAAAACTTCACAATATTTTAACATATAGCATTTTACAGTAAGTGGCATTAAATACATCAGGTATACAAGTACCGTCAAGTTAATACAGATAACGAGCCGATAAATTACTTTCTTAAAGATACTGA
The DNA here is from genome assembly GCA_027627225.1 of Congeria kusceri. Classification (NCBI taxonomy): domain Eukaryota; kingdom Metazoa; phylum Mollusca; class Bivalvia; order Myida; family Dreissenidae; genus Congeria; species Congeria kusceri. The sequence continues at coordinate 48,149,390 of CM051034.1, read as the reverse complement.
ACTCCCGATGGGTATTTTTGTACGTATGCCTAAACGGTAAAAACATGCGTAAATCCATCACTTTTTGTATAGAACACGATCAAATACTGTCACAAACCGTATATTTCATTGAAAAATAGAAGTTAAGTTAGCTCGCATTTTCCTTAAACCCGGTATTTCCGATTTAAAAAAGACCACGGCTATCCCCATTACACACACCTGTTTTCAAGTGTGCGCATGACCGACTGGACAAAACTAACTGTCACGTGATTATCCTTATTATAAACGGTGCTGTTTTTCTACTGTTGAGAGGGTAATTTCCAAAACAGGTATCGCGGAAAACTACTTCTTTTCTTTGCAGTAAATGCAAACCTGAAAGGGTCCATCTTCAAATCAGCAAAAATTCACGCCACTTCTCTTTCCTTTTAATTATTTAAGATAATGTATGTCATGTGAATTATATAATGTGTATATCATGATGATTTATTACCATTACAGTTTATAAAATATGTTAATTTATTTTTTAAATCGTCAAATTAATTACACCCCTTTTGTCGCTATTTACTTGTATGTAACCAAAATATTCACCTGGCTGTCCTGGAATAAGACCACTAAATTAATGCGCTACATCGGCTATTTTTGACTCGTCGCGAACTTGTTAGTACTTGTTAATGATTCTTATGCTGAATATTTTGACAACAATTTACTGCAATGTATTCATTTAAAAGTATAGTATGGAAAATCGAAAGCACGCATCGTATGACCTCCTTTTGACTCAGTGGGCTATGAATCACAATCGATGCTCCTAACTACCACGCTTCATCGGTCATTCTGCGTGGTTCGTTACAGTTTGACTTGTTGACTGGCATGTATATAATTCCGTTTATATAATTATATTGGAAAAATATTTATTATTTTGTTCGTTACTTACACATTATTTTTTTATTATTATGTCGTATAATAGAATATGAAGCCATATTTTAGGTAGGAAATTGAACTTCATGTATACATATGCTTCCTTTTTAGCAAAAATGCACACATAATTCACATGCTTCTAGTTTCTCTTGTCGCCACAAGCATTTCCACGCTGTCAGCGTTCTGATTAAATTACTCTATGAGTTATAGCGTCTGCAGACGCTATAGATTTTAAAACGATAAAAAGGAGGTAAAACTATGTAAAATCATTATTTTTCAGATAAATATTAGATATGCCATTAATCGTCTTAACGTCAAATTAAAGCATCTGAAATAAAAAAAAGTCTAAGTACTTTAACAAGAAAAGAAAAAAAAATAAAGAAAAAAGTTACACTAACCGGGGATCGAACCTCAGACCATCGGATCAAAAGTTTAATTCGTTACCTCTTGGCCATTCCATCTTACATACTTGATAGGGTATTTTAACTTTATGTAATTGATTCATGCAATTAAAAAAAATTCAACGGAAACAACAGAAACACTCCAAAATGTTCCATCGTTAATAAGCGTTACAAACGCTTTATAATTTTATCGATTTTAACTTATGATTACCCATTAACGAAACGGTATTTAAAGTATATGTTTAGGTCAGTGGTGTTATTTCACTCCTTTATATATACTTTTTTATGAATCTGTGACAAAAAGTTTCAAATTTGTCCATTTGTCAATCTGTGAACATGTCCCTTTAAAGGTAAATTGCATATTGTCAGCTTTTGTATTTCGAACATGAAAATGTAGAGCGTGTTCTTCAAATAATACGATAACATCAAGGCCGTTCTTTGAGCTTGCAGTAAACTTCATAAAATAGAAAAGGAAGACACAAATACTTTCACCACTAATACAATACCCCTACTACTATTACAACTTCAGTCAGCATTACCATCATCAAAGAATCGTCATGAAGAAGAAGAAGAAGGAAGAACCATTAGAAAAAACCAGCTGGTATTTATATACATACCGGTCAATACAGTTACAAATATTCCAAGAAAACACCGTTGTTGAAATATGATTCCATTCTATTCAGATTTTTTTTGCAAATCATATCAAATGACACAATGAGATCTACACTTCGCTGTTAACTATAACATTGGTTTACGCGATTATGATCAGAAGTACAAACACGCAGCTAAACATTTAAAATGTTTATACAAGCATGTTTCGGAAGATAACACGCGTCTTAAGAAAATACACCTTACTTTAGCTTTATGAATGACAGTTGTTGAATGAAATCAGCCATGGAAACATGATGAACATGGAAGTTTAATAGATGTAAGTGAAATATCCCTGTGTATTGATATCAACTCTGTTTGGGCGCATTGAATATAGAGGTGATATTGCCAAACAGCGAACGGAAATATTGGAACGTATGGCGAGTTTTAATGTGGCCGTCTCCAGGACAGATAATGTAAATACACAACGAAAGAGTTTATCCGGAGAATATTGCGAGCCATGTTATTATGTCGATGGCAAAGTCAGAAATCACCCAATGGGTTTTTGTACAGTATGTTTGGAATACCTTTGCTCAGACTGCTGCCAAGATCATCGGAGGAACAAAATTACAAGAGAACATACCGTTTTGCAGAATGAAAAAATGCCACAGGATGCAATTCCATTCAAACAGATGAAGGACTTAAACAAATGTGAACAACACCCGCACAGAGACGTGGTATTTGAGTGTGTTCATCACGACAAATTGATCTGTTCGCAATGTTTTGCAAAAAGTCATAGACACTGCCGCACACTGAATGACTTGACTAATACCGGTATCGAAATCGACAGTGAACCTGTATTAAATTCTATCGACAATACGTCTAAAAATGTCAGATTGTTAGTAGACAAAAGACAAAAGTCTCTTATTGATATCGAACAGAAAAAGGCAGAAATCAATAGTGTTTGCGATGAATACGCACAGTCTCTAATAACACAGATAAACGAGATTAATGCAGATGTTAAAAAAAGAGCTGGCGACGCCTTTACCCATTCAAAACAGTCGATAGAAGGAAATGTACAAGCATGCAAACAGTTCGAGACAGAAATAGAAAAACACCATCAACTGTTGAGAATTTCTCGACTGTACGGGACGACCTCTGAAAAAGTGGCAACGATTAAACATATACAAAACCAAATAGTGCGTCTTGATATAAATATACACAATGATCTGATGAAAAGCCCACTAACAACTTGCGCTATTACCCCGGAATCAACGTTAATTTGCTTGAAATCACTTTGCAAGGTTACATCAAGTTGTTCGGAAGATTTTGATACATCAAACATGAGTTCAAGTGATGATAGCAAAGATGTTTCATTGAACAGCAACTGTGAATTCTTAGAAAACACTGATGATAATTTACTGAGCAAGCTGGTTAGACCATCAAAACATAACGACTATACAAGCTCGGAAACGCCTGGTGTAACACAATTGAGAAAAGAAGAAAGTGTCAGTGACATAACACTGATCCATGCATTAAACACGGTGAAAGTAGAAGAGCTACAAAATAACGATCCTTTCATTGAAGAAGTACATTCAACTGGTCATGTTCCTAAGAGTTCTTCATTCCGGGCTGTACAATTTCAGGAAGGTAAAGAAACGACTGTCCGGACACCCGGAGATGCCTTTTTCTGTTCAGTAGTCGCATGCGTAAACATACCCGGGGATCGTATGGCTGTGCTCGATGCTGCCAATGGAAAGGTCAAATTGTTCACCCTCGAAAGTACCATAAAGTTGTATGCGGAGCTAAAATTATCTGGTATACCAAGTGACATGTGCGCAACTGTTAACGAAAGGCATAAGCTGCATTTGTACGTCTGTTTTCCACTTTTAAAACAAATCCACAAAATTGCAGTAAGTTCAAAGCGACAAATGAAAATGACTGTTATCGATGTCATCGAAACAACAAATCATCCTTTAAGCTTGACGTCAATTGACAGTCATGTTTTTATATTGTCGAAATCTAGCATGTCTACCAGTGATGCGTGTATGAGTGCTTTAAACAAAGATGGAAATATACCACTTGTGTGCGCAGATCGTTATGTGAAATCTGCACTTCGTTTTCGAAGTCTTAACAAAACAGATATTATTGTTATTCGGAAAAATAGCGTTTCTTGTCTGCAAATCTCTCAAAATGCGGAAGAAGACTTTGTTTTCCGTGAGTTGTGGCAAGGCGAACTAACCTGCAATGGAATTATGCATGCTAGAGACATTGCTGTTATCAATGGTAAAGAGACGTACGTATGCGGATACACTTCAAATAATGTCAAAATGCTTCGCTATGGGGGACATTGGAGCCGTCTTCCAGTTGTTGATTCCATTTCTCACCCCATTTCGGTGTTATTTGACAAACCAAAATGCAGGCTTATAATAGGATGTGATAACGACAATTACTTGCATGTGTTCCACAAGCCTATTTAATCTTCACGACACACTAGTACGTTTTAGAACATTAATGTCGACAACGTTACCTAAATTAACTTGTTATCTTATTTTTTCTTTTGTCTTATGTTATTTCCGTGGTTTCAATTCACACATTTACCTTACCGACATACTGTTAGGCTTTATGTTGTTATTGATGTTGTTGTTATTGATATTGTCTCCACACCAAATATATTATAATATTGCCATTCCGTCATACAATCATTTCTTGTATTAGGTTTGTAAAAAATATATAATTATGCAGTTCTGCAAATATAAAAACAAATGAATGCTGCCAAGCGATTTGGATTCTCACTTCAAAAGATAAACGATAAAACAGTACGACGTATTTTGCTTTGCAAAGGTTTAAAGTTGCACATATATTAAAATCACTAGTAATGCACAACAGACCAAATGTTGCTGGTATCATTATATTAAAAATCGGTTGCTTACACATATTATTATGTGCATCGGCTAGATTGTCCTATCGGCTAGATTGTCCTATCGGCTAGATTGTCCTATCGGCTATGTTTATGTAAAGGTTTACAAACGTACTCATCTTGCATACAAATACAATGCACAATACGATCTTAATACCGTATAAATATCTGATACAAATTCAACAATATGCCTGTATTTAGTTGATTAATGTACATGCATATTTAATGTCCATTAAGCGTTCCCGCAGCAGTATTTCCTGTTTGGACGACTTCACGAATTTCGTTTGCACCAACACCGTCGATATCAGAGCGTTGCCATTCAGCCCCACGCCGTATCCTCAGCAACAGCCGACGGTCTTTTAATGGCTTAGAAGGATTCGCCTAAATAACAAAACGATCATTCAATCATATCAGAATATGTACGGAATTTGTAAATCTCCCCCATATTATGAGGTAAATTGACCTTTCGGGGCCCTCCACTAAATGAACACAAAGAAGTCCCACGACAAAATGCACACACATTCCTCCAGTGTCGGCAAATTATTGGAAATATATTTTAGGAAACAATACCACGTATCTAGAAAGGAATTTATATAAGTTTTCAACGGTTGTTTTTCGATCCATAAATGAATGTATGTACTCCTTGTAACTTTGTGCGACATAACATGCATTGTTATTTTTAATAAATACTATTTAAACCAAAGGCGTTGTATTGGCAGTTTGAAGGCGCTGTATTATTCATGTTTGTGATTTGCGACTATTTCTGGTGATGTTTTGTTTCTGTTGTTTATTGTATTAAATCGGCAATTGGTCACTTGCAAAAACAATGAACACTCCGTCGTGTTTCTTTTCTGCCGATGCAGTCGCGGTTTCATTATTGTCAACATAAATTGTATTCAATTATCTTTACCTCACTTAGATTTATGTTTTGCGACCGATATTCCTCGGCGTGACAATGGGTTGGTCGATGCTGCTGGCTCGTATTTAACATGTATCGCTCTCTGATCCGCCTTAATGACTCACGGACCTTTGTAAATGTTAAAACAAATACATTTTGTGTTTTCATGGAACATTAAAATTATATAACATTATTTTCAGAGCACGTAAAGCATGATTACATCAGTTAAGTCAAGGAGTGAAAATTGATTGTGGATATGCATCAAAACGATATATTCACAATACAGTTCGTTAACAAAAGCAGTGTTAAAGGACCGTTTGAAAACCCATAAAATCAGAATGTACTGACAATATGCAAATGTGCACCTGAGTTTTATGCTATTTAAATTTTTTTATGGGTAATGAACTACCTGAATTAGTTGTTCTCATAAACTGAGGATTACGGTCTGTATGATCTAATAACCAATAACATTGTAAGTATTTCTTTTAACAGATGGCCAGTGCATTTATAATTCAAAATTTCAGGTGTTTGATTTATTTCTTAAGTTACATTATAACATACATGAATTGAAAAACCATTAACCGGTGCAGTGCAAAGGGAAATACAATCATGAACGTATATATACTAACATGACACGCACAGAGTTTTCTATTGACAAAGAACACAATTCACCGTTGTTAAACTACTAATAAACAATAGTTCCGAAAACTGTTAAATATAGTTCGCATTGTAATTGCAGTAAATGTTATCAGATCAAGTTAGAATCGAAATAATTTTCGTATTATCGTTGTTTTTCGCCTAATAAACACCACGTTGTCATGCGGTATATTAAACCACTCGTGGTTTACTTCTTTTTATCAGAACTCCAAATAGTTGTTTGTAAGCCCATAAACAACTCTAAATCGAAAAGTATTTCTTTAATATACCTCGTTGTTCCAAACACAGTGAAAGAGAAACACAAGGAAGCCTTGCAGGGGGTTGAATACGGCAAACAGATACTCGAACACAACCAAGTCCTTGTTGACCATGAGAAGACCGAACAGCCAGGTCAGACCCATCAGTGGCAACAGGAACACGGCCGCCCTTGCAGCTGCTCTGTATGAAACGAACATAAAAGAATCCTATGCCAGAGCCCTTAGCGTGTTTTTAGAAATATGGACAGTATTTACACAATACCTGTATAATCAACAAGTACACTCCCCAAGATCATCAAGTGTTTGATTAATGCCTAGTTCGTTAGGCAATTTGGAAATTTTGATGTCTTTATCTCTCTCCAATAATAACAGAACAGAACACACATTTTAATTATGACTTGCACGAAGTACTGCGTCTGTCTTAACCATACATATATAACATGAATATCAATAGTTTATGTAAAACGTGAAGTGATTAGACATTTATTATTTGATTGTATGTATTGTATAAATAGCCTTTAGGAACAAATTCTATTTAGTGAAGATAGCAATCTATCAAAAGAGAATTCGCTTATCAAATTGTTTACTGTGAACATAAACGACCAATCCATCAGTAGAAAACTTTTTTGTTCAACTATAATTGAAAGGTAACATAATTTACTTCAAACTCTGAGCCATTTCCAAGTGTGAAGACTTCACAACGATTCTCATCACCATCGCCAGAATAATCATATTAACCTGAAAAACACCGTTTCAATAATTTTATTAATATTGAAATTCTGACATAATTCGTTTTGACATTCTGTAAAGACATTCATTTGACAAAATAATATAAAAGTAAACAAGGAGTATATGTGATATCGTTTTTTTGCATTAAATTCGTAACGATATTGGTACTTATTAAGATGTTTAATATTGAGAGGTTAATAAATGGCGGCGCGGAAGAATGCCTCGATAATAGCCCCGGCAAGGCGATAATGGCCCGAGGGCTTTAGCCCGAGGGCCATTTGAGACTTGCCGGGGCTATTTTCGAGCCATGCCCCCGCGCCGCCATTTATTGACCTGTTTAATACATATGTTTTCACTGTCATTCATATTTGTTTCTTATGACATTTGTGTTCTCTTATTTCTTTCCAATTTAGATCTATAACCTATTAAAATTGTTGTCAAAAGAAATGTTACCAGTTTTCACGCTTTACCATGTTTATTTAAATCTTAACTTATAACCAGTTCATGTTATGGTATTTAAGTATTTTTTTTATTCTTAGAAGCGACCACAAAAACAATTTTCATGACGCAACAAGGGTGAACGTAGCTTTAAAATGTATTTAATTTTACCTTGACATATCTACATTTGCTATACATGTAGAACTGGTGCATTTCGATAAATCTATATCTCCGTTAAATATAAAACGTTTAACAATAGGAAAAATACATTTGTAGATTTGAATTCCAATTTTATTCCTGTGTAGGACAAGTAATGCCCAAGCATTGCAAAATGGCTTAGATACGCCCGTGTTGGTGCTATCAAGGACATGTAGATTGTACACGTCATCACTAGTGATTTCATTTGTTTCAAAAGAACTAGAACGTCACAATGCTTTTCTTTTTTCTTGTGAAATTTAAATTTTGATGTATCATAATCTAGAATGCATTGGTGTGGATTTATTATAAGATTTGTGTAAAAAAGGCGACGTGTTAATAAATCAAAAGGTGTTTACGGGACCTGTTAAACTTTCAACCTAGGAATTGTAATGTACAAGTGGTAGGACTGTAGACTAGGTCAGGAGCATTCACGACGTGGATTTAGTCTTACTAACAAATCACCTCTAATGCTAAAGCATTGATAGTGTTTGTTGCTTGTAGGCTTTATCGGCGGAAATAACAGAACTTCTTGATGCCAAAGGTATTCTATCTTTACTTTCTATTTTAGTTTTGTGGCGATATGTTCTATCCAGTGTAAAGTAGTGTCCGCCATTTTAAGCTTCGTAAAGGTGTTTCAGACTGCTTTAAGGCTGTCTCAAAATCTTGAGCTTCACGAAAGATCGGCGGGGCAATTATCATAATCTGCCCGGCTGTGGCGGGGCACTTTTCGATAATAACATGTGAGGAGCAATTTTGGGGATGTTTTACGTACAAAAATGTTACTATATATAGTAACATATGTATTAAAGTGTGTTTATCACTAACAAGTGAAGTGTTTCTAAACATGTATTTATGTGTCTACAGCGCTTCTTGAAATTTCGAAGTATAGCATAAACCTGTGTTCAAACGTATAAGCAATGATGTTTAAAAAAACAAACTGTGTCATGTTAAATGTTACAAAATGTTACTTGGATACCCAGATTTATTATTTTTGGATACTCTTTATAAAAGGGACTATGTCAACGAAATAGTGTTCTCCTTCAGTAATTATAATGTCATTATGTAAAAGAAATAAACCATACAAAGACGTATACAATAAATAATGTATGAATAATTAACTACATTATGAATATTGATAAAAACAATATAGAACAATACTTGAAAAAAGAAAACACAGAATGGATGTCGAACTCACGACGACGGAGTCGTAAGAACAAATGACAGTAGACTGCGCTGTTACCAACTGCGCTAAAGTGACTTGTGCAAATGCATGTTCATTCTTATGTTATATATTTAAATACCCGCAAATCTGACGTTGTAAAAACAAAAAAAGGCCAAACAAACACGACCTAAATTATATCATTATTTTTTTCTCAGAATGCATAAATTATATTTCCATATTATATTTACACTATTTTAACTTTTATTATATGCCAAATGTAATTTTAATATTCTTTTACTGCTGTTGCCTCTTTGTTTGTTTTTACATAGATCCGTTATCTCCGAAGTAGGCATTACCGCCATAACGGATGTCACCGGCCCTACAAACGCCCAGATTGTGTGACGATCGATTGACAACCAGCAACTACAATAATCAAAAACGTAAGAAATACGCTCGTGTGTTCATTCTTCTCAAAAGAAATCAATTAAAAGTAAGAGCTGTGAGGTTAGCTCAAGCGTTGAAACCATTGTGGAAAAAACTACACAATTTTATTTATAAAAAAAGAAAAAAATATTGCTACCTTTTTATCCACAGCATGTATTTAGAAATTTAATAAATCAAATGTCTTTGAAATTTATTATAATTTATAATGTGGTGTTATTTTTACAGTTACCGACACTTAAATATGGTTGAAAACTATATGACGTCTGGGACTTTGTGTCCCAATTAATTTTGTTTTAACATTAGTTTACCTCGTATCACTTCCGTACCCTTCCCAATCAGAAATTGACGAGACCAAAGTCAGCAATATTGGGATGCCTAAAATACATACACACAGAAGCAAAATCACAATAAAAGTACGCAATAAATTTATATTTATTAGCTAACTGTGTTAACAGAATTATTATTGTGTACATTAAGTAAAATATAAATTTGATACAATGCATATAACTCGCATTAAGTTCAAACAAGCTTATTAAACAAGGCTACAACAGGCGACATTTCTGTTTTTGGAAATGACATTTAACTAGATTTCAATAACATATTTAAAATACTTTTTTAATTTTACGGAATTTAAAAGAACATTATCAAAATCGTTTATTGTACACTAAATGTTAAATGTTCAACATTTACCCCATCCGATGGCTGCGTAATAAGAACAGCGAGACTTTGTAGTGCCAAACACCTGAACCACTTGCGCATAAAGATGAAGACCTTCCACCAAGGTCCATGAAAACACGGCTGTTAAGCTGTACTGCAAACCCACTGCTGTAACTTTACACACCGTCTGTAATAAAAACAGAAATGTTGAACAACAAAAACATCGAAAGGCAAACTGAATGTGATCCATTATTCCAATGAATGGACTGGCAAAAGTAAGAACGCCAACACAATGTTTTGTTCTCAAAAGACATGTAATTATGAAGCACGCATTAAGAATAATGCGTAATCATGAAGCGCGCATTAAGAATAATGCTATAGTCCTTAGTAAGAACTTGATGTAAATTACCGGCTTCTCTAGTCTTGTGTAGTGTTTATACTATGTTAAGCGTTACACGACTTTTACCAAAGATTAAATCATTTACATTTCATATAAATATGAAGGACAATAATTACGAAGTACTTGATTGTTCAGTACTATTGAGTCCTTCTTGAAGGGGTATTATGTAAGTCATGAACACATACTTTGTAACATATGACTCAAGATCCGATATTTTCCAAGTATTTAATGAATGTCTAATGTTTTTTAAGAACATCAAGTAACAGAAAGTAAATCAATCAGCACCTGTTCGCATCGATCATAACTGAAATAAAATATTTCAGGATATATTGAACCATAATTGAAAAGGACGCTACTTAACGGAATGTTACGGTTTTAAGAACGCTACATACCTTGTACGACACAGCCTTCGTCCCTGCCAGAAACAAAATGTTCGAAGCCATCATTGAAAGGCACAGGTTGTGGTGAACAAACACGCGTTCCGACTGGATAGACCCGTGAGATTTAAACCAGAAACAGAATGTTCGAAGGAATCATTGCAAGGCACAGGTTGTGGTGAACAAACACGCGTTCAGACTGAATATACCTGTGAGATTTTATCCAGAATCAGAATGTTCGAAGCAATCATTGCAACACACAGGTTGTGGTGAACAATCACGCGTTCAGACTGGATAGACCTGCGAGATTGAAACTGTGTTGTATAGGTAATTAGATAAAGGATATTCAGTTATTAATAAGGGTTTCCCTACTCTTATGCAGCTAGGGTTTCTTTAGTATATTATAACGTGAAGCTCAATGTCTTCATATTCTTGTTTTCTAATACAGTGTTATAATAACAAACACTTTTAATCATCATATCATATCATGATCGCGGAATCCTCGTAAAATTATTATGCTGAATTTGCAATGTTTATCTACGTCTATGAATCATTCTTAACCTCGTCTCAACGATTCAAATTCCTTTGCATAGATTTCCTATTCATTTATTCGTTCTCTCGTTCGTTCGTACTTCATTAATTCATTCATTCATTCAATCATTCATTCATTTATTTATTTATTTATTTATTTATTTATTATGTCATTTTCTTAAAGTGAACACATACTTGGAAAAAAAACTATTTATTAGAAAATGTCAATGCATTTTAATGTTGAAAAGCTGTCCTACTTTACAGACATTTGAAACGTCGGTAATATTGTTTTCGAGAAATACTAATTACTTTTCCTTGATTATTATATGTCAAACTTTTATATTAAACATTATATACGCGAAGTATGTGCATTACAGGCTTAGAAAGTGAAATTAACGATAACATTATAATCCTAAACACAAACTGACCGTTATTGACCTGCCCGTTATTTTATGTGTGTTTATAGCAGTAATTGAATAGCTTTTGTATGAGTGTCAGCAGCTTAACTATGTGCTCTTTGGGGCCAACTGAGTCATCAGTTAATAAGTCGGTAATTAAGAACATTTACTGGATAAATAACTTCTATTATCTGAATACGAGCGACACATGTGCGAAAGTTCATTCCGATTTTTAACTAAGTTGAAAGGAATTCCAAACCCTGTACTGTCCTTTATGTTTACTCAGACTTGTAAAAACAGAAAATATGCGCGTTTCTAGCAATTCTATTTAAAATAAGTGCACACTGTATTAGAAGAATATGGACGTTTACGAGTGAAGCTCGTAATGTACACTGTCTCTTCAGGTTCCGACCAGCACTTATTTTAAATAATATTTATAGAAACGCACATATTTGCTGTTTTAGATCTCAAAAGCAATTAAATATGAGAGCACAACTGCATTTAATTAGAAAACGAACGTAAAACATCTATAAATGGATGTAAACATAGGCTCGACGTATAGAGACCGTAATGTAGAACGATCTCTTAATGTTGTCCTTATGTGTTGCTATATCTGGAGGATAAAATGATAAACGATCATTAAACTACATACAAGTTTGCGATAAAATGTAAATAGAATACACGTATGGTTGTTTAAATCACAAGCTAGATTTTATTTCCACATACCATTTAGGTCCTGTAACTTACCTGATACACGTGAATACCGTTAGTGCAATGAATAATGTCAGTATAGATACACTACATCCGATATACGTTATGACGCTCAGCGCTATCTCGTGACCACGTGACAACTGAAATAAACGTCTTCATCCAATGAGCATACGTATCAGCATTATGCGCTATAAATGATGAAACTGTTCTAATATATCACAATAATATGTAATTATAATAATTTATTAATTTATGTATATAATAATGATTTATTTTTATTTTTATCAAATGTGTAGCTTTCAGTTGAGCTACTAGACGATTTATTGGGTAACTTGGCTGTTTGCATTAACTGAGTGCGCAACATAATTAATCTCTGCTTAAATGCATATGAAATGAATAACATTGACACTCATTCTAGAATCGAGAGGTAATCAAACGAGCACAAAAGGACGAGTCCACTAAAGCGCGATATAAGCACACTGGAAGCCAAGCCGTGTGTTCATTGTGTTCATTTACCTGCACAGTCTCAAACCTCATCAAAATACCAAAACTTGTCGTATGGGAACACACGCACGTGACGGCAAACGTGTCATTTTCCTTAACGCTGCAACCGTCACGTGACCATGCTCTGAAAATACATTGTTTTCAAATGATGACGTTGAAAGCATGTGTAACAACTAGTATAACATGATTACAAAGAAATAACGCTTAAATATAAACAGTTTAGTAAAATTCTGTTGTTGGATATATTTCAATTTATTTTGATATTTTATATTCAAAATTCAGTCAATAGAAGGGTACTGTACAGATAAATCAATGATTGGCAAGTACAATATGGTTTCGTACAATATGATTGCGTGTAAGGTTTTAATGTTAGATAAATGCTAAGTGTTGCTTTTATGCTTTTATGCTGTATGGTCCTATTTGGTTATTCACAGATGAACCTACCTACCGTAAAGAGATGTTGAAGAATGCGCACACCAGCTCAGAAGTACTCCACATAACGACAGTACCGGGGTGTCTGCTCTAAGAAAGTAATATTTGGATCAACACGCCAGCTCAGAAGCACTCCACATAACGACAGTACTGGGGTGTCTGCTCTAAGAAAGTAATATTTGGATCAACACGCCAGCTCAGAAGCACTCCACATAACGACAGTACTGGGGTGTCTGTTCTAAGAAAGTAATATTTGGATCAACACACCAGCTCAGAAGCACTCCACATAACGACAGTACTGGGGTGTCTGCTCTAAGAAAGTAATATTTGGATCAACACGCCAGCTCAGAAGCACTCCACATAACGACAGTACTGGGGTGTCTGCTCTAAGAAAGTAATATTTGGATCAACACGAGATACGGACCGCCTTTAAAAGTATATTGTGTCACTGTAGCTGGAACATCAAAACCAGTATTAATAATGGTATTTTGATGACAGCAATTGTTTGTCATTAAGTCACTTTAAATTAAAAGCTAGCATAACCATGCGTAGCAAAATTAAAAAGGTAAAGGTTAGGTTTAAAGTCTGACATTACGAAATTACGTAAGCGAAAGCAACTGCTATGAAACGGCAAATTAATGATAATGAAGTGTGCATATATGTTTACTGTTACAGTAATTTGATAAAGAGCTCAAATTTCGAATTGACGTATTTCGCCTTCAGTTCACTAGCGCACGTGAAATGCATTAGGCTAATTCAATCTATTTGAAAGTCACACAGCATCAGTAGAACACCGTGTGACCCCTACCTCAAAATCCCGCTTTGTTTCCTCCGCAAGGTCGTAGAAAAACATTGTAAATATCGGTCCCATGTGCATTCGATGCCCGCGGATGAAAACAGAAAACGTGAGGACTGGACTGACAAGAAAGTAGACGCAGCTGTCTTCTTTAAAACTGAAATGTCATGCATACATAACATCAGGGGTTAAAATGTGCTGGAAATACGAGTTACGGAGGATTTCATAGACATTATCGATGCGAGGGTCGAAAACCAGATGGTACCAACTGCTATTTGATTATCGTTCTGCGTCGTGAAAGAAACACTTTCTGATGCGACATTATCTAACCACTCTGGCTAACGCCATCGTGGTTTATTCAGAACTCCAAACCCTTGTTTATTTGCAGGTAAACAACGCTAAACCGACAATTATACGTCAAAAACTAATAATTTATTAAATATGTGCTTTTTGAAAATAAAATAAACTCGAAAAATTGAACAATTAATTGCTAATAAGCGGAAAACAAGTGCTGTGTCATACGAGTATGGTATAAATGGTGTATATTGATTGGCTATTTTACCTAGTAAGGGTGTTAAATTTTAATTAAAAGATCACTAACCTTTCATCAGCATTGACGTGGAACTGATGTTCTTTGTCAAAGACCAGCGTTGCAAATTGGATTTCTAATAAGATATAACACATTCTTTGTTAAACCAGTGTTAGATCGTGTAAAGGAAACGGACACTATGACCTACATAATAACACATTTCCATTTGTTTACTAAGCAAATGCTTCTGATGTTATTTTATTGTAAATGATAGTCGCATTTTGTTACGATTTAATCCAATGAAGTAGTAGTAGTAGTAGTAGTAGTAGTAGTAGTAGTAGTAGTAGTAGTAGTAGTAGTAGTAGTAGTAGAAGTAGTAGTAGTAGTAGTAGTAGTAGTAGTAGTAGTAGTAGTAGTAGTAGTAGTAGTTACAATAGCAGTAGTAGTAGTAGTAGTACTACTACTACTACTACTACTACTAGTAGTAGTAGTAGTAGTAGTAGTAGTAGTAGTAGCAGTAGCAGTAGCAGTAGTACTACTACTACTACTACTACTACTACTACTAGTAGTAGTAGTAGTAGTAGTAGTAGTAGTAGTAGTAGTAGTATAGTAGTAGTAGTAGTAGTAGTAGTAGAGTAGTAGTAGTAGTAGTAGTAGTAGTAACAGTAGCAGTAGCAGAAGTAGTAGTAGTAGTAGTACTAGTAGTAGTAGTAGTAGTAGTAGTAGTAGTAGTAGTAGTAGTAGTAGTAGTAATAGTAGCAGTAGCAGAAGTAGTAGTAGTAGTAGTAGTAGTAGTAGTAGTAGTAGTAGTAGTAGTAGTAGTAGTAGTAGTAGTAGTAGTAATAGTAGCAGTAGCAGAAGTAGTAGTAGTAGTAGTAGTAGTAGTAGTAGTAGTAGTAGTAGTAGTAGTTACAGTAGCAGTAGTAGTAGTAGTAGTAGTACTACTACTACTACGACTACTAGTAGTAGTAGTAGTATTAGTAGTAGTAGTAGTAGTAGTAGCAGTAGCAGTAGTACTACTACTGCTACTACTACTACTACTACTAGTAGTAGTAGTAGTAATAGTAGTAGAGTAGTAGTAGTAGTAGTAGTAGTAGTAGTAGTAGTAGTAGTAGTAGTAGTAGTAGCAGTAGCAGTAGTACTACTACTACTACTACTACTACTACTACTACTACTACTAGTAGTAGTAGTAGTAGTAGTAGTAGAGTAGTAGTAGTAGTAGTAGTAGTAGTAGTAGTAGTAGTAACAGTAGCAGTAGCAGAAGTAGTAGTAGTAGTACTAGTAGTAGTAGTAGTAGTAGTAGTAGTAGTAGTAGTAGTAGTAGTAATAGTAGCAGTAACAGAAGTAGTAGTACTAGTAGTAGTAGTAGTAGAAGTAGTAGTATAAGTAGAAGTAGTAGAGTAATAGTTGTTGTTGTGTTATACCTTTTTCCTGAATGGTCTCAAAGTGCTGAAGGCCTGAAATTCTGCACCCCAAGATTGAACTTTCAAAGACAATGTCCCCGCTTGCTAGTTGCCAGTTTCCAGATAGAAGTTCTTAAAAAAAACTTATATGAGTCTATGGGTCTACTTCAATATACCTGTAGATATATTAGTTTGTGCTGGAAATACAAACAATGTATATGTAGGTGTCTACCGTACATCAAATTACTGTTAAATTATCTTTTATGTAATCAAAAATATTTACAAATACATACAATTTAACTAGCACTACGTATACAATTTTATGATATTTCATCATCATTTGAACGCTGAATGTAAAACGCCAGCTTTAAAAACTAAATTTATTATTATTTTTAAATCATTATCTTAATGTTTTGTATAATGCACATTTATTATAATTTTAGTATTCAACATTACCTGCTTTGTTTGTTACGACATGAAGACTACCGCTAGAGTTGTGTGTGACGCCCTCTAGAAGGCGGTTGAAGAATTCAAACGCTCCATCCGCTTGCTGACGTCATAGATTTTATCGTTCGGTAATACGTACACATTGCATTTTCACTATAGAGACTCGTACGCCGGATATTACTCAAGAACCGTACTTTGTGGAAAGTACATGTACATGCGCAACACTGACAAGGTAGAGTTAACTTCGTTATGTGCATTATCAAAATTGTTATCAAAAATCATTAAGGAATTTCTTGGATCAAACCCATACCCATTATCAATAAAATCAATAAAACCACATTGCCAGCGTGGCCCATGTGCTTGCCACAATGTAAAGGGGTCTTCAGCAATTTGTATGCGGTATATGCGGGTTTCTGCAGTGATCTTGTAACAACCAGATGAATAAGCGGAATACTTTTAAAACTGTCAGTGGGAGGTGGGTAACTAAGCATACTTATATTTATATACACATGTGAATATTTGCCGTAATGTTTACATTCACCTGGAAAGTGATACAATGGAAAGAAAACACGTGCACTACAGACAGGTAACACTGCTCATTTTATCTGAACTTAACGAGCGTTGTAAAAGCCGATCTTTGCTAAATCAAAATTAACGTCACCTAAATGCAAATGTGCTTTTACGCAATATGGGCAAAGAAGCGCTCATCTTTTGAGCAGATTCTATTGACGGCTACAACATTGGTGTGGTTGACGT
Source organism: Congeria kusceri (assembly GCA_027627225.1). Taxonomy (NCBI): domain Eukaryota; kingdom Metazoa; phylum Mollusca; class Bivalvia; order Myida; family Dreissenidae; genus Congeria; species Congeria kusceri. The sequence goes on along the minus strand of CM051034.1, from coordinate 48,131,863 downwards.
GTTTGTCTTCAAAGGAACCCGCCTGCATTATGACGTCACAAAATAAAAAAAAATGGTTGTAGACCACTTGCCACGTTTACGTATACCTATAGTGTACAGTGTGAAGTTGTCCTCCACAACAGTGTTTGATCAACAGTGTGTTACAAAGCATTGATTGAAACAAGTGTGCATAACAAAAATACGTGGTTGCGTTTTCACAAATGCGTCAAATACGTACATTTCTATAATTAAACAGAAAATATAGAATTTAGTTAACGAATTGGTGTGAAAATACGTAAGAAATAAACTATAATGCGTATTTTAAACTAAGTGTACGTCATCAAAATGTGACGAATATACAGACATAAAACTAATATAAATACCATTTATAAATATACCATATCATACGTACCTACATTGTTCACTAATAATAAAGCAATGATTCGGTCGGAAAAAGAATGTGATGCTTTTTCGAAAATGACATACGTATGTATTTTACTTGTATTGTTTGTATTGCATTAATGATACCCGAGAGATTGGTAATGCTGTATTATAAAAACCTTAAATAGCGTGTTCCGTTTCTTTGAATAAATGATGTACATGATGTACATGACAATTGCTGTTATATGTATATTTTATCATAAGTGACAATAAAATATGAGATTTCTATAATCAAAAAGGCAATACATGCAAAGGTTCTGATTGGTTATGCCCTTGCGTACACAAGTATATAATATATCGAAGAATTTGAAATGTATATCGTATTACATGTATTTGTATTGGCCATACCTTTTCACATTTGGTCAACGTCATGTTTTCATTGATGTGTAAGTCTGCCAACATCAATAGTTCCTGAAAGTTAACATGCCCTGTTAAATATAATATTGTTGTTTTCGTTATCGTTCTCATTGTGTTGCTGAAGCCGTTAATGATGGTTGGTAATTGAAATATGTTCACATCAAAACATCAAAACAAATAAAATCACAAGTGTATGGATTTCATGGTAATGTGGCTCAGTTTACGACCGAAAATGAAGACAAATAATCTTATCTTTTCTTTGACATAATTTACTGCTAGTGCATGGCAACAAATAGTCGCACACTTATTTAGATAATTCCAGCGCAGAATGTTAGACAAAAGGTACAATTCCACAAACAGTGAAAATTCATTGTAAAAAGCAGTTACTTGTCTTGTTAAGGACCTTTTTCTGCTTAGTTTTGACCTCACAAATAATACATTGCAAATCCTGTGGAAAAGCGCGAATTTGATTGGTCTATAACTGTACAGCTCAGATGCCGAATAAATTTATATGTTTTTATAATTTCCGATATACGTATACGATTACACATATACTTATTTTTAAACATTACGTTGGTCATTTGACATCAGAAACTTAGCGTTGTATCTTAATGTTCCATTGAAACATTGAGGAGTTGTGTTACCTTAACATAGGTAGTGTTTCCGTCAAATCCTAACGATAACAAAGGGCTGTCGGAACCGTTGTGCCGAGGCCTCTCACCAGGGCAGAAGATTTCCTGTGTGCAGGCAACTGTGTATATGTCCGAAGGGATTGTGACCTAAAACAAAAAACAATGCAACACAGAGAGCAACCACATAAGCGCTTTGCAACAGTTGATTGTCATTCTTGTTTTTCAAATAACCAAAATATAATTACAATGATAACAAAATACTACAAGCTCAAACATAATTACAAAAAACACTTTGAACATAACTAACAAAAGAGTGTGTCTTTTAAAGCAATATTTGATATAACGATTTACATCAACGTCTTTAACTATACTTACTAGGGTCAAAATATTAACATTTATTTCAATATGTTAACTAACCTTGATTTAACACTTTATTTTATCTCAACTAGACAACCGCCTGAGTTTTGCAGGTCATAATAGATTAAATTCATTATCTTTGTCGCAAATAATTATTATCACCGGTGAAATGCAAACACGCATTACGAAAATCCGAAAATCAGATTAGCAATTACATTACAGGCGGCGTGCGCGTCGTGATGCGTTTTGTATTTCCATTGTTCGTTATCTGAAACGACAAATCAGGACAAAAATATATATATTAAAACAGCATTCAAAATATCTTTTTAAATTATATACTGTGTGCTGTTTGTGAATGCAAAAGAAATATGCATCGTTTGTCTCATGATAAAATAACATATATATAGAGTGTATGGTGAAATGAAATATTTTTAATAATTCCGGAAGTCTTTAACAAATACAACTATAGGTTTTATGTTACTTCGTTCAGTCACATGTACACACACCATAGGCGGCTTTAGAGGGAGGGGGTCTGAGGCTCCCCCTCTTATATTGTTCGATATTTTAAACCACGCAATAATTTAAAACATTTGCATTTTGTTACATATGACGCGTTCTTTAATCAATTTTTTGTAATAAATAAACCCGTTTTTCCTTTAATTGTTCCATTTTGTCGATTACCAACCTTTCCTATATATCTATCCCAACATGTAAGAAACACCAAAAGCAATTTGTTGGCACAAGTTTAAAGACGTTCGCAACAAAAAGAAAATAAGTGGGTTAATTTCTCCTTTTGCTTCATTTTCCGTTATTGTATATAGGTTACAATACACTAATTTCATCTCTAAATTCCATTCAAAATAAATATTTTTAATAGTAAAAGTTCATAAAGCTTATACATGTATGATAATCAAAAACATACTTATGCAATGTATTTCCAAACAAATTAGTTCAGAAATAATCCATTATATATGTAAATTATATTGATATGTTGTTTATGTATGTTACAACGAAACAGGAAAAAAAAGGCTATACAGGTACCCTATATGAAATCCAATATTTCCCAAACAAGTTCGGTAGGCCATTCTTTTTATTAATGTTTTTGGTGTAAGTATACAATTATGCATGTATGTGCGAAATATTAAGAAAATCTGTCGTTTGGAACAAAATATGTATTTGATAAAATGAACTTTCGAAAGGCATCATTAGTTCCACTTTGACACACTTTAATGTCCAGTCAAATTAATTATTTTAGCAGTAAATGTAGATAAAGCGTTTATATGATCAACATACACTTGTATATTGCCAAATAAAGCATGTACAAACATATCAGTTGAAAGAACCATAACCTTGTTTGAAAAAAGCTATCCTATATACTTAAAACATTGATAAAAATCCGAGCTGAAAAAGGGGCTTCGACGGGTACCGTATTGTAAACCCTATATTTCCGGTGACCCAGGCTATTTTTAAACACTGTTTTAGTTTCAGTATATAATGACGCATGTATGTGGGATCTTTTAACAAAATCTGTTGTTTGGAACAAAAGATTTTCGAATATTTGATAAATTATTGGTGTTTTCACAGGCATATTTAATGCATAATTAACCTCGTTAAGTGTCAATTACAAGTCATTTGTTAAATGATAAAGCGCGTTTTATCATTAAACTGCACTTGTATATTGCCAAACAAAACATTTAAAAAAAAGATGCATTTGAAAATCTGCATCATTGTTTGAATATGAACGCTTTAAATTATTCAACATTCTAAGTAACACAAGCTGATAAAAAGGCTTCGACAGGTACCGTGTTCAAAATTCAATATTTCCGGAAAAAGGCCGGTGACCCTTATTTTTTAAGACTGTTTTAGTTGTATGATACATTGATGCATGTTTGTGCCAATTCTTAAGAAAATTTGTAGTTGGAAAGAAATTGAAGAAATTGTTGCGAACGTCTTGAAGCTAACTGAATATATCCGCCCCCTCTAGCTTACACTCTTTTACCCTCGCCTGCACGCACTCTGACTTACAATGTAATTCGCTCTACAGACTATGCACAACCTCATGATCAACTGTCAGACACCATGATTTGAAACCTGTATACCACATTTTCAAAACAAAACATACACAGATAAATAAATGCCTTTAAAGCGATTATTTGGTTAAACATGAACATACAGCTAACTGTTCCTGCTCTACATTCATAATTTATTATTTTTTTGTCAGACACCCACATTGTGTCTCATACATGTCTGAGAAGTTTTGCATTTTCTAGTTTTATTATGGTATTGATCGTAAGCAATAATACATTCAGTTGTGTAAGTTTGTCAATATTCTTTCCCTTGTGTAGTACATTTATACTGTACAGCTACTATAAAGTATTTTTTACCCACGTGCACGAGATGAAAATGTCACGTGTAATATTTTTATTACAAGTTGTCAAAATCGATAGTTTTAATATCTATATACATGATTTAAGGTACAGTATTGGATTTACCCCCAACTTGATATTCCAGTTGTAGCAATTGTAAATATGATTTGTATAGCTCTCAGTTAAACGACTTAAATTTAATACATTTAAATATTTTTCATATTAAATGGGCAAATTTAAATGCCGAGGACCGCGATTCTCTCTACAATAAAAAAATACTCGCGTGTATACAAACGCGTGTTGTAATAATAACATTACCCCGGTATTTATAGCTACACCCACTGTTCTTAATAAAGCATACATGCATTGTTTTAAATATACTTATAGTAGATAATTTTGGTATAAACCTGACATCAATGCATTAAAATGCAATTGGAATAGATGTATGGCGATTATGTTTATAAAAAGCATCAACAATGTACATTCATTTTCTATCTTAAGATATGTGTTTATATCCATAACTATTATATATATGGTATCCCAAACAGTCAGTGACAAGTGTGATTTAGTTTTCTTAGTTTCTTTGACTGAATGCTAAAATTAATTGCACTTCAGATAAAACTGTTTAGCATATATGTACTATTATGTGAATGTATTGGAACATTTATTAAAAACCTCTTTTAATTAGAGGGTCATTATGAGTTCAAATACGAAACATGTGTGCTAGGTGTTAGACGTGATCTGCGTTAAACAAATTATGAACACTTGCTTACCTACAATGTGTATAAGATAGTACTAAAAAGTATGGTACCGAAAGCACTTCCTTCACAGAAGAAAGGCAACTTTGCTGAGCAATTCGTTGCTACCCACTCGCCTTTATGATTGATAGCGGCACATTCATTGCCTGAAACATACAATTTCAGTGTAGTCACGTGATTGATAGCCGCACAATCATTGCCTGAAACATACAATTTCAGTGTAGTCACGTGATTGATAGCCGCACAATCATTGCCTGAAACATACAATTCAGTGTAGTCACGTGGTTGATAGCCGCACAATCATTGCCTGAAACATACAATGTCAGTCTAGTCACGTGATTGATAGCCGCGCATTCATTGCCTGAAACATACAATTTTAGTGTAGTCACGTGAAGTGCCTTTGCCAAGGTCGTGCAAGCAAGTACTGTCTGAAGTTCGTAGTGAGCAGCGTCTTTGCCAAGGTCGTGCAAGCATGGACTGTCTGAAGTTCGTAGTGAGCAGCGCCTTTGCCAAGGTCGTGCAAAGCAAGGACTGTTTGAAGTTCGTAGTGAGCAGCGCCTTTGCCAAGGTCGTGCAAAGCAAGGACTGTTTGAAGTTCGTAGTGAGCAGCGCCTTTGCCAAGGTCGTGCAAGCAAGGGCTGTCTGAAGTTCGCAGTGAGCATGTTGCACTTAACGTACGGTCGTCAATCATGTAACATCTTCCATCTCCGGTAGAGTGCATTGTCCAAGAGATTATGTCTTATTATTGAGTCAAACAGTTTTTCATCGTATAGACGGTTCACTCACAGCTGCCATAGATAGCTGTTGGTGATATCGATGACATTTGTTGATTTAAGTGCTCTGGCGCTCGTGAAAACATGTTTTCTACGAGCATAAATGAAATAACATACGATCTTACAAAAACATAAATTTTCTTGCTATTTCGTGTTTGTAAAGAATACACGATCTGCTCGGATGTATAACACTCATTAATTCCCCGTGGCGAGCCTCACCCGACGCGTGCCCCCCCCCCCCCCCCGGCGAATATTGTAAATACATTTATATTCTTGCACGTTTCCAAAAATGAAGATTAAGCTGATAAATGTACAAACCATGGAACAAAATAAACATGAATGAAAGCAAATGTTATCATTTTACTCGACCCACAGTGATATAAATGATATCATTCAGACACCGGTATTTGATTTTGCTTTAAAAAAAGAAAAAAATATGTAGTTCCTTTGATGCAAAGACGTCACATGTTAAACATTGAGGTTCAATAGTTTAATGCACTAATTTGCTTTCTAGGCTGCTTGCTATACTAGATGCTTCGAATAAACGAGAGAACCGTAAGGCCCTATGTCTTACGGCCCTAGGTCGCTCACCTGAGGGTCTAAGCAAGTTTCATGTTGACTGGGCAACAAGTGTGGCCTCTCGAGCGTACACAAGCTTTTCTAAATTTGCCTTGGTGACCTAATTTTTGACCCCACATGACTCAGTTTCGAACTCGATCGAGATATCATAAGAACACATGTTCTGAGCAAGTGTCATGTGGCCTCTAGAGTGTTCACGAGCTTTTTCTTCAATTTGCCCTAGTGACCTAGTGTTTGACACCAATTTCGAACTCGTCCGAGATATCATTGGAAAAAATGTTCTGGGCAAATTTCATGAAGATCACAGGCAATACATGTGGTATTTACAAGTTAAATGTTGACGACAAACGACGAACGACGCACTGCGGAAAAGAGGCGAAATTTAGAAGAGTGTTAACGAACGACAATTTCTGTGAAATAAGTATGACATCCAGCATGCGGTTTCTGACAAAAAAGATTTTCAAAGTTTTCTATACAGCCAAATAAGGAAAACTCTCCAACCCCCTGGGGGCTATGTTTTTAACAAATCATGATGATTTGAATGTATTTGGTAGAATTTCACCCAATGACCATTTCTGTCAAATTAGTTTGAAATCCAGCAAGCGGTTTCTGACAAGTAGATTTTCAAAGACTTCTATTTCGACATTTAAGAAAAATCCTAAGCCCCTAGCTGCCATGTTTTTTTTAACAAATCAAAATGATTTGAAGGCATTTGGTGTATGGTCAGTTTAGAAACCTTTCTATGAAATTATTTCGAAATCTAGACAGTGGTTATAACCAAGAAGATTTGTAAAGTTTTCAATATAGCTATATAAGGAAAACTGCCCCGCCTCCTGGTGGCCATGTTTTTCACGGAGCGGAACCATTTTCGAACTCGACCGAGATATCATAAGAACTAATTTTCTGAGCAAGTTTCGTGTTGAATGGGCAAAAAACGCGGCCTCTAGAGTGTTCACAAACATTTTCTTCAATATGAACTAGAGACCTAGTTTTTGACACCACATGAAGCAATATCATCTCAAACAAATGTTCTGGGCAAGTTTCATGAAGACTGGGCAATACATGTGCTATACAGAGTGTTCACAATGTAAATGTTGACGCCGCACGACGGACAACGGACAAAAGGTGATCACAAAAGCTTAACATCAGCACGTTGTGCTCAGGTGAGCTAAAAAGGTAAAATTATAAGCACTTGAACATAATAAAAAAGGACTGTCAAATCTTGTGTATGCGTCAGTTATTATTAAGTGCTTGCATATTATGAGGTAGTATAGATTTATTGATAAACTTCTGCACTCAATTCAGCAAAGTTAATGAACGCTGAAAAAATGAGAAAAATTGAATAGGCGAATGTTCCACAATCGGTATACATTATCAGTTTATGTAGGCTATACTGTTACAAAAGAAAGGGTAATGGTAATCAAAGCCTCCAGATGAAATTACGGTTTATGTGTCGCTACACTTCTCGTCTTCTTTCATCTTTTAAGAAGTTTTATTATTGTAGCAGCTGTAGTGATTGAAGCAGTTGTAGTAGTATTAGTTGTATTGGTAGTAGTCGTAGTTATAGTAGTAGTAGTAGTAGTAGTAGTAGTAGTAGTAGTAGTAGTAGTAGTAGTAGTAGTAGTAGTAGTAGTAGTAGTAGGTAGTGGTAGTAGTAGTAGTAGTTGTGGTTGTTGTTGTTGTAGTAGTTGTAGTACTAGTAGAGATAGTAATGGAAGTAGCAGCAGTAGCAGCAGTAGCAGTTGTCGAAGTACTACTAAAATTAATAATGAAGAAGAACAAGAACAAATGTAACGAAGAAGAAGAAGAAGAATAAGAAGGAGAAGAAAAAATATGAGAAGTTTAAGCCATGCAAGTATTTCCCATAAAAACTAATGTGAGCTATTATTTTATAGTCATACATAACTATTTCACACTAACGCATTACCTATCTTCAGTCGGACAGTATAACCACTTCATGTCGTTTATCTCAATGTAAACGAACACGCAGGTGAACAATGTCTACAGGTAGACAGGTAAACACTTAAATGCCATCGTGGCCGCTGCAAGTGTTCCGAAATAACGGAAAGAGATACAAAAAATGATGACAAAATGCTCAGATCTATGAAAAACCGTTAATCAAAATAATTTGCGGACACAGATTAATTTATCAGCAATCTCAAGTTAAAACATATGTTGGTGTTTTCTTCGGATTACAACAACTGAAATATTGAGTGGGAATTGATCTACGAAAGAAAACAAGACAAGTATGTGCGATTAGGCTGCAATGGATGGAAACGACACTGTAAATCACTATTGTGAACCATGTCGCTACGTCGACAACAGCAACAGGGAATGTACAGGATTCTGCATTGAATGTACAGAGTATCTATGTCAAGAATGCATTCGTGACCATAGGAAAAACAAAATCACACGTCAGCATGTTGTTCTACAGGAGGACAAAATACCTAAGGATATATCGCCGTTCATACAGATGAAGGAAATGACGAAATGTGAAATTCATCCAGATAGAATGGTGGACTTTGAGTGTGTTGACCACAACAAACTGATCTGTTCCCTCTGTCTCTCAACGGACCACAGAGCTTGTAGTAATCTAAATGACTTGATTATTAACAACGAGAAAGTTATAAATCTTGACATTGAGTCTGTTACCGACTCCATTAAAAGCATTTCCGAAAGCGCCAAGTTGATTATCGATAAGCTAGAAAAAAATGCGATTGACCTTGAAATGACGAGTCATGAGATCAACCGAGTTTGCGACGAGTACGTTCAGTCTGTTAAGACCCAGATAGACAAAATCAATAGCGAAGTTCAGTCAAAAGCTTCCACTGTAATCATGTCTGAAAAGCTTTCGATTGAAAACTCTATCACACAGTGTACAGAATTCAAACAGGAAATTGAACGTCTACATCACCTTCTGCAGACTTCCCAGCTTTATGGCAAAGACGTTGAAAAAGTAGCTGCTCTAAAGTTTCTGAACCAACAATTTAAACGTTTACACAGAACCATAGAAACTGCACAGTTCAAGCAATTAAATACATGCCCTGTTTCCGCCGAAACAATGTTGGCTTTTTTAAAATCACTGTGTACGATCACATCAACATGTTCAGAAGATCTTGGCGTATCGAACTGCAGTAAACAAATAAATGACAGTGCTGATCCGTTGTGTAAAACTGATGAACTGTCTGAGAATACAGGCGACAAAACCATCTATCCTGAACATTCAACGGGCTTACATATGACATTTGATGGTCACGTCCAAACTCAAATTAATTCAGTACATACTGATACATCTACCGTGACCGTGAAGAAGTCAACAAACATATCGACGTGTGTTAGTAATCCTACACATCCAACCGTCCAGGCAATGACACAGCAGGTAGCAACAAGTCTGGTAGGCCTAACTTCCAGTGCATGCCTAAGGTCTTCGCAATTTAAAAATGATAGTTCAGTTTTTGTCAAGACATCACAGGATAAACATTCATGTTCTATAGTTGCATGCGCGAGTTTGCCTGCGAGCCGGCTTGCTATACTTGATGCTTCAAACAGAAAGATTAAATTGCTTATTCTTGAACACCCCATTCGGTTGTATGCTGAGCTAGAGTTATCTGGACATCCATCTGATATGTGCGCGATGGTGATCGATAAATGTTATTTATATGTGTGTCTTCCAGCACTTAAACAAGTGCAGAAGATCGAGATAATGCCAAAGAGACGTTTGTCTGTTGTTAACATCATTCATTCAGACTTTCACCCTGTCAGCATAACATCACTAGACACAAAGATTATTATATTGTCAATATCAAACTTGTGTGACAGCGACCCCAAAACGTGCGCTTTAGAACAAATAAACACCAACTGGAAAAAATTAGAACGCGTTTGTGAGTGTCATCATATAGAACGTTCATCGCGTATTCGAATTCTTAACAAGACATCGATACTGTTTGTTCGCCATAACAGAGTGACTTGCGTTCAAATAGGAATGAAAGAGGGTGTCATTTACGTCATCGGAGAGTTGTGGAAGAGCGCTGATACAGAGGAAGTTAATAATATCACAGATATTGCTGTTGTCAATGAACAGGCAGTTTACGTATGTGGTTCTGATTCCAACAATGTCAAATTGTTGGGGTCTAAGGGGCGATGGAGCAGTGGTTTAATTGTTGGTTGTGTGAATAAACCCATGGCAGTGCTACTTGACAGAAGAAAACAAAAAATCTTTGTTGGATGTGAAAACGACAATAATATGCTGGTGTACATAGACTAACTGTAAACTTGATTGATTGATTGATTGATTGACTGACTGACTGACTGGTGGACCGACTGACTGAATGACTGAATGACCGACCGACCGACCGACCGACCGACCGACCGACCGACGGACGGACGGACGGACGGACGGACGGACGGATGGATGGATGGATGGATGGATCGATCGATTGATTGATTCACCTATACATGCTGCCAAACGTAGTTTTATTGTGCACACTACCTACTTATAGATGCAGGCACACATGGCTATATAAACTAGAAAAATGCCGCACAAAGGTAATTGTCAAGCGCAGCAAACATGCTGTTAACACCATACACACATCCTGTTATCTTAACATTCGTAGATGTGCAAGTTTATTTACATTACAATTGCATAATAATTATTGTAACATGTACAAACTAAACAATTAAAAAGCGGCCAAGCAAACGTCGAATGTATGATTTTTGAACCCGTGTACGATCGTATAGGCAGGTCGTGTCTGTTAATTTACAAATTATCAATAACTTCGAAAATAATGTTATTGATTTTTAAGATACTAACAAAATAGGAGAGGAAATGCATGCGGTCAGTTCGATGTTGCAAAATGTTAGTACCAAATATGTTGCACAATATGTTTTATGTTGCCATACATAACAAAACGCCAACCAAAGACATTAGTCACCAACGTATATTTTGCATATAAATACACGTATAATAGAACTGTCAAATTAGCTGACGCTATTTTGGTATTTTTATATAACCTGTAAAAGCTTTTATTCTTTGTGTTTTTATTGATTCTTGTAAAATGCCCTTGATTTAAAGAACAGTCTGTTTCATAGCAGTTTCTTTTAATGAACTAACATACATTTAAAACAAGTGAATTGTTGTGATGTTTGACTATCAATCGTTGTTTGTGTGTTATTGTGTTAATGGTTTTATTTGTAATTACAATGTGATGTAACGGCTTATTATTTAAATATTTATTCAACGATCATAATTAATAATTCCTTGAGGCCATGGCTATAACGTGGATGTTCACGTGCGGCAAAACCAGGGTTCATATTTCAGAAACATCTTAAGTAAATTCTTTTCCCTAATATTAACCTTAAAATTATCTTTTTAATCACATTTTATTTCATAGTTAAATGATTTTGTGCAAAGTTTGTATTAATTATCAACATTTTATGAACAAGTGTCCACTTAACTGTATAGGGATTTACAATTTTTTTATGAATTTTTAAAATTATTACATGACAAAAGATGTACGTAAATGAAAATATTTGAGATAACTTAAGATATTTCTGCAATACGGACCCTGGAGTGAATATATAATTTTTGTTTGACCAGTTATAAAATACAAAACATTTTTCTACTGAACTTTACAAGTTGTATTTTAAATTAATGCTATTTTATAAATAAAACATATGATGTTATCTACGGTTGACAACGTACATCTTTATCGCTCTCGGTTGGCGAGCCTCAACTAGCGCAAGCATGGCGCGGTACGGGCCCATGTACAATACCGTCATTTTGTTGTTTGTTTATAAAAAAAACACACACACACACACACAACGAAAACGAGAACAATATGTATTTTTATTGATTCCATATTTAGTTCAACTTCATTAAAGAAAATAAAAGAAAACTTTGCTTTTTCAAATTGCATTAATAATGTAACTATTGTAAAGGGGGTCTAGTGCAAGTATTAACTCTATACACATTTTCCTTGGGGCTACCGACCCAATGATTAGACAAATGAAATACACAATGATTATTAAACAAACCCAATAATCTTAAAATCAACGATGAGATCTAATAAAATAATTGGATAGGTAACCAAAATCAGTGAATGGATCCATTTATGTACAAGACTGCCAGATGGAACACTGATGTCTTATAATGGGATGGGCTAACACAGTATCTAATAACCTAAGCAAGGTATGGAACAGCAGAACCCACTATTCTTGTCGCTTTGTAGATCGCATCAAACGCAATGCTTGTGCAATAATAATCACTTTTTGCTATATGTGAACCTTACACACACATATACAGCGTATATCAATTTTAGAAGTCACATCTGTTTTCTACAATGTGGCCTTTGCACCAAATACATTACTTTCACAACATAACGGCATAACAGTTAGTTGCGATCGATTCGATTATGACGGAAAGCTGCCCTCTGCTCTACGTAACATGCAAATATCACCCAAACAACACTTATTGAAAAGCTGCAAATATCTCTAAACAAAACATTTATGGACTTATTGAAACTTTCTACTTAATATTAAGATATTATTACTAAAACCACTAATTAAAATTTGATATTAAGATATTCATAACCATCGAAGACATACAATTTCCATAATGGATGAAAAAATTGAAGTAAAGGTTTATATCAGATACAGATTATCAGTTTGCACAGTCTTACACTGTTTAATAGGTAAAATTGAAAATATTACTTCAGATGCGTGTTAGTGTTTTCATTGCCGAAGTCTCTATATAAATGAATAATCTAAATTTTCGACTGTTTCCATACATTATACATGTTTTACTCAGGTGAAAAACATTTTCGACTGTTGCCCTGTCGAACGAACTGGTTCTTGCGCAGAATGATTCGCACAAATGCTGATCTACATTGTGACATCACGTCACTGTCGCGTGCTATGTACATTCAGGGAATGGGCTAAATTATAATATTTATGTCACGTAAATTAGTTTTATTAATATATGTTTTATGTATAAGGCATTGATTTAATAAAATTCGCGTGAAAATAAAAGCAATGGCGGAACATTATTTCGGAATGCAATCGCAGGCCACGACTTTTTAAACTATAAATGATGTAGGTAATATTTAAAGAGAAGTAAGCTAATAAAACAGTTAGTTACTAGCAGTTTTGGGAACACTTAAAATGGTTGTCCCTCGATATAAGGAATTATTTCTGAAACAGTTTCTTTCGGCCTATCGGCATAGTGCAACAGCATGACTGACACCTCGGGACAAACTTTTTAACTGTTAACAAAACGCCTTTGAAATAACTATACTATAGTATATATTTTTGAAATAACTATACTATAGTATATATTTCACTGACATGCACACTTGTGTTTAATTTAATATTTTTAGTAACACGCATGAAACCATTTGCATTTAAGCGTTGCTTACTTTAACTAGGGCATCTGAACCACGCGACGATTAGCAGCTTATTTGTCTTGCTCTTCGGCACAAAATTAAGGAGGATTTTACCCACTCGGTGCACCTTATCAGAATTCAAATATGAACGCAGGTGATGTGTTGGTGATTTTTTTTCGGGTAAACATTTTTGTATAAAATTTTCTTGTGGCTGGCTACTATAAAAATATTATAAACCAAGACATAAGAGGAAGTTATTTATTAATACGCATTTTTGCGACGAGGAAATGTACAATTGTTTAATCAATTAAATTAAATTCAAATTATAAAAATGGTTGAACGTGGTTTTGTCTAATTTATTCGAGGCAAAGTGTTTCTACTAACTCAGAAATAGAGTTCTGATCATAAAATGTACAGTGCGCTACGAAAGAACTCTTGTCAGAGTCGACAATCTACTCGAAATATGGAAACAGTTCTGCAGAACGCTATTGTGAACCATGTTACGTCGATAACTCTAGTAAAAGGAAATGTAAGGGTTTCTCCATTGCATGCACAGAGTATCTATGTCCGGAATGCATTCGTGACCATAGGAAAAACAAAATCACACGTCAGCATGTTGTTCTGCAGGAAGACAAAATACCAAAGGATATATCGCCGTTCATACAGATGAAGGAAATGTCGAAATGTGAAAGTCACCCAGACATAATTATGGACTTTGAATGCGTTGACCACAATAAAATATGTTCACTATGTCTCTCTAGGGACCACATATATTGTAGAAATCTAAATGACTTGATGGACAACAAAAAGGATATAAATCTTGATATAGTGTCGGTTTCAGATTCTATTGAAATAGTTTTCAAAAACGCAAAGTCGATCGTCGAACAGCAAGAACAATATTCGATAGACCTTGAACAGAAGAGACAAGATTCCAACAGAGTTTGCGACGAGTACGTTCAGTCAGTAAAGGCGCAGATAGAAAGGTTCAATAACGAAGTGAAATCAACAGCTGCAACTGCAATTATGTCTGAAAAGCGTTCGATTGCAAAATGTATTACCGAGTGTACACTGTTCAAACAGAACATGGAACAATTACAGCAACTATTGAAGATTTCACAGCTTTATGCAAAGACTTCGAGAAAGCAGCTACTATTAAATACCCCAGAGAACAGACTAAGCATTTTCATTCATCAATACAATATGTTCAGGCAAAGAAATTCAATGGATGTCCTGTTTCCCTCGATACAACGTTAGCCTGTTTACAATCATTGTGTAAGATCACATCTAATTGTACTGATGACCTTTTTATAGCAAATACAAGTCAAACACAATCAAACAGATGCGATATGTTGTCTGAAGATGATAATATGGAGGATGCAACATACAAAAGCATTACTCATATCCAGTTTACGTGCTTACATACGGGCATTGATACAACAGTCAATCATATATTTTCATCAACCAATACAAATACTGCAAAGTCAACCAATACAGCACCGAGTGAAAGATACACGTCCCTAACTACCAAGCAAGCAATGCTGCCTCCGTCTAAACCAAGCGTAGTTTCTTATAGCGCTACACTGAAGTCTGTTCAATTCTCGACTGATAGCAGTGTTTCTATCAGGGCACAGGATGATGCATATTCCCCTTCAATTCTTGCATGTGCGAATTAACCTGGGAGTCGCATGGCGATATTGGACGCTGCCAATAATAAAGTCAAATTGTTGTCTGTTGCAAATGAAATTCGTTTTTACGTCGATTTTAAATTACTAGGTCGACCTTCTGACATGTGCGCGTCTATTACAGAAAGCCAAAAGAGTTTCTTTTATGTGTGTTTTCCAGAACTGAAACAGATACAAAAAATTGCAGTTATGGCCAAGCGAAAAACGAGTGTTGTTGAAACCATTCAGACGAACTTTCATCCTACAAGCCATAAATCGGTAGGCTCCATGATTATTGTATTATCAAAAGCAAGACTCTTGAGTATGCTGGCTACCACATTCGCTTTAGAACAATTTCAAGTTAACAATGGAAACGTGGAACTTATTTCAGAAGAACGCCATGCAGAGTTCGCATCGCGTATTCGTAGCCTTAACAAGACATCGCTTCTGTTTATTCGCCATAATAATGTGCCCTGCATTCAAATAGGAATGAAAGAGGGTGCCATTTACGTGGTTGGAGAACTCTGGAAGAGTGCTGATACAGACGAAGTTATAAATATCACAGACATTGCTGTGGATAATAAAAAGACCGTTTACGTATGTGGTTGTGATTCCAACAACCTCCAATTGTTTGGGACTGCTGGGCGATGGAGCAGTGGTTCTATTCTTGATTGTGTTGATTAACCACAAGCAGTTCTATTTGACAAGAGAAAATCAAGAATTATTGTTTGAAGTCATAACGAAAATAATTTGCGAGTTTTCAGAACATCGTAAAAATGTAAAAGCGGAATATTACATGGTGTAATTACAATGTTCAAGTATATGCACATTATGCAGACACAGTGTTGATTCGCGTCATTATATTTCAAAATTATTTCATTACCTGCTTAAAATTGTTTATGATGGTTAGTTTTACACCTTACTAACTACGTCTTGATAATTGTGCGGATGTATTATCCATTTTTTTGTGAACAACAAGCGACACAAGTTCCGCAAAGATATATGATATAACATTCCCAACAATATACACCCGCGTTAATAGCTATTGAGCTTGCTTTTGTCCCACTCTAGATTCGTTGTTATTTACCTGTTTAAAATGTACTTAATTTGATAGTCGCCGTGATAAAGGGATACGTTCACAAATGACTCAACACTATATTATGCATACTGATTTATCACTAAAGACTAAAACAAAAGAATAAACACCATGAAACGAATATGAATATCGAATCGCTGTGAGACAATGCGAGTAATTACAGTTCGTAAATACACAAATACACAACTATAACGATTATAATGGTAAACAATATAATTAAGGAAATGCTTATGTTTCTTTTAAGGCAATAAGTGCAAACATGTCCATCTGTACTGATTTCTGCTGGTTGAACAGGCTATGTAATGTTATTCGAAGTTTACATTTTTTTTTAAGCGCCAATTGTTTAACACGTCCATACAGCAATGGAAACTACTCATACACAAGATTTACAGTGTTCACAAAGGACCAGTTACAGAATCAGGATCAGTCTTAGCTGGCCCCGTGTTCACAAAGGATCAGTTACAGAATCAGGATCAGTATTAGCTGGCCCCGTGTTCACAAAGGATCAATTACAGGATCAGGATCAGTCTTAGCTGGCCCCGTGTTCACAAAGGATCATTTACAGGATCAGGATCAGTCTTAGCTGGCCCCGTGTTCACAAAGGATCATTTACAGGATCAGGATCAGTCTTAGCTGGCCCCGTGTTCACAAAGGATCATTTACAGGATCAGGATCAGTCTTAGCTGGCCCCGTGTTCACAAAGGATCATTTACAGGATCAGGATCAGTCTTAGCTGACCCCGTGTTCACAAAGGATCATTTACAGGATCAGGATCAGTCTTAGCTGGCCCCGTGTTCACAAAGGATCATTTACAGGATCAGGATCAGTCTTAGCTGGCCCCGTGTTCACAAAGGATCATTTACAGGATCAGGATCAGTCTTAGCTGATCTTGATCTTGTAGCTCAGCTAAGCGGAATATCAAACATATTTTATTTTGAAATAACTTTTCTTTTTGATAGTCACATACTTATTTTTATTTCTTTTATTAAATTTGTCATATCAAACAGCAAATGTGCAAAGAGTTTAAAATCGTTTTAATTATATATATTTGAGCACAAATAAAAATTGATCTTGATTTTAGTGAACATCATTGTTGAGTTCATCTTGAACCTGAAAATCATATGGACGATGAGACCCTTATGAGTCACACCACAATGTACTTTTTAAAATTTTAAATACGACATAAAACATACCTTTTTAAAATAAACATTACTATATCGCTATTATTTGTAGCATAGAATTGCCATGCATTCCTTTTTGCGGTTGTATGTATAACATCGTGTATTTTAGATGTAATTTAATTTACGCTCCACTTACATTGGTTAAAATCTCGAGTAAAAATATAGCAATGTGCCATATCAATAGAATTATGCAGAAGCTTTCTCTGTTCGCTTAAACAGCAATTTGTCTTTCTCGCGCTCTTGACTTTACTACTTTTATGTATTTGTTACTAGTGTACGTAGATGTGTATGAGCATGTATACATAAAATATTAAAATCAATGATCGTCCAATAAGGTTGTCATCCTTCAATAAGCAATGTATTATTTTGTCCAGATCGTGTAATAACAATGTATGCTTTTAAGAACGTATGCATTCAAACAATGACACTATTAATCATGTTTGTAAGGAATCTTACATACAATTTGCAAGTGTTCTTTTCGTGAGCAAAACATCAACCGGAAAGTGGTGAAGATGCCTAGTTATTGGTTTTGTCAAAACCCCTACAACGGTGTTACTTGACAACACTAAGCAAAGACTCATTGTAGTTTGTGGTAGTGACCACACTATAACAGTATACACGGAGAAATAAGTACACCTTACACTGACATATTGCTAAGCAGTACAAATGCAAAATAAAACAGTTATTGACGAGGATTGTTTATGGTCTGTTTATAGGGAAGGGCCATAAAGACTGTTAGAAAGAGATAGTTATATAGTTTGACCACAATGGGAGGGCCGTACAGCCTGTAATTAATGTAATTCATGTCCATGGTTTGATTGTTTGATATAACAATTATTATTGCTAATGTTATTATTATTGTTGTTGTTGTTGTTGTTGTTGTTACTGTTGTTCTTCTTGTTTTCGAATAATTGTTGATTATTCAGTTACTGAAAATCACTCTTTAATGTATTAAATATGTGGACTACAATTTCACATCAGTAAATATTGTGATCGGTGATCTTTCAGGTTTCTTTTAGGCCATTCCTGTAAATCGGTTATATTTGTTCAGAAATGAAAATACATTATACGTGATGTTCATGTTCTCAATAGTTTGCTTTTAAACGTGGTCGCACACAGTCAATGAATCGAAGCTACTGGTATATTTTGAGCATTGACCATGGTTATTATGACATTTGTATAATCCTAGCAAACAAACATCTAACTGCAATTGTTGTCCACTTATTGATTGATGTTATATTAGAACACAACACAAACTTGTTCAAACAACAATAATAACAGTATGCCTTTAAAAATCAGTTTGTTTGACGAAATCATCGATTGAATTACTCTGACTTTCAAAATAATTGCGTATTTCCACTCACCTCCTCTGTCACTTTACATATTATAATTGCCAAATGGAACGAAGGTTTTATGTATTGAAAACACGAATGAATTGAAATCTGTGTTCGTTTTATACCGATGTCATTGAAATCATTCAACCGAATACTAATTGCTGATAAGTGTGCATAAGTGGTATTTTGTCAGTCGCTTAAACCATGTGGGACCTGCTAATCAAAAAAGTGCCTGTTATTAATGTTTGGTGACATCAAGTCAGTGTAGTCATCATTTCTGAAACGCTCGTTTTAATTTTGCTACTAAGTTTTTTTATTATTTGTACACAACCTGCCTTATAAGCGAAATTAACCGTTGTCTAATGCAAAATATGATGTCCACTGGAACTGAGCAATTTACAAAATGTTGCTGGTTTCTCTTTGAATTTAGGAAAGCATATTAGACAATGAGCTGATATATCTGGACAAATTCATTCAAAGAAAACAGGAAACTCTGTCAAAATACAGCAGATTTAAGAACGCTGCATTATTTAAAACGTCACACATTAAAATAGTATATATATTGCTTGGAAATATAGTCCAATAATGGACAACAACAAATAAATCAACACAGTAACACAAATAATTATGTTTAGCAAAGGTAATAGGTTTTTTGTTGTTGTTTTGTTGCAATTTTGTCAACCTTTAATCAAGCAATAAAGCGACCAAAAATAGGAAAGGCGGAGAAAGATGAGAATCATGTAGAACGGGGTAAGCAAAAATACATCCAAAAATTTACAATTTACGTGACAAATGTCATTCACACTTACATTCGTGAATGAAGTACGAAATAAATACAAGAAGGTCTTGCGAAATATGTTGTGTCTATTATATAAATGTAATAGGTGGTTCAATACTTCACATCAACTGCTCATCATAACAAATACTTATAGTGAAATCCTTACTTTGCTTGGCATGATGTGTTGGTAGTTGAAAAGGTGGTGATTTTAATATGGCGTATACTCTATTGTAAGCAATCATATTATAACTGATCTGTTAAACGAGTACACCATTTCACAATGAAGCATTGCTTTTTTTTTTGCACACTATATCCGATACCTGTAGGATAGTTTAAACGAACAAGCAGGTAGTAAGATTGCTCAGGTAAAGACGTATAAATTGTAATATTACAGACTATAGCTATTCCAAATGAAAAAAAAACAGAAATAGACCATACTGGATTTAACTGTACTTAATTATGGTTTTTCAGATTGTCTGTTGTAGGTTTGGGGTTTAATACAAACATTAATTCATTTGTAGACACTTATTTCAAAAGCAGATATATCTAGACAAATCCATGTCCAGAAAGAAAAAAAGTAAATCTGGTTTATATTAAAGCCCCCATATCGGCTTTGAATTCTACATATACCTAGAATTGCATTGACCTTGACACACATTGTAAACTTTCTGTTTATGCTAATGCCCAATTTGTTTCTAAACGTCCTATTATTCCAATGTTTACATCACTTGGTGTATAAATGTGCGCACTATGAAAATTACTCGTTAACAGTAACACTTATGCAAATGTCTTCCCATTCACGAAAACTGCGGTCATAACTACAGCAATTTATGTATGTTTTACGTTTATTTAATATATCGATGAATTCATTTTGATATAAATTGTACATGGTAATTTCAATTTTTCGGATTAAGTGAATGTTATTATTGAAAATTACTGTTTTTTAATGAAAAATACTAGTAGATTTCGGATGTAATATTGTATGCTCAATACGACTGTAGCTCCTTTAACTACATGTATATATACGTTTATAACGTCTACGACATTTATTCAAACATCTGTCACTGATGTACAGCTTATCAGGTAACACAATACCGCTTCACTTCCACCGAAATGTGTATCATTATATTGTTTTATTAATTAATTTAATTAATTTTATTTTAATAATAAAATCATTATAACCATCACGTGTTGTACTTCATACATACACAAAATGATGAAATATAATACTCGTATGTTCTTTGTAAGCGTACACCGGTTCACAATAAGAAGTGTTGCTTAATTTGTGCGGGACAGTATACACGATTGTTTAGCTTATCAAGGGCAAACACTATTGAATGAAATATCATAGCGGCGGGTTTCTATAAGAGCAGAAAATAACGCGTACAAAATGGATTTAAACATGTTAAACATGTATTTTGACGACGAAATGAATGGGTACGATAGTGTATAACATCTAAATAATTCATTCGATATCAGTTGCAGAAAGTGGTTTAATAAAATATATGTTTCAAGTGTGTGTTACTACTTTCGGATTGGTATCCATGTCATAAAATGAATGCACAGTGCGCTACAAAAGAGCATCAATCTTCAGGGCAGACCACATTGGGGCCTGCAAAGGATGGAAACAGCTCAGTGATGTTTTATTGTGAACCATGTCACTACGTCGATAACTCAAGTAAAAGGGAATGTAAGGGATTCTGTCTGGAATGCACAGAGTATCTTTGTACGGAATGCATTCGTGATCATAGGAAAAACAAAATCACACGTCAGCATGTTGTTTTACAGGAGGAACAATTACCAAAGGAAACATCGCCATTCATACAGATGAAGGAATTGTCGAAATGTGAAAGTCATCCAGACAGAATGGTGGAATTTGAGTGCGGCGACCACAACAAACTAATCTGCTGCCTCTGTCTTTCACGGAACCATGTGGAATGTAAGAATTTGAAAGACTTAATAGCGAACAATGCAAAAGGCATCAATCTTGATATTGAGTCAATTGCAGACTCCATTGAAGAACTCTCCAAATGCATACAGTCAATTATGGAACAGGAAGACAGATTTTTTATATATCTTGAAGAGAAGATGCAAGAAATTAACACGGTTTGTGACAAGTACGTCAATTCTGTAAAGGCTCATGTAGGCAAACTCAACATGGAAGTGAAATCGCAAGTAGCAACTGTGTTATTGACTGAGAAGTTGTCTGTTGAAAACTCAATCACCCAGTGTACACAGTACAAAGATGATATCGAAAGATTGGTGAAGCTATTGACGATTTCCCACCTTTATGGAAAAGGTGTTAAAAAAGCTGTTTCACTCAATTATGCAAGAGAACAGGCACTTACTTTGCACACAAACATACAGAGTGTTAAGAATGACCAAATAAATGCATGTCCTATTTCCGCAGAAACAACGTTAGCTTGTTTACAATCATTGTGTAAGATTACAATTTATTCTCCTGATGATCTTTCTATGGTGAATGGCATAATGGATCTACGGATCATTGCTGATTTGCTGTCTACAGATGATAAAACATCCGAAAATACAGCCGAAAACAATTTGTATGAAATTCGTTCATCGGGCTTACAAATAGAATTTGACGCAAACGTCCAACCTCATTTCTCACCAGTAAACACGAATACTTTGGACATGACAAAGTCGACTAATATTACATCGTGTGAAAGTTACAAGTCCCAAACCACTATTAAAGCAATACTTCCTCCCCCAGCAACAAGAATGGAGTCTTCTGGAACAAGGCGGAGGTGTGTGCAGTTCACAAAGGGTGGTGAAGTCGATATCAAAACACTAAACGATACGCATGTCCCTTCAATTTGTGCATACACAGATTTACCTGGAAGTCGAATGGCAATATTAGACTCTGCTAATAGTAAGGTCAAATTGCTTACTGTTCACAATGCCATCAACATGTATGTCGATTTTCAATTATTAGGTCATCCATCTGATATGTGCGCGCTTGTTACAGACAACCAACAGAGTTTCTTATAAGTGTGTTTTCCACAACTAAAACAGATACAGAAAATTGCTGTAATGGCTAAGCGCAAACTGAATGTTGCTGAGACTATACACACTGACTTTCATCCTGTAAGCTTAACATCAGTAGACGAGTATGTGATAATATTATCTAAATCTTTTGATGCCAACATCTGTTTCTTAGAACAACTGGACACAAACAATGGAGCCATTGAACGTATTCTTGCAGGGCGTCATGTACAGTTCGCATCTCGTGTTCGTTGTCTTAACAAAACATGCATTGTTGTTAATCGAAAAAGTGATATTGTTCTTGTACAAATTAAAAAAAACAGAGAAGGAATATATGTGGTCGGGGAGATTATACAGAGTTTAAATAAGGAAGGAATAAAGAATTTTAGCGACATAAATGTTATCCATGACATTTTCATTTATGTTGGTAGATCCAATCCAACCGATATCAAAATGCTGAGATTCAACGGACAATGGAGTTGTTCAACCATCGATTGTTTACATTCCAACTCAGTGATATTTGACATCATAAAACACAGAATACTTGTAGGATTTGAGAACGGCAACATGTTGCATATATACGTAGAATCAATGCAGGAATAAATGTTGATTAAGACAGATTAAAATGTTTTGTATATGTATGCATATTCAATAAATTTACAAAAACTGTTGTTTCAAAAAGGTTTGCTTAGTTATGAAATTTAAATTTCCTTCACAAAAGCACGACTGCTTCAGCATGTGTTTAATAAACATATGATTGGAATCCATGTGCCTTTATTTATGACTGATAGCTACACACTCATTTATAGATCTATAGTCCCGTTTCGTCGTTATACCGTTGTATGATAGGGTGAATTTTGAACAGTTCTCGTGCACATAATTCATGGCACCCTTGGAATTGGAAATATTTTCTGAAAAAAAAAATGCGCTTTTAATATTCCGGTATAAACCAAATATGTTTCAACAGGCCTCGAATCCGTTATTGACTACATACATTGTCACTTTATTTGACATGCTTTCGGATCTGAAATTGAAGCTTTTAGATTGTAGATGTTAGATGTAATACAAACAACATTCAAGTGTAGAAACTTAGTTCAAAAGCAGATATATTTAGACAAATGAATTTCAAGAAGAAAACGTCGCACTTATTTATTTTAAAGCCACCGATTCCGCTCTGAATAGAACACAATGTCAGCATTCTTAATACATCCAGCATTGGACTGACCTTGATACGCAACGTAAACGTCCTGTTTCGGCAATAGTCCAATTTGTATACCTATGTACATGGCTTGGTGTATCAATGTACGCACTATGAAAACATCGCGTTGATAGTAACACTTATGCAATGCAAATATCTTCCTATTAACACAAAAAACTGTGGTCATAACTACAGCAATTTCTTTATGTATTTCGCATATTTAAAATAAAATAAATACATGCTGATATACATTTTGCATATGTGATTCTATTTTTGGGGGTCAAGTAAATGTTATCAATGGAGGATACTGTTTTATAAGAAGAAATACTAAATGATTGTTAGTGGTATTATTTTAGGCTCAATACGGCGGTAGTGCCTTTAATAATTGCTCTGTTTATAACGTCAAGATATTCAAAACAGAGAACTATGGTTAACAACATTACATGCACAGCTTATCGGGTTACACAGTTCTACACTGTTTTAAATAGATACGAGAGAAAACATTGCGCTTTTAATAATTCTAACAATTGTATGCGTCTTTGTATTATGTTCATAACTGTCTTGTTATTAACAATACCGCTTGTTTTCCACCGAAACTATTACCAGTATTATTTTTACTGATTAATTTAATTCATTTCATTTTAATTATAAAATAATCATAGTAAATCATCCCTTGTCGTACTTCATACATACACAAATATTATGTTGAATGCCATATATTTTCTTTATAAGTGTACACCCGTTCACACAAAGAAGTGTTGCTTAATTTGTGCGGGACAGTATACCCACTCCGTTTAGCTTATCAAAGGTAAACACGATTGAATTAAATGTCATCGTAGCAGGTTTCTATAAGTGTAGAACTGACAGAGGACAAAATGGATTTAAACACGTTAAACGTGTATTTGGACGACGAAATGTGTACGATAGTTTATAACATCTAAATGAATTCATTCGATATTAGTTGCTAAAAGTGGTTTAATAAAAGATCAGTTTTATTTAAGTGTGTGTTTACTACTTTCGTATTAGTATTCCTATCATAAAATGAATGCACAGTGCGCGACAAAAGAGCATCATTCGTCAGGGCCGACCACATTAGGGGCTGCAAAGTATGGAAACAGCTCAGTGATGTTGTATTGTGAACCATGTCAATACGTCGATACCTCAAGTAAAAGGGAATATAAGGGATTCTGTATTGAATGCACAGAGTATCTATGTCGAGAATGCATTCGCGATCATAGGAAAAACAAAATCACACGTCAACATGTTGTTCTACAGGAGGACAAAATACCAAAGGATATATCGCCTTTTATACAGATGAAGGAAATGACGAAATGTGAAAGTCATCCAGATAGAATGGTGGACTTTGAGTGTGTTGACCACAACAAACTGATCTGCTCCCTCTGTCTCTCAAGGCACCACAGAGATTGTAGTAATCTCAATGACTTGAGTGCCAACGAGAAGGGTATACATCTTGATATCGAGTCGGTTTCAGTCTCCATTGAAGTAGTTTCCAAAACTATCAAGTCGATTATCGATCAGAGGGAACAATATTCGATAGACCTTGAACACAATAGAGAAGAAATCAACAGGATTTGCGACGAGTACGTGCAGTATGTAAAAGCGCAGATAGACAGGATCAATAACGAAGTGAAATCAAAAGCTGCCATTGTCGTTATGTCTGAAAACCGTTCGATTGCAAAATCTATAACAGAGTGTACACAGTTTATACAGAAAATGGAACAATTACAGCAACTATTGAAGATTTCCCACCTGTATGGAAAAGACTTTGAGAAAGCAGCTGCTCTAAAATACCTAACAGAACAGACTAAGCATTTACATACATCCATTCAAAATGTACAGAAAAAGAAATTTAACGAATGCCATGTTTCTCCCGAAACAACGTTGGCCTGTTTACAATCATTGTGTAAGGTCACATCTAAATGTTCGGATGATCTACTTATGGCAAATCCAAGTCCAACACAATCAAACCCATCTGATACGTTATCTAAAGATAAAAAAACGTTGGAGGATACAGCCCATAAAGCAATTTCTACAATCCAGTCGACGGGCTTACACACTGACTATGATACAAAAGCAATAGCAAATCCAAGTCCAACACAATCAAACCCATCTGATACGTTATCTAAAGATGGTAAAACGTTGGAGGATACAGCCCATAAAGTAATTTCTTCTATCCAGTCGACGGGCGTACACACTGTATATGATACAAAAGATCAAACTGAATTTACATCAATAAACAAAAATGCAAACATGAATCAGTCGATCAATACAGCACCGAATGAGAGATGCACGTCCCTAACTACCATGACTACCATGCTGCCTGCGCCTACAAGAAGCGTAGTTTCTACTTGCGCTACGCCAAAGTCTGTGCAATTCTCGACCTATAATTCCGTTGCTATCAGGGCGCAGGATGATGCATATTCTCCTTCAATTGTTGCATGCGCAAATTTACCTGGAAGTCGCATGGCGATACTGGACGCTGCCAATAATAAAGTCAAATTGTTGTCTGTTGAAAATGAAATATGTTTTTACGTGTCTTTTAAATTACCAGGTCGACCTTCTGACATGTGCGCTTTCATCACAGAGAGCCAAAAGAGTTTTTTGTACGTGTGTTTTCCAGAACTGAAACAAATACAGAAAATTGCAGTTATGGCCAAGCGACAAAACAGTGTTGTTGAAACCATACAGACAAACTTCTATCCAATAAGCCTTACATCGGTAGGCTCCAGGATTATTGTATTATCAAAATCAAGCCTTTTGAGTGACTACACTACCACGTTCGCTATAGAACAACTACAAGTAGACCATGGTAATGTGGAACGTATTTTGGAAGGACGCCATGCAGAGTTTGCGTCGCGTATTCGTTTTCTAAACAAGACGTCGATTATGTTTATACGCCCTAAAAGTGTGACTTGCGTTCAAATAGGAATAAACGATGCTGCCATTTACGTGGTTGGAGAGCTATGGAGGAGCGTTGATACAGACCAAGTGAGGAGTATCACAGATATCGCTGTTGTTAATGAAAATGTAGTTTACGTATGTGGTTGCGATTCAAACAATGTCAAATCGTTAAGGTCTGATGGGCGATGGGGTAGGGGTTCAATTGTTGATTGTGTGAATAAGCCGGGTGCACTGTTATATGACAACAGAAAATCAAGAATTATTGTTGGGAGCTATAACGAAAACAAGTTAAGCGTTTCTCGAGCATCTTAAGGAAAAAGCCATCAGAAAAAGATAACAGAAAATCTGGAGTTATTTATGGTACATGTAGTTAAAACGAAAACAATATGGGGTATACCGAGTATCTTAAGGGATAAGATATATATCGTTTTGTTCAGCTACATGTATATGTACATTATGTACACCCTGTGCTTATTTGGTCGTCATTTTATTTCAAGATTCAAGATACGTCCAATGCCTATCTAACAATTCTTATACTTGTATGTTTGACATCTTGCTTATTATATGCCATGTAAGTGTGTGTGTGATAAAGTATATTTAATAGCGCGTTATTTATTAACTAATTTTCGATTTATCGTTGTTGATTGGCCAATAAACAACGATTTGGACTTATGATGCGTAGGAATTAAACCACGAGGGCGTTAGCATTCAAAGACGACCCAATAACACGCTATTTTGGTACTGACGACGAAAACAAGTAATATGAATAACATGAAACATTAAACATTGGTTTTGAAACATGATTAATAAAAGTCTTCTCAAAACAATAAAAGTTGTTTTTAACGCGGAACTATATAATAAGGGAGATGAATCTGTTCTTTAAAGTCCATTACAGTGTAGAAATAAATTTTCGCCTTTTCTAAATATTTAATGTGCACTTTTTTTCAATCTTTTGAAAAATGCAACATAAGAAATGTTGTGTTATATCAATTTCTAGCTGTTCACACCAATACTTGTCAGACAATGCATGCTGCATTTAATTAGTCCGTGTTGTCTGACCGGAGACAATAAAGAGTGGCTATTATATTAAAGCAATTGTAAATAGTTCAGACAATCCTTTAAATCATTGGACTTGCTTACATGCTTACATTCAAAATATATACAGTAAAATTACTCAGTCGTTGTTAATATTCCAAACTAACATATATGTTCCCATCCAGCTATTGAGACATTTTAATTGTGTGCATCTTTATTTGTAGCACTGAATTTGTCTGGCATATCGTTTGCTGTTTCATGTATATCATTTTGGAAAGATGTTTCATGTATATCATTGTGTAAGATATAACTGATATAACTGTGCTCCAAATAGATTAGACCCAATGTGTATACACATGAGCTGATAACTTTTGCATCATTTTTGGGTGTCCTTTAGTGTGATTGTACTAAAATTATTATAGAGTTTGTATAGAAAATGGCAGACAAATAGATATGTAAAATACCACACGTGTTTGCATAGGTTGTATGTGTTGGTTATTCCATATCAATATCATACTTGATCGTACAATTATAATATTGATAATAAATGTAAATCCGTTGTGTGTATATATCATCACTTGTAAGTATTCTTGGACAAGTGGTATGCCTGCCAGACATGTAGACCTTATGTGGTCACAATACAATACGATATTTTTGAGGTGATATTCAACTGAAAAAAATCGGCGTAGTGCTATAATTGGCTTAAATAGCTTTGTTTAATTGAAAAGAAACTAACATGCATTATTAATGTTGGGTTTTCATTTTTATGTGTAGACTAATGAAACTAACAAAACTGAAAATAAACGCAAATATATAAAATATATATTTGCGTTTATTTTTATTTTGTTAGTTTCAGTAGGCAACATATAAAAATGAAAATGAAATGAAAACCCAGCATTAATAATGCATGTTAGTCCATGTAAAAAATGGAATGATACTACAAGTATCATTCTGTTTTTGACATGGACTGATTCTATTAAAAACTAAGGTCACTTCAAGCAACAACCATACCTTGCGTGTTGTTAGAGACTTCAAGGAAATTTAATGTTGACTGTGTTTTATTTGTCCATACCCATTCCGATCCCTGTAAAATACATGCATGGCGAAGTCTTATCTCAAAATATTAATATCTCTAAAATATACAAAGGCGTTCATTCAAACAATATTCGAAGCAGTATAAAAAAACATAGTGATATTGTAAATAAAATTCACAGCAAAAAATGCTGTCATTGCTTGCGTATATATCTGAAATATATGTATCTTTACATTTTTTATTATTGAGACGTCTATAATTTATACATAATTTATTAAGGTCATTCAAGTATAAATGTACAAACAGTTGTACAAACACATTAACCACAATTGAACAAAGCTGGTGACGAAAAAATGTGATAGTCAATAAGTTGAATGCGTTTTCGTTTCTCTGAGTATACTTGACGTTAGTGTTATGCACCGGTATATGCGATTCAATATTTCCACAAGCTATATTGCGTTATATGGATATTATGCTTAATTAAATCTCTCGAACAAGAGTCTGACATATATATGTCCTGAAATTCATGTATCTGAAAATACTTGTAATACCAATCACCAATATTGCAACACAACCGTTTCAACGTATCGATATTTGTTCAATGAAGTTTGTCATGATGAATTGTGTCTCGTTTCTTCGTCATAGAATGAACTCTACTTTTGTACTGTTAGTGAATTTTGGAACATTGAAACATGTTAACATGCAGTTACTGACCAACGATAGTTAGTCAGCAAAGAACAGATTATGGTAAATAAATCAGGAAACCAAGTGGTTTCTAGATTGCAATAATGCAAAGAATATAACAAAACATACGTTGAAAGCGAGTCCTATCCAGTGGGTAAGGTTTGGATATGGGGAACGAATGTTCAGGATTAACGTCTGTTCCGTCAAATCATCAATATTCACTAGATAAGCGTTCGTCTTATTGCACGTAAGCGACGCATTTGTCCAGGCCATTCCAGTAGCTATGGCAACGTAACATCTTCCGTTATCCATCAGCCACGTTGGTGCACACGCTAGTTGTTCTTGAAACCGAATAATTGCAAAACATACAGCGTGACATTGTCCGCGCATACGTTATTTTATTTGCTCGTATATGGGACCACTCGTATAATACTGATTTTGCAAAAACTTACAAGTACTACACTATTACATTAAATACTAAAAAGGAACCAAATACATAAATACATTTGAAAGGATGAATTCATTAAACGTTAATGTCCCGCCACACCGAAAACGGGTTTGTTTGATGCATAGAAAAAAATGCTATTGTTTTAAGACTGGTTAAAACGTAGTTTTGAACATGCATACATACCTGCCGCTCCGTGTAAAGTGAGGCCACTTATGGCGATAAATATCAGCATCTAACATAGAATATACGAATATATTATAACTATGAAAGAACTCATATGAGATATATAACATTTTCGCATAATCGTTATAGTAAAAATGAATAAAGAACCGCATACAATGTATTCCCACCCCATATTTTGGTTGAAGATTGATCCTATAGTTGATGACAATACATTATGGCAAAAGTGATAACACACCACGGACTAAAAAGTGCTGTAACTTATGTAACTTTGAATTGTTTTTTGTTGTTAATCATAGAAAAAAAAGAATTAATCATAGCTAACATTTCAAGCTGAAATATAAATACAGAAAATACAACAAATTCTATTCGGTGCGTTATAACTTGTGTTGAGTGCAAACTTGTGAAATTTCGTCCTCGCTGCCTAAGCCGGAAATATAGTACAAATACTAAGAATCGTATTTTGCAAATGTTTTAATATCGTTATTAAATATGCATTGTATGTTTGTAATTCATGACGAAACAAAAGTGCAAATTGTAATTACCTACCCGCATTTTTTCCAAAACATACAATCTCGTCGTATTCCTGCATACGCGGTTATATCTGAAATACCGTACAAGGCGTATAAGCCAGACTCGCGAACGCATCCACCATATACATGGTTAATCAGAACATATGGACCTCATCCACAGCTTTGACAAAACACAATCTGTTCTATAGAATGCTGGTGTTGTGTACATATTTGTTTTTCATCAATCTTTTTGCCACAAATAAGACAGCAAATATTTTTATTTAGCGTGTCATGTCCACGTATCTGGCCTTCTTGTCAACGTCCCACAGTATGTTGCTCGGATTCGCGTGACGTTTTAGAATAAGAAATATTTTGATAACCGTTGTTATAATAAATGACCATTCGTTGTTGAATGTTAGTGCGAATAACGAATCGATAATAAACAAATGTCTGAACATGACAAATTAACAAAGAGTTTCTGTCTGATTATTTTTGAAGGAACGGGGAGCGGCAATCATATTTATATAACGAAGCGCAGTCTGTTTTAGTCGTCGTAAATTAATATGTAGGCCTACTTCTTGAATCAACATTAAATCACCCCATTTAGATGGGTTCATGCAAAAGCACATCTGACGTGTCCATGAAATGTATAGGCAGCGATTCGGCTATTTTTCTCGCAAGGAGGCTTGGCAATCATAAGACCAACCACAACCTCCCTTCAGTTCACTGATCATTACACATATATTGTCTTCTATATTGGACTTTTACTTGAGGCTTGGTCAGGGACTGTTCACAGATTGACGAATTGACAAGTTTTCAACTTTTTGTCACATATTCCAAAAATAAAAGAACAGTGTATACAAGGGAGCAAACTAACACTACGGACATAGAAATATATTGTAAATACCGTTTCGATTGCGAGTAATCATCAGTTGAACTTGATAGAATTAGCGTTTTAACGCTAAACGATGAAATAATTTGGAGTGTTTCTGTGTTTTCGTTAAAATTGTTGACAACACGCTGATCACTTACATAAAGTAAGTATTGCCAGCTGAAATATAGCAATCGGAATGGCCGAGTGGTTGAACACGGTCTGTAATTACTGGCGCCACCTCTTTTTGGAGATGCATTGGAAAAAGATCCAATTATACTTCCGTGGTGGCGCTAATGAAAGGAAGTAGTAGAAAAGGTTAACAGTGATAAAAAGGTAAGTTGGTTTTATAGGGTCTAAGACAATTTTAGACACTGTTTTAAAGAATCGGACAATGTAATGCGATTCAGAAACAAATTTACCTTCCAACAATGTAGAGAAATATGAAGTCGCGACTTATTTCAAAACGTGAGGACTTGTATAAGTCGTGACAATTTGGACATTGCACTACCTAATTTATGAATTTGAACGTGTTAAGACATGATGTACAGACAATTAGAGCATTAATGGCATAAAATAATTTCTTCCGTAATGTATTAAGTGCTGCGTTATCAAAAATGTTGGTTTGTGGTCGATTAAACACATTATTTTGTATGTTCACGTAAGAGGTGGAGCAAAAGCAATGGAGGTGGAGCTCAGGACAGGAGTTGGAGCCAAAGCACGGTATAATCTTTGTCTTGATTCCAGCACGTATACCTTCTTTTTTATCCATAAAATACTCCCATTTGTAACGAATAAATAAATATGCAATACTGACAAAATATACAAGATAATCCATATGGTTGTTACCATTTACTTTCTACTAACAAGTTATACGTATGTAATATATTCGGTACAACGCAGCAAGCATTTGTGACAAAGAAATTTAATATGAGCTACAAATGTCTCCATAGCAATGTCGGGACGGGCGGAAGCTAATACACAGACAGCCCAGCCAGCAAGCATATATCGGATAGATATCAGTATATCGATATCGCATTGACAAAACGGCCCGATATCTATCCGTTATCGCTAGCAAGCATGTACCTATATGTCCGTTCTCTATCCGATATAGTTTTGGTGAAAAAAGAGTAGATGTATACATTTAGTGTATGTGATATATGTTAAACAAATCCATGAGTGGCATTGCTTCAATATGTGTTACGATGTCGTCATTTTAAGTAACGATGTCGGATCGATGTAGGGCCGATATCGTTCATAGCAAGCAGTATAATTTCTCTTTATTTTCATAAAATTATTTATGTGTATCAATCCGGCAATACTAAAGAGTATTTTACTGAAATGAATTCGCGTTCTATGACTTCAAAAATCGTATTTGAAATAGCTTCGAAAGTATTTTCGTCGAACAAAATCGTGTTCGGTTGGCGCAAAATTCATGTTCGTTTAAACTTGAACCGTTTATCTCCAGCAAGGAAAAGTAACATTAAAATGTTCCGTTTCCTCTTCAACGCAGAAAAAAAAAAAACAAGAAGTAAGTATTTATGACTATTTGTAGACATCTTCATATCAGCTATTCAAAGTCTTGTAGGCGTAGACAGGGCTCTCACTGGAAAAAAATAATCTTTCGCCACAATTTTCGCCATTTTAAAAAATATGTCGCCATTTTCAAAAAATAGGAGCCAATGTGTAACCATTTGTAGCCATTCTTAACCCACATGCTGTTCAGTCAATAGATACAATTGTATTTGTAACAATTTATTACGCTTTTTCTTTGGCTGTCATTTTATTGCAATTAATTATAATTATTAACAAGTTTTTATTTCTTTGACGGTAATACCGATGATTAATTTAAATTATTAAATCGCGAAAATACGTTACATTTCAATAACCTGGATTTTTCTAGGTCAAATTACACCAAAACGGAAGTCACATCCTCAGGGTTACATGCTGTCAGTTAGATAATAAACACATAGGGTTCAGTGTATAATGCATATGATTTTTAAAATACAGTTTAAATGATATGTTTTGGTATCAATTTAAAGGTATATATGTAAGAAATAAGAAAAAAAGACAGTTTTAGGCACTACTTTATCTTAAATGGTTCCCAGCTTCATAACTTTTGGCCCATGTATTCATGCACAAAATGGCAGCCCCATGCCTGTCAAAACCGGTGTGTTTATTCTAAGGTAAATATTTTGAGTTACAAATTTTTAGAGGTCTGAGAAATTTTTTACATGCTGTTTTTTCAAAACGTTATGGCCTTATCGATCCAACAATGTTTGGTGATATGTTGGGAAGTCGCTTGGTCATGGTGAAAATTGAGATCAAACTTTGAATATTTTATATGTAACAATGAAGGAATTTATTTGCGCATGCGTAACCTTTAATTCTACTAGAAAAAAAATTATTGAAATGTAACGTATTTTCGCGAGTGTTGTTTATTATTATTAGTATCCTTCTTTCCTATAGTTTCGGCCATTCCTACAGATTCGGCACCCCCAGATAATGGAAATTAACTATTTATTTCTTATCAAACTTGTGTTAGCTATCTGTATTGAGGCAATTCTATCACATAAATATTGTTTTGGGTTTTAAATATTGTAAATTTAGATTTTGTATGAGAAACTTAAGATTTTTTTATAAGAAATTCCCAAAAATTGACACACACTTTGTGCATAAGCCAAGAATTGTGTAAGCAATCATTTTCAAACAGTATGCTAGTGTGTGTTAGTCTTATAAAGAATGCTTCTAATGAATTATATCAAAATTGTAACAAAATTGTAGTGTTTTCTTACCAAGATGAAGACTGAACCAAATGATAGGAAACATCTGAAAAATTCATGGTTGCTAGGGTGCAGTCTTAGAATTGGTCAGTAACTAAGTGAATGGCTGATCTCTAAATTTATGAAGTAGGAGAGACATTAAATTTATAGATAAAAGTCTCACTGGTGTTGAAATTGTGGTCATTTAGGGTATACAATCAGTTTAGCTCTTACGTGGCCGAATGTACAGAAAAGAGGCTATATTACGATACTGTTTTGTCATATCTACAAATGTAAGTATTTACAGCGAGATAAGTTATTTTTTACGTGTTACAGGTTCAATATACTTCAAATGTTTGTGTTTTAAAGGCTTACAGTTTAAATTTATTTTAATTTTAACAGTATTGAATACATTATATTTAAAGGGACTTGTTCACATATTTTTGTATTTTTTGTAGTATGCCATTCATTGTCTTAACTTAACCTATTTAAGCATCAAAACTAAATAGCTCAAGTATAATGACCAGAAAAAAACAATCCAAAAAAAGAAAAGAAAAATGTTGCTCCCACCGGGGTTCGAACCTCCGACCTCTAGATCAAAAGGCTACCGAGTAAACCACTCGGCCATTCCAACAATCATATATGGAGATGCATTATATATTTTATTATAAGATTGTATAATTTATGTAAGCGATCCATGTGTTGTCGGCAATTTCAACGAAAACAACAGAGGGTTTAGCGTTTAGCGTTACAGAACAGAACAGAACAGAACAGAACAAGACTTTTATTTTCACCCAAGTATATAACATATACAATTAGGGCAATATAACAAAGCAAAATTGTTAGTAAATTAGTAACTTCCGATAATTTTTACGTTAACACAATTGTGTAGATGATATACGGGGGATATTTAAATAATAAGATACATAATCGGAACATATGATAATAATAATAATAATAATAATAATAATAATAATAATAATAATAATAATAATAATAATAATAATAATAATAATAATAGCAATAATGTGAGATCTATAATCAAAATCAAAATACCAAAAACTTGATAAAATTATCAAAATCACAATCATTATCATATCAATATTCAAAATGATCATACTAATCATAACAATGATAATCGTCATAGTTATCATAATCATCATAATAGTGGCATTTAAGAAACAAATAATAGTACAGTTCTATAAGAGCATTTTAATACTAGCACTGGTAAAAATAATTAGTGGTTTGTGATCATAGTTGTGCGGTGACGTATTTTCGTTTGCACGCGGCGTTTCGGATTGAGAAATTGAAACGACTACGCGTTTTAAAAGGTTTACATTTTGCGTCAGAAATTTAATTCATTATCAATACTTAAAAGACATGTTGTTGCGAAAGACTGTGTGCGTTAGCGTTTATGGTGCTGGAGCTAGCTTTGTAACGGTTTCAGTCAACAGCAGTTATTTTTGTCATGATTTACGCTTCAGACTCCTTGAGTGCACCTGCACGCGAGGTCGATGTTGAACACAAAGGCAAGATGGAGGACCTATTGTGTGTGGTAATTACTCTAATCAGCTTTGCATTGCAGGATTACAATGGAGAATGCCGTTATCTGAGGGGTTAACATTAAATGACTGATGGGGCAAAAGCAAATTATAATTTGTGTGCTGGATAAGTTTAAAGGGAAGTAACAAAAGTATAATTATTAATTTATGTACTAGAACTGCTCGATTAATTAGGATAAAGAAACAGGATTTGTAGGTGAAATATAGGTATCAGTTGTACTCATTTAGAATGCAACAATTGTTTCCATTGCCTTAATTGAAATATAATATCAATATAGCAGGCAAAAATATTTAAAATGTTAACACTTGTACTTGAGTGGTACCATTTTGTACTACTCTTATATAATGCTGCAATTATTTCTGTTATATGAGTATAAGTATATAGCAATCTTACGTTAATATTGACATATAATTATGCAGTTATCATTTGGTACAAATACAGAATGAAGTTATTATTTACATTGCACAGTTTATATTTACATGCATATATTTCTAATTAAAGTAAATAATGTGATTAGTATATACATGCAAAAATATATACATTTGTGACCAGACAAATATTTTGATATATTGATTACACAAGTGTAAACGGTCACTTATATTGAGATAATATGTAAATATGTTATGCTGTTAACAATAAAAATACATTGAAATAAAGGCAGTATTGTTACAAATTACAATATTAGAGTTGGTGTATTAGCTGGTGGCATTGGTAAAAACAGGTAGTTAAATAGATAACTTGATATCGCTTAAACTTACTGAATATAAAGCGAATAAATTTGCTTGTATTCTGTAATAGTTGTAAGGAATTAGATGTTAGGATTTTAATAAGAGTAGCATCATAAAGATCATGTCCTAAGAATTGTTCTCTTTCAGATTTAAAGAAATCACAGTTTAGTAGATAGTGATGTTCGGAACCAACTTGCGCTTTATGATTTTCTAAATTTCCACTGATGATTACTCATTAACAAAACAGTATTTGCAGTATGTCCTTTGTGTTATTTCACTCCTTTATATATGCTATTCTTTCATTGTGGGAATCTGTGACAAGAAGTTGGAAAATTGTCAGTTGGCCAATATGTGAACTGGTCCCTTTAAATAAATGAATACACTAAACTAATGAACCCACAATTAAAACAAATTATACTGAAATCAATTTTGTTTTCAGACGAATTACTTCAAACTGACAAACCGTCTGCATATCAATATGGACAGAATCATCTAATTTGAATTTGTCATTTGGAAAGATGAAGGTAATCCAATATACATTGGATGTAGTAATACTTGGTCAGAACTATGCAGTTCACTTCTGTTGATGTGAGCTAGTTAGTAACACATTGTTTAAGCAGTTTCTGCATAACACCATTGCAGAGATCAAGTACAATTTCTCCAACTCTGATTTAATAATTATTATTATGACTCAACATTTTCTGTGTAACATTGTTACAGTTATGTAAAATTGGCTGAGCCATAGTTTTTTTTATTTGCAAAATTAAATGTAAAAAATGTGTGAGGATAACAAAGAAACCATATCATCAAGGATGCTTTTGGAAGCATCATATTGTCAAATATGTGTTGTAGTTTTTTTGTATTTCAGTGTGTTTACACTTTTTACTGGAATTGTCTTCGATTTTGTTTTAATTTCCAGTTTGGATACGAATCAGATTTCCATTTGTTTATATGATTTTTAAATATTTAGTTTTATCTAAATCAAGGTCATTGAAATGTGGAATTTCAATTTGATACTAAATGTCCAATACAATTAATTGTCTGTTAAGTATTGCTGAATAATTAATTTTTTCAATTTTGTTGCACTGGTTTTATAGCATGTATGATGGTGGATGATGCTAATATTCATAAATAACTTACATGTTGATAGAAAGCATTTGTAACTGTTTTCATTGGCAATTAAACTTGCAATAAATGATGCATTTCTTTGCTTTTTCTTGTTTACTGTCACATAACTGACATGTTGTAAGTGACTTTTTATACAAACCTATAAGATTTCAATGTGACATGTCCTTTAATGTTTTTAGATATAAACTCGTTACTAATTTAATAGACTTCCCGGAAGCTTAAAAAAGTGTCCGACATTCGGTCCGACATCCTGTCAAAACTTGCCGGACCGAAGTAAAATTTGCCGGACCGTAAATACATTCATATATGTATACATACACTCGTTTAAAAAAAGTTTTAATTTTGTGTTCAGAGTTCTCGGTAACGCGTAATTCGGCGTATTTGGACGCATACTTTTATGAAAAGGACGCCAATATTTTAAATTTTACATCATCGTGTCGCATTCTAATTTCTTTTTGATGGGCATGGACAACAGTCTTAAATTTCAGATCGGTAAACGAATAGACCAGGATAGTTTCAGTATTACTTTTTTTGTCCTTTTTGATAATATCTCGTTACCAAGTAAGCCGTTTTCCATGTTAGATTAACAGGTTTAAACTTGCTCGTTCCTGTCGAATCTAAACATATGTAGTAGGACTGGTTTCCTACCTTTGTAATAATTACTTCCCTTTCTATATTGAAACATCTTTATATGTATTTCCCTTAAAAAGATTGGTAAACATATTTGATGATAATATTTTATATTTATTATATCGTTATTGACCTGTATATTGGCCTTATTTTGTAATGATATACATTCATTACATATTTGTTGAATTAACCATTTGTGCTGGGTAGTTAACCTACTCAGGGAGTAAAACCTCCAGCTTGGAAACCTTATATCACGGTACGTTTGGCATTCTTGTAGAAATAAATGATTTAATACTTTGCCCTATGTTAGTTTTGTCCCCTTTGCGCCTATTCAGGTGATAGATTTGGAACCCGTTCTATTACATTGGTGGAGATGCCGGGGATTCTACTTAAAGGGACATATACATCTAAAAATCTATTAGTTTTTGAAGAGATAATTAAAATTTTAAGGAAAATAAGGAGTAAGGCTTTGATGGGCAAATTAAGATATTGGAAGTTGATTAAAATTGAGATTTAAAGTTCATTGATATTGAGATTAAGGTGGATTGAAGTTGACATTTGAGTGATCGTGCATTGAGATTGGGATTTATGATTATTTGAGATTCAGTTTTAGGATAAGTTGATATTAAGGTAGGATCTCTTCAGATTGAGGTTTAATGTCCATTGTGGTTGATATTTTAAGTTGATTGAGGTACTGAGATTTGAAGTTGCGTGAGATTGAGATTTAAGTGATTGGTATTGAGATTATAGGTTGCTTGATTGTGTGATTTAGGATTATTTGAGATTGACATCGAGGATTTGATATTGAGAATTAGGACTGGTTGTGAATTGACTGTGTGTGTAATGGCAAATTAGGTTTTAGATCAGTAATTCAGGGACGTTGAGTGTTGTTTTAGTGATTCCAACACGGGATTGTAAACTTCATTTATACACTTGAATTTAAACCAGTTGTGTTTATCTAAGGGCATTTGATTAAGATGGACTGTATATGAAGGTAACAAGTTATTGCACGTGTAATTGCCAATTGAGAAAAATGTGGTAGTCAGAATGGCACATTCTGATGCAAATTCAAGAGAGCAAGTTGATAATCAGATATTACTTACTACCATTAATGCTGGAATAGGGAGTTTATTGAACATGTTTTCAACACCTAGCTTTTTAGCTGGTCACTCTGATATAACTGATAAAAAGAGTAAAGCAACGGCTTCAGATATGCCCAAATTGGAGCGTAAAAACAGGACTCCTCGTCCAAGATTTCAGGAACAAGAGGGAGAGTTAAGGGGTATGAAAAAGGGCCGCCCAGACCAAAACCCTAGTTATGAAGAATTTGAGCAGCAAATCAATGATAGGAGCTTTCATAGGGTTGCGCCCCCTAGAGAACATTACAGTGATCCTTATGAGACTAGGACAGATTACACATTAAATAGGGGTTTTGAACATGAAGTAAGAACAGGTAGGGATTTCTTAGACAATTCAAACTCAAATACTAGACCCATCGGTAGAAGTGTTATGAAGCCAGATAAGTTTGATGGAAAAACATGGGAATGGGCTGATTATGTGGTTCACTTTGAACAAGTAAGCAACTGGAATGGGTGGACTGATAGAGAAAAGGGTTGCATGTTGACCATGTGTTTAAGGGGGGAGGCCCAACAAATTCTATCGACACTACACCCCTCCAAGTTACAAAACTACTGTGCTATAAAGGAAATATTGGACCAGAGGTATACACCTAGAGAGCGGGTCGTAGCATACAGATGTGAGTTTAGAGCTAGGAAAAGAGAAAGAACTGAATCTGTCACAGCCTATGGCAATGCTCTTAGAAAATTGGGGAGCAAAGCTTTTCCAGAGATGGAACCTCGGGCATTAGAAACTTGTGTAATTGACCAGTATGTTCAGGGTCTGGGTAATTTTGAACTACAGAAACATGTCCAGTTTAGCCACCCTTTATCGCTTGACGCAGCGATCAGTGCAGCAGTAGAATACTGTGCATTACAGGGTTCATTAGATAGTAAACCTAAAGACCTAGAGTCACAAAACCAGACCCCACTGTATAGTGACCCAGTTGCATCCCTTAGATCATCAGTCATGCGCACAGAATGTTCGGTAGAAGACTTGCAAGAAATGTTTAGTTCCATTTTGGAAGAAAAATTTCAAAAACTGTCATCGAACCTTAATCAAGGTGGCAATAACAGAAACTTTCAGGCAAATGGTGGAAGTAATAGCGACCGTAATCAGAACCCTAGAAATTTTACGCCCGGTTTTAGTAACATACCTCCACAGAACTATAGTACCGAGGATAGGAATTACCAAGGTAACGTTCGAGACAATTCCTTGCGGCAAAACTTTCCTCAAAATCCCAGAAATAGTACGTTTGAGAACACTAATGCAAGACAGGATGCCAACCACTATCCCAATAGGTACAATAGTTCTATCGGTCAGAATAGTAGAAATCCACAACCCTATCAACAGAGATTTGAGAGAAATTACAGACCTGATTTTTCTAGACCTGATCATGGTAACATGGGTTATGCGACCTCTGATCAGGGTTATCAATCCAAGAATGCAAATCCTTACATGGGTCCAAGGAATTATGATAATCTGGGTCTCATCCAAACCCCTTTCAGAGAAATAATTTGTAGATACTGTAGGGAAAGTGGCCATATAGCGAGACGCTGCCCTGTAAAGAACCAGGAAAACTACTATTGACTAGCAACGAGGCCAAATTGCTAGTCCAACAATCAAATAGGCCACTTAATGCAGATAGTAGTGATGTTCAAAATGGTTGTGTAGTAGTAGACTCAAAATGGCAT
Source organism: Congeria kusceri (assembly GCA_027627225.1). Taxonomy (NCBI): domain Eukaryota; kingdom Metazoa; phylum Mollusca; class Bivalvia; order Myida; family Dreissenidae; genus Congeria; species Congeria kusceri. The sequence goes on along the minus strand of CM051034.1, from coordinate 48,090,685 downwards.
GAGGTAGATAATAGGATAAATAAACGAGAACACTTATACAATGTTGAAACAGCTGAAACATCCTGTATTAATAAGGTTTCCAGTAATCACTCTATTTCAGTAAATGGTGGAGGAAACTGTAGTCAAGAACAGGCTTTACTAACAAATCAGAAGTATGTGTCCAATCCTGAAGAAAGTAAGGTACAAGAGGTGCCAAGCTGTGAGGTGCAAACAGCTAAAACAAACCTCCTAGAAACAGATAGTACAGAACAGAACAATGTTGACACTCTTCTAGGTTTAGATAGGTCAAGCAATTGTGAAAATATTGTAAATGAGGTACCGGACGTAGAAGTTTTGAAAACTTGTCTGTATGTTAAAGCTGTCTTTGATCCTTGTGTAAAAGGAAGTTTGCTTGTTGATTCCGGTAGCAATGTCTCGCTTCTCTCGAGAAAAAGGTGGGATAGTATTACAAATAAGCCCCAACTGGTGCATCCCAGACGACCTCTCATTGCTGCCAATGGAGGGGAAATTAAAATAATTGGTAGATGTACATTGTCATTTCAAATAGAACACCTGACATTTGAACATGAGTTTTTAGTGGGTGATATTGCTGAATCGTATGGCATTCTAGGTATGGACTTTTTAGAGATGCAACAAGCCTCAATTAAGGTGCCTAAGAGAATGTTGAAAACAAAAATGGGTAAAGTGAAATTGTATAAGTATCAGTCTATTTGTTGTGCCCGCATGCAAACATCGGAGTCTATCATTATACCCGCTAGTTCAGAAAAGTACATTCCAGCCTTTATCAATGGAAACTGCAAGACTGACTTCTCGGTTCTAGAGCCTACAAAGAATCATTTAAGTACAGGCCTTTTTGTTGCAAGCACACTTGTGGATACAGCATGTAGTAAAACCATAATTTCTGTCATGAATGTGACTAATGTCCCAAAAACCATAAAATCTGACACGATACTTGGGAAATTGTCTCCTGTGCAGGATATTGTCCGTGATTTGCCCTTAAGTTCTAAATTAATTGGTGAAACCTCGGAATTGCCAGATCATTTGAAATCGCTTTTAAGTTCAGTTTCGGATGAGATTACCGATCAGCAAAAGTCCAAGATCAGTGATCTCCTAGCAACATTTTCTGACACCTTTGTAGGCCCAGATGGGAAATTAGGGTATACAGATATTGTGGAACACTATATAAATACTGGTGATGCAGTTCCTATTCAATGTAAACCGAGGAGAATACCCATACATATGCAAAATACAGTAGACAAGGAGTTAGATAAGCTGTTGGAACAAAATGTTATTGAACCTAGTAATAGTCCGTGGGCATCTGCAATCTGTCTAGTAAGAAAACGAGACGGATCTGTCCGTTTTTGTGTTGATCTGAGAGGACTCAATTCGGTGACAGTATTTGATGCATACCCTCTACCTCGTATTGATCAGACCTTGGATACACTTGCAGGAAGTTACTATTTCCATAGTGTAGATTTGGCTTCTGGATATTTCCAGTTGAAACTTAATAGAACTGATGCTCCTAAGACTAGTTTTAGGGTGCCCGGCCGAGGTCAGTTTCAGTTTAGAGTAGTTGCTATGGGTTTGAAAAATGCCCCTGCAAGTTTTCAACGCATGATGGAGCATATTTTAGCAGGGTTAACCTATGACAAGTGCCTAGTGTATCTCGATGATGTGTGCATCATGGGAAAAACATTTCAAGAATCTCTAGAAAACTTAAGATTAGTTTTACTGCGGTTTAGGATGGCTAATCTGAAGTTGAAACCTTCTAAATGCAAACTTTTTCAGAAGGAAATAGTATTTTTGGGTCATAAAGTCTCTTCTGAAGGGATAACATGTGATCCAGAAAAAATAGAAGCAATAAGGGATTGGCCTACCCCTACTAACAAACAAGAAGTAATGTCCTGGTTAGGTGTATGCGGGTACTATAGGAAAATGATTCCCAATTTTGCCCAGATTGCTCTGCCTTTGACAAGACTTACAAGAAAACGTCAGGTTTTTACTTGGGGAGAGTCTGAAAGTCTTGCATTTGAATCCCTGAAAGATCATTTAATAAGCTCTCCTTTACTAGCTTTTCCAGAACAAGAAGGGGCTCCCTTTGTGTTGGACACTGATGCTAGTAATGACACAATTTCAGGCATAATTTCACAAGTCCAGAATGGGGTAGAAAGAGTTTTGGCATATGGCAGTAAAGCCCTTAACACGGCTCAATGCAACTACTGTACCACGAAGAGAGAGTTATTATCAATTGTTCACTTTGTTCAAGCTTATAGACACTATTTGCTAGGCAGGAAATTCGTAATACGGTGTGATCACAAGAGTCTGACCTACCTACAGAACTTTAAAGACCCTGATGGACTCTTAGCTAGATGGCTGAACATTCTAGGATCATACGAATATGAAATAGTATACCGTGCTGGCTCCCAGCACAAAAATGCAGATGGCCTAACCCGTCGTATAAGAAGATCATGTAATTTGAAGGAATGTTCCGACTGCAATCTAGCATCTGTCAATGAAAATCACGTCCAAGCAAATATCTTAAACTCAATGGATAATGGGGAGGAAATGGAAATAAACGACATTAATAGCGGGAATGACTCTTTTGGACTTAGTGATGAAACAGTTCAGAATACTTTAAATACCGATACCTTATCTCTAGAAGAGACAAATTGGTTAAAGAGATGGTCACATGATGAGTTGAGAGTTTTGCAACAAGAGGATAAAGACATTTTGGAGATGATAAGACTTAAACGACTATTTCAAAGTAAACCGGATAAATCTGAGATTTTGTTTTTAAGTAATGAAGTTATGATAATGTGGCAATCTTGGGAAATGATTGTTGTCGTCAATGAAATCCTATATCGCAAGAACATAAACAATCTGGGAAATGAAATGCTTCTGCTGGTAGCTCCTCCAAAACTTAGATCACACATATTTGATGGACTTCATACGCAACGTTACTCTGGTCATTTGGGTAGAGATCGAACCATAGAATCTATCAAACGTCGTTTCTATTGGCCTGGTATATCCGGTGATGTTGCTAGGTGGGTGAAGGAATGTGAGATATGTGCCAGAGGAAAGCCGGGTCCTGGAAAAGGGAAAAATGAATTATCTCAGATTAAAGCTACTCGTGTGATGCAAATCTTTGCTGTTGATATATTGGGTCCTCTCATAACTACTAAAAGGAACAATGAGTATATTTTGGTGTGTAGTGACTATTACAGTAAGTGGAAAATGGCGTTTGCCATACCCAATCAGACTGCGTACACAGTGGCTGAAGTACTGGTTACCAGAGTATTTTTGATATTTGGATTCCCCACCCAAATCCATACAGACCAAGGCAGAAATTTCGAATCTAAATTATTTGCAAATTTGTGTCAAATGTTAGGGATCGATAAAACTAGAACATGTGCATTTAATCCAAAATCAGATGGTATGATAGAAAGGTGTAACAGGACTGTTATCGCAATGTTAAAAATGTTCGTTTCTTCTGAGGAAAATTTCCGTGACTGGGATGATCATTTGGACTATATTATGTCGGCATACAGAGCTACGCAACACAAAAGTACCGGGTGTTCCCCCAATTTGTTGATGTTAGGAAGACACTCCTATTGATGTAATGTACGGTCCCACCCCAAATCAAACCCAACCGGAATGTCCTGTCCAATACGTTGAATGGGTGAAAACCGCGATGCGACAAGCTTTTGAAGTTGTTTATAATAACTTGAAAATTTCGGCGGACAGGCAGAAAAAGTACTATGATCGTGATCTTAAACCTAGGGAGTATCTTGAAGGAGACTGGGTGTGGAGATGGTATCCACCAACAGCCAATCAAAAACTGGGTTTAGGCTGGACAGGACCCTTCTTGATCTTGGAAAAACTCACTAACTTGACCTATTGCATCCAAAAAAGTGAAGAATCTCCACGCATAGTTACCCATGTGGACCACTTAAAACCATACGAAGGTACACAAGCTCCTGAAAACTGGATTAATGCAAATCTGAAACAAATAAATGAGAATGATCTTTCTGTGGGAAAAAGTGCCTTGGACAATGTTAATAAACCATGTGAAAATTCACAGGTAGGACTGGGAGATAGCATAGTTGATCCAAAAGACAAGGATGTTATTCCATATGTTCCTCGTTCCAGACGTGGACGCCTGATAAAACCTCGACAAATATTTGATCCAGGCTAGATAGTGAATAAATGGTTAAAATAGAGACTTTTGTATATATTCGGAAAGATAAAGGGTATGGATTTTTGTATCATAGTTGAAAAGTATAACAGAGAACACTATTTTCAGAAGTTAAGTCAAATATGGGAATGTATCTGTTTAACTGTTGTAATTATTGGATTCGGTATTGCATATTCAATGTTTTTATGTAAGGATATAAAAATTGTTGTTTTTTGTTGTACACATTGCTACAGGAAAGATTTTAACTTTATTTGCCAAGACTGTATTCTATTATCGGAGAGCACACAAGCTAACAATAATATAAAAGCTGTAAATAGAAAATAATTATGTAACTAAATATTGGCATAAAAATTGGCGTTATTATACGGAGGTTTTATGCTACATTTTTGTCGTGTATAGTACTGCACCTTTTTCACATCTAGGTCAAACCTGAAGAGATGAATACTGAATGCACTAAATAAATGGATTTGTCCAGGCCCATATTCCCGGATGGTGGTCCTTATACCTGCCAGGTACAGGGGTGCAGCAAAGAAATCTTTCTGACTCTGAAACGTTACAATAGTCACTGGCAGACGACTCATGTTCCAACTAGTCAACGATATAACTGTCTGAAGTGCTGCTTTTTCTCCTATAATCGTTCTAAAGCTAGGGCGCATGGACGGCATCATGGTGCTCTCCACTGCTGTACCGCTGTAGAAATAGTCAACGCATGGTATAAACCCCCAGGTGACACCCCGCGGCCACGGGCGGCATCCCAGGATGAGAGGGCGCTGACCGCTATTGAAAATCGGAGGGAGATGGCCAAGAAAGAAAGGGAACAGGCCGTCAAGAGCCAAGATTTGGCCGAGTACTTTACTCAGCAGTGGGCAGCGGTTCATGAACTGGATTATGATCCGTGACTTTTTGATTGATAAGGGCATTTCACAAGCCATTAGCTTGATGGTCCGTGTTCGTTCCGTATGCCTGGTTGTACATCTGACCGACTTCTATGGATCACAGTGCACGAACTATAATATGACATAGTGAAATAATTGTGATGTGCGAACATTAGCGCAAGTGTCGTGTTAATTGTGTGCTCTTTATTTTGTGTGTTCTAAATTGTGTTGTTGCTAAGATGTTCTAAACAGTGCTTACCTTAAAAATAAATTCATAGTATTCATTTATTTTTCTGTTAAGGGGGGAGGACTGGTTTCCTACCTTTGTAATAATTACTTCCCTTTCTATATTGAAACATCTTTATATGTATTTCCCTTAAAAAGATTGGTAAACATATTTGATGATAATATTTTATATTTATTATATCGTTATTGACCTGTATATTGGCCTTATTTTGTAATGATATACATTCATTACATATTTGTTGAATTAACCATTTGTGCTGGGTAGTTAACCTACTCAGGGAGTAAAACCTCCAGCTTGGAAACCTTATATCACGGTACGTTTGGCATTCTTGTAGAAATAAATGGTTTAATACTTTGCCCTATGTTAGTTTTGTCCCCTTTGCGCCTATTCAGGTGATAGATTTGGAACCCGTTCTATTACCCATACAAGCTTCTTGAGTTTCCGCTGGTGCGTGACAAATGGGTACAATGCAAAACAATTTTAAGCAAAATGTCAGTTAATGTGTGCCTATAATGATCGTGAATATGTTGCAAACCAAATCATACAAAAGTAGTTAGAAACAAGTAAATCTAATTCCTTTGTAAACAAAAGGGTCAGAGTGGCCCTGGTCGCTCACCTGAGCACAGGATATGGGTGGGGTAGATATATTCATAAGTACTGTCCGTCAACATAAAATTTACCGTTGTACTGAAAAGTGGCAAAAACTATTCATCTCGTTGTCCGATTACAAATACTTTAAAATGATAAATACAGAATGATATTTAAATTGAGAATATATACCATTCAAATATAAAACTATGTTTTTAATTTTAGGTGTTCCAATCATATTTAAATGTTAATCTAGTGTCACGAAGCGACAATTTCGAGTCCCTGTCTCTGGATTGTTGTAGTAATGACACAAATATAAATTATAAAAAAATGTTTACAAAAAATCTAAGATATATCAGAAGGATTACACATAAGTACTTGCATTACAAATAATTAAACCTCATGCATGCTTCAAGTTTAATACATTGATTAACAGTTCTTAAAATAAACACGATGTCTATAAAATCGCGAAGGATGTACAAATTGTATGTGTAATATTTTCAGTCGGTCTAGATCTTGTTTAAACACTATTTTACCTCTAAACGCGAAAAGCAGTTACGCGGTATCTATAACGATGTTGTCGTATAGGTTAGTATTAATCTATAACTTACAGTGACTGAGAACACCTAGCACTTGGACAGCGTGCAGCACGTTTTTAATTAGGCTGCTAATTAAAGCGACTGCAGTAATTATTTTAGGGACGTTGCGCAATGTAAGCTGATGACGTCAAACTGTTATACTTTGATGTTGCGCGGGTCGTGTTATTGTTTGTCGCATATCACGAGTTTAAATGAAATAGTAGCCATAAGGGCGCGAAAAACCGGACCAAATTGGATTTATTTACGGCAGGTGGGGTGATAAGATAATCATTAATGAGCATGAAAAAAAAATCATAATCAGATCCCCTGCCGATTCAGAAAATGCGGATCACGATACAGCGGAGCTGTATTAAATTGCTCAGATATTCGTTTTTTTTTTATCCAGCTACCTATAGGAATAAGTCTTGAAAAAGCTGTCGGACGGTCGATTCTTGGTAAATAAATGTCGGACCCACTCAAAATTTGCCGGTCATGTCCGTCGGACCGACGGTTTTCGGGAAGTCTGATTTAAATATTAATTTAAAAAAAATGAAGACGTGAAAGACCATATAAACCTTTGTTTAAATAAATAGTGTATACATTTCCTTGATGATTTCCTATTGCTTCTTTTATATTTATCACAGCTTTTTGAGATAGTTTTATTATAATTTGGTCCTCAAACGTATGAAATGGTTTGAGAAGATAGAATTAGATGTAGTTATTAAAAATGAAGATATGTACACTTTCTTGAGTGTTGTTCCAAATTGCACATCATTTTGAAATTTAGCATTAAAATAAACAAGTGTGGTTATCAATTCCAAAGATATTGACAACATCGTCGAATAGATATCGGACCAATGTAGGCTTGCTAGCTGGAACGATATTTACCCGATGTCTATCCGATAAACGTTCGATAAACAATGCTCCGATATCTATCTGATCAAATGCGCGATGGGCAAAACGTTGATCGATAGAGATCGCGAGCGATATCTATCCGAGATATTTAAAACATATCGGATAGATATCGGACCGATGTAGGCTTGCTTTCTGGCACGATATTGGCCCGATGTCTATCCAATATGCAATGCTTCGATGACGGCCCTATCAAATGCCGATGGGCAAAACGTTGATCGGATAGATATCGCGAGCGATATCTATCCGAGATATTTAAAACATATCGGATAGACGCCGGACCGATGTAGGCTCGCTTTCCGGGACGATATTGGCCCGATGTCTATCCGATATGTATCCGATATGCAATGCTTCGATGACGGCCGGATCAAATGCCGATGGGCAAAACGTTGATCGGATAGATATCGCGAGCGATATCTATCCGATATTCAGAACATATCGGATAGATATCGGACCAATGTAGGCTTGCTGGCTGGGAGGCGGATTGGCATGTCGATTATTGTATACCACGATGTCAAGCAAATCGATATCAAACCAAATTAGCTATTATTATTAGTTTGTTCTTGTTTTTATTTGTCATTATATTTGTTCTAACACAGAAGATGTACATTATTTACCAGTTAAAAATGTTCTAACACAGAAGATGTACATTATTTACCAGTTAAAAAACCCCCGACTTTTAGATTAAGTATGCGCTATGGTACTCGTCGACGACGAGCCAGGAAAATATACAAATCAGAAAGAAGTGTCTTAGCTGTTACAGTGGAAACCTTTCTATAAATTTTCATTTTAATTTACTCTTGCTACAAATAATAAAAACAATACTTATATATAACTATTAGCTTTCGTAATATATTCAACACAACGTTTGGAAGATGAGACGACTCTTCGTAGGAATGGTGTTTATAAGGTTCAAATGAGTTCGATTTCTATTCATGTATAAATCCTAAAAGAGTCGTGCACCTTTTTTGAATTTGCAGACAGGCAGAATTTGATTAACTGTATACATGTACTACAAAAGATACTCCTTCAGTTAAAGTTGTGACAATTTAAGTGGTCAATATGATTATCATGCTTATAGTCGCGAAACGTAGAATGAAACGTTAATCAAAATATGGCAATTCTTCAAACTGTACAATATGCATTGGCTCCACCTCCTGTTCTGGGCGCCATCTCCATTGCTTTGGCTTCACCTTACGTAAAATGCAAAATAATATGTGTAATCGACCTCAAACCAACAGTTTTGATAACGCAGCACATAATACATTTCAAAAGGAATTATTTTATGCCATTAATGCTCTAATTATGTGTAAATTATGTCTCAACACGTTTAAGTTCATTAATTAGCTGGTTCAATTTCCACCATGTCACGGCTTATAAAAGTCCTCACGTTTTGAAATGAGTTGTGACTTCATATTTCTCTACTTTGTTAGAAGGTAAAATTGTTTCCGAATCGCACTACATAGTCCGATTTTTAACTCAGTGCCTACAGTTGCCATAAAACATATAAAACCAGCTCACCTTCTATCACTGATTACTTTCTCCTACTGTCATTAGCGCCACATCGGAAGTATAATTGGCTCTTTTCCCAATGCATCTCCAAAAAGAGGCGCCAGTGATTACAGTCCGTGTTGAGGCGATAGCCTTTTAATCCAGAGTGGGACCAAATTTTGTCCTTTTATTTGTTTAAATCTTTTTCTTGTTACTATACTTGAGCTCTTGAGTTCCGATGTTTAAATCTGTCAAGTTAAAACATTTAATGGCATAGCTACTTCAAAAAATGCAAAAATATGAGAACAAGTCCCTTTCATGTAAGTTTATTGTGATGCTCGCAATGCTAACTAATCCACAGCTTCTATTTCTATTTCTTAACCATTGAATATCAGTTTATTAAAGTTACTTTAGAATCACAGTGTTGAAAAAATCAAGATTAAACGTCAACTTATTGAGAGTATGAACTTGCGAGAGTACGAATTGGTCATCCACAGTTTTGGTACTCGGCGTGCAACAACAAAAGCACAGGAGCAGGTTTCTAGCAGACAACTTTTGCAAGTAAAGTATATCACATTCTTTAAAGCAAACCTATATGTCCATAAATGTAATATTTACTATGTATTTCATTATTATTAGCAGAAATAGTTTTACTTGTTTATTTGTTCATAATTAAAGATATGTAATAACTTTTCGCGACAGTGGTAAGTTCGTACCCTAAAGTTTTCGATCCAGATTCATATTTTACAGATATAAATAATAATTGCAGAGTCATATACCCACTATGGCCCAGTTATCAGATGTTTTTGAATCCTGCTACGATCTTGATGAACAGTTGTCTTCAAGTCCTGACAATCATGATGACAAAATATGGAAACATTTGGAGAAAATAGAGAACAGCACAAAGTGTATTGTACAAGAATTCCCACCAGGTAAAAATGGACAAGCCATGCCTGATAATTTAAGTAATTCATAATTCAAAAGACTCTAAAATAGTCATTGAACGTCGCTTAAACAGGTTGAAAAGCAACATTTATTCATTTAAATTAGCTGTTAAGTGTTAACTCCTGAAAGCTCAAAAAAGTGTCAGACGTTCGGTCAGACTACCTGTGAAAACTTGCCAGACTGAAATAAAATATAGTAAACATAGTATACATGTATACACTAGTGTAATTTTGAGATCTTAAACAGCAAACGTAATTTGCTCCCCTTTTACATTGTTGTTAACATCCATAACATAAAATATATAATATGAAATACATTTAATTAATATCGAACTACGGTATGACAACGCAAATCCGAGATGCGTATCCGAATTTACTGTTTACAATAAATACACACATATTCTATTAACATTTAGTATGCACATGTTGTTCATGTAAAACCCATGGTTTGCTTAAGAAAGCCAGTGAAAATTATGCTTACATTCACAACATCACCTCATCTGCATGGAAAGCGTGGATGTATGTGGCATATTTTTACTCGGTCTAGATCTTTTGTTGTCACCATTTATATTACCTCTTAAACGCAAAAGCAGTTACGTCGTATCGATAACGTTGTTGTTGTATAGGTTTGTATTGATCTATCACTTACATTGACTGTGAACACCCACAACGTGAATGGCGTGAAGCACGTTTTTCACGACCCATAGCTGTTTGGAATTTGGCTGCTAATTAAATCAACTGCAGTTGCGCAATTTAAGCAGGTGATGTCAAACTGTTACACTTCGATGTTACGTGGGTTGTGTTATTGTTTGTCGCATATCACAAGTTTAAATTAAAAAGTTGCGATGACGGCGCGAAAATCCTGACCAAATGGGATTTATTTACGGCAGTTGGGGTAATAAAAAAATCATTAAAGAGCATGAAAAAATCATGATCCAGGGCCGATTCGCAAATTGTGGATCACGATGTAGCGGAGCTGTATTCACTTTCTCCGATATTAGGTATTTTTTATCCAGTTACATATAGGAATAAGTCTTGACGGTCGGACCGATTCTTGGTAAATAAATATCAGACCTACTCAAAATGCCGTTCATGTCCGACAGACATTGGTTTTCAAGAAGTCTGTAATTAGACAATTTCTTACAAATGTGCTTTAAATAAAACATGGTGTGTGGTAATCAGATTAGATGTATGCTTCCTGGAAGAAGAAATAGATGAATGTTGAATATTGTTTATGTCTCAATTTTTCATAGAAGCAGAATGGCTGAACACTTCTGAGGCACTCAGTCTCCATGGTAACCTTAAGGGCAAGGTGGTTGTCATGGATTTCTTCACCTACTGCTGTATAAACTGCATGCACATCCTGTCTGACCTTGAGGCACTAGAAGAAAAATTCTCCATTGAAGATGGTGTGGCAGTTGTGGGAGTACATTCTGCCAAGTTTCAAAATGAAAAAGTCTCTTCAAATATTGTCAGTGCTGTTCTGCGCTACAACATTCGCCACCCTGTTGTCAATGACAGCCAGGCTGTTTTGTGGAATATGTTACAGATTGCTTGCTGGCCAACATTGGTCATAGTTGGTCCTAATGGTAAAACTTTAACAAAAGCAGTACTTCATTATATATTCAAATAATACTTCATAACAATATTCAAAGTAAAATAATATTCATTCATAATATTGGGGATGGAAATAGCTTATTTAACCAAAGTGATATTTAACAAATATTTAACAGATATGCTACAAATAAACCATATCACAATACAAATATCCTATCTACTACCTTTCGTACAACCTGCTTGTATTATATCCCTCTGCCAGGTATGCTTTTCATTGTTGTAGGTCAGTTCCTGTACCAGATCATTGGTGAGGGACACAGGGAGAGGTTAGTGAACTTTGTTGGTGTGGCCCAGAAGTTCTACAGTGGGAGGAGCCAGCTTGGTAATCACAGCCTGCCTGTGTCTGTGGCCACTCCTCCAGCTACACCACTGTCTTTCCCGGGCAAGGTTAGACAATTATAGAATGCTTATTAACTTGCTTTCTGTAATAGCTTTTATATTGGCAACAATATTTACATGCATGATATGGTTTATATTTATTTAAACTATATGAATTAAACCTAAACGTAATCAAGTGTGTGATTGTTTTGGATTTCTTGCTTTGAAATGATGGATTACGTGTACATTAGCACTTAAACCTGCTGGATTAGTTTTTAAAAAATGTTGAAATCAGTTAAATTGGGAGAGAAGATTGTACATGTATGAGGTGCCCCTAAAATCTCACCCCTATCATCAAATAAAATAACCTAAAGAACTGATATTCAATGGTTTTGCAATTCAATGGTTTAGCAATTTAATGGTTTAGCAATTCAATGGTTTAGCAATTTTGTCATAGCTACATGGTAAATTGTATAATTGTTTTTTAATATAACCATAAAACGCAATGAAATTAAATAAGTGGTTTAAATTTTTCATTGTGAGCATGATCGCCATAAACTTTGCATAAACTATATTTTATTAATACCCAACATAACTTTCATTATACTGGGCATTTACTATTTTGCCATTGCTGCATGGTGAATTGTATAAGAAAATGTTGCAAATATAACAATAAAACTTGATGAAATTTAATAAGTTATTGTATAATTGTCATAAACTGTACTTGATTAATACCCAGGTGTGCGTGAGCTGTGATGGCAAGATGGTGGCAGTTTCTGACACTGGTCATCACCGGGTCATTGTGACGGACAGCGCAGGCATTGTCAAGGTAATGAATAAATTGTACTTGTTATTTCATTGTCCTGTCCATGTTAAATTGTTAATGGAGGTAGTTATTAATCCTAGTGTTGCTTTGATCAGTAGGGCCTTCGGTCTGTCTGATTTGCAGGGAAAACTAGACTGCTTAAAATCAGCATAAACAGTGTTCCCCCTAAATATGAATAGTTCACGCAGTCGTTAACAATAAAAACAAACGTTGTGGAGAAAGTAAAATTCAAATGAGGCGTGTCATGGGAAAACTGGGCTTAATGCATTTGCGTAGTGTCGTCCTGGATCCTGGACGGCACTTTCCGCCTACAATAGTTTTATGTTTAGAAGAGACTTCCTTAAAACAGAAAATACAAAAAAGGCGGAAAGTGGCATCCTGTATTAGCCTGTGCGGACTGCATTAAGTCTGATGTTCCCATGACACGCGTCAAATGATTTCAAAAATTATAACATAATTCATAATTCTGCACACTTTTTGGTGGCAAAAGTCTTCTTTATTGACTATAAAACGTGTTTTTGTACGTTTACACACACACACACACACCCACCAGAAAAAAAAAGACCAAAACAAGAAAAGAACAGAAAAGAAAACAGCATGAACAGAATAAGTGCCCTGACCATTAATATATCTTAATGCTATCTTTGTTCAATTTTCTTTCGGGTGATGTGCCGTATGTCTCAGTGTTCACAAGAACAAAGTGGGTCTGTTAAAACCTTAATACATGTAACCTAAGAGTAATTTTGCAGAAATACATGCTGTTTATTTTTACTACTGTGTTTTCAAACCATTTAATAAATACAGTGCAACTAGTTTTTTCTTAATTTGAAGTTAGCAAAATGTTAATTTTTAATTGTTAAAGAACATTTGATTGAAATACACTGTTTATTCATTCTATTGAAGCTAAGAAAGCTTGCACTGTTTTTGGCCAGGGAATGTTAACACATTTCTCTATCCCCCTATAAAAGTATAGTAACAACAAGAAACAACACTTTGTATTCTGTCTTTCCAGATAAAAAAATGTATTAACTGATCTAGACAGAATTTACATCAGAATACTTGATTTATTATCAAAATCTTTGGTAAAATACATAAAAGAAACACGAAAAATCAACAACTTCAGGAATTTTGTCATTTATCAATGACTTATATAAGTTATGACGGAAAATAAGCTTTAAATGACTTGTTATCATCACATGTTCCTGTGAATAAGTGTTGAGTCAAAAACAGTTTTCATCCGCATGTTCCTGAAATACAGTGCAGATTTACTTCATTGGTGTGTCTAGTCCCATGGCCTGCATGGCGAACATGTTCATGAGGGGGTCGGAGGTGGCACCCATGTTGGGGGATCCAGAGGCGCTGGCAGCCTGGTTCAGCATCATGCTGGCCAACATGGGGTTCATACCGCTGGAGCCCCGTCTAGCAGCAAGTGTCACCAACAAGCTGGGCATGGAGGAGGAGGTGGGCGCGACAGACCCCGCGGAGGGGCCTCCTGCGGTACCTTGCATGGCAAAGAGTGGGTTACCAGCTCCCATACTGGCACCCAGGGAACCAGCCTGGCCCTGCTGCATCCTCATGAGGAAGTCTGGGTTCTCAGTCATGGTGCCGTACATGGTTCTTTGCTGCACCCACTCCATGGTCTTCTCCATGATGTAGTTGTCTATCTGGGCATTGGTGGGAGTGCCCTGCACACCTGTTGGGAGCAAGTGTATAGTGAGACATTGTATCAAGTATACAGTGAGACATTGTATCAAGTATACAGTGAGACATTGTATCAAGTATACAGTGAGACATTGTATCAAGTATACAGTAAGACATTGTATCAAGTATACAGTGAGACATTGTATCAAGTGTATAGTGAGACATTGTATCAAGTATACAGTAAGACATTGTATCAAGGGATAATGTTAATCTGGGCATTGTTGTGCCTACCCTTGACCCCAGTAGGGGCAAATGTATAGGGGGATATTCTGTCATGGGCCTGATCCCATTTCAGGCTTTTGTTGTTCTTTTGTTATGTTTGTCACACCAAGGTTTAACCATTTTTTCAGTAGTTAGTACATTTTGGTGCAAAGCAAAATACATTTGCAATACTAAAAATTAATAAATCATAATTCTGTAAATTCATATTATTTGTATTAGATATCCACACAGTTCTACACAAATTGAAGAAAGTGCTAGGAAATGTATTTCATCTTTATTATTTGTATTATTTGTACCACTTTTATGTATTGGGTCAACACCTAAAGCATTTTTTTTCAATATATTTTACAGCAGTGATTTAACCAGAATAACTCAAACTAACATTTACTATGTTAACAGTGTCTATCAAATTATTGATATGTCTCTCCATTGCAGTGTTCGCACTGCTGAACATAAATTGGGGTTCACCAAACCACCTTTGTACCCCCTCTACAAGGCAATTGTAAACAAAATGCAAATTTTAAAGTGGAGTTCATAAAGATTGTGGGAATAATTGCTAAAATTGGAGGTATCATACCCCTAATTAAGGCCAAAAAAATAATGTCTGTGTTTTGGGCAACCCTACCTAGTGAAAAATACCCGACCTTAAAGTTTTAAGCGATTATTGTTTTCTTTGAAATCCGTATTCGTCAGATTTTAGATAATTTTCAATGCTTTTAAACCGAAATGTGTCTTTAAAAAAAGGTTTAAAAAAAAAATCAATCCCGACCCTACCTACCTTTTTTAAGACCATTGCCTGAAACACACAAGTTATTTTTAGTTTGGCTTCAGAGTTTTGTGGAACAGTGCTATTGTTACTGACCTGGCACAGTCATGTTCTTCTCTCTGGCCATGGCCTGCATGAGAGCCATGTACGGGAGCATGCCGGTGGCAGTGGCGGGCATACCACCCTGCTGGGCGGCCAGGATGATCAGGGCAGGGCTCGGGCTCGTTTCTGGGCCCAGGATGGCCTTGACCGCGTTGTCCAGCATGATGAAGTCGTGGGGTGATAGCTCACCGCCCAGCACAAGCCCCACCGGGCCCATGGCACTCGGCATCTGGCAGTTGACTGTAAACAATGTTGTATTCATTTCATAACTGGCATTTTAATTAAGAACTGACATTATGTCTTTTTCCTCACCTTTAATTCTTCTGACTAATACATATATTTAATTCTAATAATAAACATCATGTCAATAACATTGTTAAAAGTCCATAATCATCATAATTTCTCACTCGCTTCATATATTGAATCACACTTAAATGGTTATACATGTAATACAGTTTTTAAGAGGGAGCAGTGCTTGCTTTGAAGTGTCACCTTAGTTAAAGTAGCAATATTGTCTGTTTTAAAAATGCTATAAAAACATTTGGTAAGCTTTCCATTATTCATGTTACTTTATTGTTACCATCATGACAATATTTTAAACTGAAGTCCTATTTTGTTGTCTGCTTGAAATTGTAAATGTGAACTGCTTTGCAAACTTTAGTAGTAATGCAGTATGCAGTGATTTCTTTCCTTATATAACAGGGTCTGGTAAAAGCACCCATTCCCAGTGCCAAATATGGTATTTTTTCCCGAATTGAATTTAAAAAAAAAACAAATCTGAAGTAACAAAATCTTAAATACATGTACATAGAAAATGTGAATCTTAGTTGTTAGTCACGAAATTACTTCTATGGTTAATTATAAGACCCTTTATTAAGTTCAACCAAGTTTTAAGTAATTCAAATAACACATTTTTATTTTAAAATTAATTATTTTCTTACCATGGCAGGCAAAAAAAGCCATCAAGGCTACACCAGCAGCTACTCGCATCATTTTTGTGTCTATTGTGTGTTTACCCAAACTTCCTGCTTGTATCACCCTTTGAAACTGACTCAAACCCTTAGTCAGTTATGTATTTTGGAGTCTGGTTATCTTGGTCTTGAATCTGATTGGTCAACATGGCAGCTTTCTTGCATTTTCATTGGTCAGAATAGTCAAGACATGAGAAATGACCTCACATATGGTCCATTGCTCAACCCCACAACTGATTGATGTCATCTTGTCATATAAGACAATGAACACGTAAAATGGTAAAATGACGAATGGTTATACTGGATATTGTCACGACTTGTACTATTATGTTTTGAAACCTGCTGGGCTTAATTGCTGTCCTTGTTAAATACGTGATACCATTCTTTGATCAGGGAGCACATGGATTATAGGAGGTCACCTTCTTTGAAATGTACCATTGACATGATGATTATCATATCCACGTTGTTTTTTTTCAGGGCTCAACCTGACTGAAAATATTTTTTGCACAAGTATCCACTTCTTCTTTCAAAATCAGTGAGTTATTTTGGCCAAGTTATACCTAATTGGTGCATTCAATACATATCAAATCCTTATGTCTGCTTTTCAAAATGTTCAACTCAGTCTCTTTTGAAGTGATCTTTAATATTGACCTCGTTAAAGAAGAGCAGAATATCGTTATTAAGTGTTACTTGTCTGTATTACAGTAATAAATTTGAGGCGCGTCATGGGAAAACCGGACTTAATGCATGTGCGTAAAGTGTTGTCCCGGATCAGCCTGTGCAGTCCGCACAGGCTGATCCGGGACGGCACTTTCCGCTTTTATGGTATTTTCTGTTTCAAGAAAGTCTCTTCTAAACATAAATCAACTGTAGGCGGAAAGTGCCTGCCTGGATTAGCCTGTGCGGATTGGCTAATCCGGAACGCCACTTTACGCACATGCATTAAGACTGGTTTTCTCACGACGCGCCACATTTATATTTATCTTAAAATATTATTTGCCATTGTTTTTTGTTGTGTGTTTTTTTCAAGATATAAGCTGACAAATAAAATTGTCAACATCTACAATATCATCCCTAATGTAAACAACAATCATAAAAGGATTAAAAGGTGTACATCTAATATCAAATACAGTCGAAACACGATACTATGAATAGTAATGGGAGACACTGATTTGTTCGTAGTATCGCGTCTTTCGTAGTATCACATCTTTCGGAAAATATGTAATATTATTACATTTAGTGTTAATTGGAGTCATGTCGTAGCATTTACGACCGATAGCACGCTTATTAAAGTAACTGCATTTGACAATTCATTTGTGTATGTATTCCATTATAACTAAAATGTATAAATTCCATTTATAGAAATCGACTTCGAAATGACATATTATTGGCAAATACGAATGTCATTAAGTCAGAAACAAATAGAACTCTTCTTCATTCAAAGTGGCTTCAAATGGTAACTAAACTTGCTAACAGCTATCTTTGTCTATGGTGCAAACAAACTGGCTATGTGTCTTACTGAGCAGAGGTGTGAAACCTTCGTCGAGAAGGTGTGAAGAGTGGCCGTTGCAGTATGATTCGTAGTATCGCGTTAACATTTCAATACAAACATTATGATGGGACCGGAAAAATTTGTTCGTAGTAACGCATCTTTCGCAGTATCACGAATTCGTAGTATCACATCTTTTTGTAGTTAAACATAAGGAAAACGGACAGGACAGGCAGTCTAATTCATAGTATCCCATCAGTTTGCAGTATCGCAATTCGCAGTATCACGTTTCGACTGTACTTAATGTATTTTGAATTGACATGGGGTTAATTGTGTAAAAAACGAAATATGTATATCTGTTGTTCATTTTTTATGAAATTAAAATGTGAACATATGATAACATGTATCTCTATATATAATATCAACTAACACATATTTAAATATGATTATTTCACCATAAGTTGATACCATTTACAAATGCAATGTTTAAAAACAAAGAAAACACTAATTAATTTTGCTATTTTTTAAATTAAAAATATTTATCTAGGATTTCATATGTCTGTAAACTTTACAGGCAGTAGGATAAGCGGTCAAAATGAAGCTGACTGGTAACTTAATTATCTTGCTTAATTGACAGTTTAAATGACAAAAGCTAGAGGGACCAGTCATGTTTGACAGTCAACCATACTTAATGAAATGTTAATGAGCATGCTGTCTCTGTACAGTGTTTGCCTCTGCACATCAGGCCAACCTTAAAAAACTGTTTGTTTGCCATTGCCTACCCAAGGTTGCTGGTAACGGGTAGGTAGGTAGGCATGATTATTATTTTTTTGGAAAGAAAAAATGCAAATTAATAAAGGATCCATTCAGCGTCAAAATATAGCATATTTCACAGAAATTGCTTTTAATAATATAATCAAGTGTCTGTTGATATAATGAGAGCTTGCTCGCAATCATCTTTAATTAGACAATGAATGCTGACAAACTGCCTGTTGTTTTCACATGTTTGATAAAACATGATTAGAATTGCAAGGGTTTAGCAGATACAGTTAATGTATTAACCCGGTGGAAAACGATGGAATCGAAAGAAGAGCGAGCTTTATTTAACCCAAAGAAAAATATAATATTTGGATTTAAAAAAAAAAAATGGTTTGATTTAACAAAGAAAATTCTTTTGAGTAGGGACCTCTTCGTCGGGTAGGTAGGCAATGGCAAACAAAGTTAATTTTAATTTTGGCCTCAACACTGTCAAACCAGCAGCTGTTTATTGACAGTACGTTTTGACATGAATTATTGACAATACATATTTCTCCTGCACTAGTACAACATAGGCTTGTGTGTCATATAAAAATATAAATAGATATAAATATTTGTATCGCTTTTTAAAATTATTTTTAAGTGTGGCAAAGGTATCGTAAATGGCCATCCTCAAATGAAATGTTCATCAGAACATAATGCTTATCACCTCTGCCTGACACATGTTGAGACCCTCTTGATTTCGTTTCTGCTATAAAACTGGTACTGGACACCTCACTGTTGGGGATGAAACCCTAGGGTCATATTCCAGAAACATCTGAACGTGAAATTGTATCTATAACCTTAAAATAAGCCTTTTATTTTAGCACTTTGTTCCGTGTTGAAGTCACATTGTTCTTGGTGTTTATTACTAATCAGCTTATTATTAAAAAAATATTTAACTGTAGTATCGCATTTTTCATGCCTTCAAAAATTAAGGTATTAATGTATTTTTTTTTTTCGTGTTTAAAAAATACCAAACACAGTTTGAACTCGATTCAAACTTTTTAAATGCCAACTTATGTTTCTGTAATTCCGCCACAGAGTACTGTTAAGTCTAAAGAAAAGCACAAGTAGACCCTGGCTTTTGCCTCACCATTACTGTGCCTGGTTTACTTTTAGAGACATGTCAACATTTGGAAACAAATTTAAATCATAGCTGCAATTTCAGCTATTTTGGTATCTTGCTCATGATCTTGTTATGGTGACCCTCGACCAATCTCGCATGTACCAGGTGGAATTTTACCCTGGTCACCTAGGTAATAAGCTAGTGTGCCAACCACTGCACTAACCCGTATGACTAGGATATTTATGTACTGATCCTCTTATACACATGCATGCCATTTATATTTTCAGTATGTCATTGGTGGCAAGGAACGAGGTTTCAAGGACGGCAAGTTTTCTGAGGCCAT
This sequence comes from Congeria kusceri, assembly GCA_027627225.1. Lineage (NCBI taxonomy): Eukaryota > Metazoa > Mollusca > Bivalvia > Myida > Dreissenidae > Congeria > Congeria kusceri. The sequence continues at coordinate 48,070,636 of CM051034.1, read as the reverse complement.
GTTTTCCTCGCCACAAGGCTTGGCCATACTTGGGAATGTCTTGTTCATCGCAGACACTAACAACCATGCAGTGAGGAAGGTGAGGAAATATTACGTGTACACCAGATTTATTGTGGGTTACCCGGGCTTAATGCATGTGCGTAAAGTGTTGTCCCGGATTAGTCTGTGCAGTCCACACTGGTTAATCCAAGAAGTCACTTTCCGCTTTTGTGGTATTTTCTGTTTGAAGGAAGTCTGTTCTAAACATAAATCTGGAAAGGGCTGTCCAGGATTAGCCTGTGCGGACTGCACAGGCTAATTCGGGATGACGCTTTATGCACATGCATTAAGTCCGGTTTTCCAACGACACGCCTTATTTGTGTTCCATATATGACAGTCTACATTGAACTGTTTTATAAATTTGCATTTTCAGCCTGTCCATTTAATCAGTTTGTATTTCAGAGCCTGTCCATTTAATAGATTTGCATGTTAGAGCCTGTCCATTCAATAGATTTGCATGTTAGAGCCTGTCCATTCAATAGATTTGCATGTTAGAGCCTGTCCATTTAATAGATTTGCATGTTAGAGCCTGTCCATTTAATAGATTTGCATTTTAGCATCCTGCAATTTAATAGGTTTGCAAATCTATTAAATAGACAGTTTTTATGATGAGGATTTGTATTGCCTTGAGAAAACTATACTGCATGAAGATCTATCACTAAATCTCCATCTGATTTTGTTTATACTGAATAATGCTTTATAGCTATTAATGTTCGACATTTTATAGAAAATAAAAAATAATTAGAATTATTTATATTTTTCCAGGCGGATTTTAGTCTGCAGGAAGTTATCACATTGGCTGGAACTGGTTCCCAGGGCCAGGATAAAGTGGGGGGAAAGCTGGGAACCGAGCAGGAAATAGCCTCACCTTGGGACCTGTGTATAGCAGATGGTCTAGGTAGAGAGTGGTGTTTAAATTGTTCTTCATAGTTCTTTATAGTTTTCTAAAACAGTCAGACTAAAATGTCATTTCGGTCAGATAATTATATAAAGTGGCATCTTAAAGTTTAAGGTTTTTGGGGGGAGGATTGTGGGTTTTTTTTTCAAACCATCATAATTCTTTGCAGAAAATGTTAAACCATAAAAATATATGGTAGACAGTTTGAGCATTTTAGCATATTACAGTTGAACATATAGACTTTATCCATATGTATAAAGTTTTTATTTGGTTCGAAGGAGGGGAAGAGAATGCTGTTCTGATGATTGCAATGGCGGGCACACATCAGATCTGGACCTACTTCATAGCAGAGGCCACCTGGGTGAAAAACAGGCAAGTTGCTCTGCTGCTGAAGATGAAGTATGAAATGATGGTCAACAGAAGTGTATCATTAACAAACTTTAAGCAAAGGATTAATGTTAAAGCGTACTAGAATTTATATTAAATATATTGAATAGATTTACTTAGGCCTAAAAAAATAAATGTTGTGTTCTGGTGGCATGGTAAAAATGTAGGGTGGGAATCTTGTGTTTTTTAATTTATATATTTTTTATTACATTGTAAAAAAATAATTGGGTTATTTGAATTATCTACGGGTATGATTTAATGCATTTTATGATCACCACTTTCAAGAAAACGAAGTCCTCTTTGCCTCGGAACAGTTTTAGTATGTTTCTTGGATTAGCAGTAGCAGTTCTATTTTATGAATTGCGATAATTAGGATCATCATGAAAGAAGTGGGGTCGGTCGAGCCACCAAAAACATAAACTGATTTTTTTTTGCCATATGACCCTCTCTCTATTAGGTGCACTTTTCTTAGAAGTATTGGAACATATGGAAAGATCTAGGATCTGAAACAGGGGCAAATGGACCAGTTTTTGGAATTGTTCTAAAATATTGGTTATTGTAGGGATTTAATGAATATCATGCCTTTAATTAAGGTTTTTAAACATGTTCTCTTCCATTATAATTGAAATTTGGCAAAAGTACAGTAAAGTTTAAAAGATATTCAACCTTCAATTGTTTACAAGTTCAAAGGGGCTGCAATGGGGTAACTAAAATGGGGCAGTTTGCAGCACCCTGCTTATTTGCTCTAGATCTTAATTAGACAAACGTAAGGAACTGCAGGCGAATGTGTTTGGTTTTATTTTTTTGCATAAATTTTTCAGTCGAATGATCGCTGGAACTTGTGTGCGATTTTCTGGTAGTGGCTTAGAAGAGAACCGCAACAACTTGTACCGAGAAAAGGCGGGCTTTGCCCAACCCTCAGGGCTGACGTTGTCACGGAAACATGAATGCTTGTTGTAAGTGACATGGTGTATTAGATAGTGGTAATGAAGGTTGCGATGTGGAATTAGTGGTACAGATAAGACTCCCCAAAACAGTTCTGAAATACTACACATTTATACAGATTTAGCATATCATATCACATAAATAATATGTTTGTATTATTTGTGTAATGCCCTATTACCTGCACACCATTTTTGTGTCGCCTGAATAGGCGACATATAGGTGTTACTTTTGTCGGCGGCGGCGTCCCCTTTCGCTTGTCCGGAGCATAACTCTAAGACTATGAAAGCCATCAACTTCAAACTGCATAGGTAGATAGATCTCATTGAGGGGAAGTGCAGTGCACAAGAACCGTTACTCTGCACCTCATACTTTTGGAGTTATTGCCCTTTCTTAATTTTCATACCTAATTTTTGTCCGGAGCATAACTCTAAGACAATGAAAGCCATCAATTTGAAACTTCATAGGTAGATAGATCTCATTGAGGAGAAGTGCTGTGCACAAGAACCGTTACTATGCATCACATACTTTTGGAGTTATTGCCCTTTGTTTTCATACTTAATTTTTGTCCGGAGCATAACTCTAAGACTATAAAACCTATCAACTTGAAACTTCTTAGGTAGATAGATCTCATTGACGGGAAGTGCAGTGCACAAGAACAGTTACTCTGCACCTCATACTTTTGGAGTTATTGCCCTTTGTTTATTTTCACACTTAATTTTTGTTCGGAGCATAACTCTAAGACTATGAAAGCTATCAACTTGAAACTTCATAGGTAGATAGATCTCATTGAGGAGAAGTGCATTGCACAAGAACCGTTACTCTGCATCACATACTTTTGGAGTTATTGTCCTTTGTTTTCATACTTATTTTTTGTCCGGAGCATAACTCTAAGATTATGAAAGCTATCAACTTGAAACTTCTTAGGTAGATAGATCTCTGAGGAGAAAAGCAGTGCACAAGAACCGTTACTCTGCACCTCATACTTTGGGAGTTATTGCCCTTTATAAGTTTTCATACTTATTTTCGTGTAGCATTTTTGGTTTTAATAAGTCTTTTCTTTGCAAGTAGCCAGAGTGCAGTGATTTTGAAGATTTCATTAAATCTGATTAAAAAAATGTCAGCATTAACCTTAAGTGCTTTTTCATTTGGATTCACGTAAGCTATACGGCGTCAGGCGACACATCCAACTCGCGGAGTTCTAGTTTCATACAAGCATTTCATTGGGATGCTTCAAGATCACTCCCAAACCTTAAGCATGTTGTGTTTGTATGTGCGTGTTTTTATTTCCAGTTTTTAATACTCTCTGAGTCACTGCAGAGAGTATGGTTTAACCAAACTGATAAGCCACATTGATGTAAATTTATATACCGTATGTATATCAATATGTATAGCCATACATAATTTTCCATTGACTGAACTACATATGAGGTGCGTCGTGGGAAACCCTGGCTTAATGCCTGTGCTTAAAGTGTCGTCCTGGATTAGCCTGTGCAGTCCGCTTTTATAGTATTTCCTGTTTCAAGGAAGTCTCGACACTACGCACATGAATTAAGTCTGTTTTTCCCACGACAAGCCTCACATATCTGTTTGTTGTTTGCAGTGTAGCAGACAGTGAGAGTTCTACCATTCGTCGTGTACTACTGAAGGATGGTTCAGTGAAAAGTGTTGTCGGAGGGGATTTAGATTCCAAGGTATTTATATATGATTCGTGTCATTTTTAAACAGGCTGACTTGAATGATCCAGGTGGTTGGTATATCGTTATGTTGGGGTCATTTTCTATACTTGCCTTAAACTCTTAACATATTTTTATTTATTTTATGCTTTCCATTAATTTACAGGAAAATGTCAGTGAAATAAAATTGATAATTCACTGTTTAAAACAATGAAAATTACCACTCTGATTTTAATTGTTTTATACTGGTTCCCAATTTTAAACAGTACATGAAATGGACCGTCAACGATGCCAGACTCAAAATTGTCAAATGATTCCTGCAATACTTTCCAATAAAATCTAGGTAGATAGCAATTAAAAAATATAAAAAATGGTGGAAAAGCATAAAATAAAAAGAACATTTGTTGGTTTCGGTACGCCACTCCTTAAAATATAAATGTCTATGATCACTCGTGAATTTAATCGATATTCTGCCGAAACCAACAAATATCCTCTATTTATTATTTTGTTATATATTTTTGGATTTTTTCAAATTGATTAATTAAAATTATTTTATTGCTTGATGGTTACATAGCAAGGTATCATGGCTACTCATTTCAGAATCTCTTTGCCTTTGGTGATGTTGATGGTTCTGGACTAGACGTCAGACTACAACACCCACTAGGAGTTGCCATGGCAACAGATGGTGGTGATTTGTATGTGGCTGACTCCTATAATCATAAGGTTGGATGAAGTAATATGATAAACTCTGAATGTAGATGGGTGTTTGTAAAAGAATATATACACATGACCATCATTTCAGTCTTTTTTACCATGAGGTGTTAATGACCATTCTGGCCTACATGTATTACTCTAATTTCAAGGCCACTGTTATGCAATCACATGGACACAGGATAATATTTCATGAAGTGAGAAACAGTGATCAGGAAAACGGAAATTGCACATAAAAGACACATTTAATACATACACAAACAATGCCATACATGTTTGAGCAACTCTTTATACACTTTTCGTGCTGTGTTAAATATTTCCTTTTAAACATTAATTTTGTGAAGCTTTGTTATTTTTGTACCCATCTTTATAGCTCACCTGAGCACATAGTTCTCATGGAAAGCTTTTGTGATCGTCGTCCGTGCGTTCGTCTGTATGTGCTTGCCTGCGTCATCAAATTTTCATTCAAACAACATCTCCGCCTAAACCGCTTGGCAGATTTTCACAAAACTTCACAGGACTGATCCTTGGGTGACCCTATTACGAAATTGTTCAAATTGTTCCAGTCTGCTGCATACGTAGGTCACCAGAGCTAAAAATAGATTTCAAAAGTGAAACCGCAAGGCTCAGGGCTTTCATATTTGATTATGTGACATCCTCTAGAGGTCCTCAACAAGGATTGTTCAAATTATGCCCCTTTGAGTAAAACTTGCCGCAAATTATGCCCCTGTGGCAAAACGTGGCCACACCCTGGGGGCCACATGGTGTATATAGACTTATATGGCAAGTTGACTTTAAAAATATTCTCTGAAACCACAACATTTATAGGTGTCCTCTACAAAGATTGTTCACATTATGCCCCTGGAGTAAAAAGTGGTCACGCCCTGGGGTCACATGGTTAATATAGACTTAAATAGCAAAATGACTTTAAAAATCTTCTCCTGATTCTGCAAGGCCCAGATCTTCATACTGAGTGCCTTAGGTCCTTTTGGCCATCTTGTTTAAAGCTGCTGCATGTAATTTTGTAGATGCTTCTCATCATATGATTGAACTATTTCTAGATCAAACTGGTAGATCCTGTCAAGCGTACATGTACAACCATCATGGGGTCTGGTCAGCCCAGGAGTTCCAAGGGAGACAACCTACTGGAGTATGGGCTCAACGAACCAGGCGGCGTGTGCTACGATTATCAAAACAAACGTCTCTACATTGCGGACACAAATAATTGTGACATTAAAGTTCTGGATCTAGAAAAGAAAACTGTCTATAGTGTAAGTATGAATACTGGCCTGTGTAGCTGAACCTCCTTATCTCAGAGTATCAGGGAATTCAAAATGACTTTGACATATCCGAAGCTTGACTTATCCCAATACAGACGGTATTGAAATATTTGGTCCAAATGATTGATAAATCATACTATAAAATAGCAATAGTGTATGCATATACTGTACTGTAAACGAAGGATCATTAACTCGTTTGAATGACACGCTTTACTACAAAAAGCAATCGTAAGGTGTTTGCAATATGTGAAAAACTTCGCATTCATTGCCCAAGGCGTTAAAACTTCAAGACATACACATGGAAATAAGTGTGAAAATACTGTTTGGGATAGAAAACCACCTGGACTGACACTACAAGTTAAATGTTAGAGACTACCATTTTTATTTTATTAAAGATCAGAAGGGAGAAAGTCGGGAATTAGTTTAGCGAGTTCGGGATAACAAAGTTCTTCTGTAGTCATATTTACTGTTTTAACAATTTTACAAGGAACATGTAACTCTTAACAAGGTTTGTCACCGGATGTGACACAAGCCCCCGAAGCATATGCTTGTCAGAGGAAGGCAAAACAATGTCAGAGTACAATATTATGCCATGGACAAATATCTTGAGATTTCAGCAACACAGCTGTTTGTTGTTGTGACACACTGCCTCATAATGATCTTCATTCCCACCAAGTTATAACATTCCTTACATGTTGGCAAAAATGATGCTTCTTACAAAAAGTTCATTGTAATATTTGACCTTTTAAGTAACCTTGGATCCACAGACCTTGACCGAGGAGCATGTAAGTGGTATGTGACACATCCTCTGGTCATTGGAAAAAACAATCTGAAGTAATATTAAAATCCTAAAGGCTTTTGAAAGTTATAGAGCTGAAAGAAAATTCCTTGACATTTTACCTTGAATTGTGACCTTGACCTTTGACTGAGGACCATGGGAGTTGTACACAACACATCGCCTGGTCATAGGAAATAATAATCTGAAGTAATATTAAATTCCTTCCAAACGTTTAGAATTTATGATGGAGAAACAAAAATCCTTGACCTTTGACCTTGAATTGTGACCTTGACCTTTGACAGACGAGCATGGGAGTTGTATGCGACACATTGTCTGGTCATAGAGAATAATAATCTGAAGTAACATTTAAATCCCTTCAGACCTTTAGAAGTTATGAAGTGGAAACAAAAATAATTGACCTTTAACCTTGAATTGTGACCTTGAGATTTGACCGACCATCATGGGAGTTGAAGGTGACGCATTGTCTGGTCGTGGGGAATAAAATCGGGAGTTATATAAAATCCATCCAGGCATTTAGAAGTTACAGAGCAGAAACAAAAATTAATTACCTTTGACCTTAAATTGTGACCTTGACCTTTGACCAACGAGCATGGGAGTTGTACGAGACACATCGTCTAGTCATGGGGAGTAATAATCTGGGATGAGTTGCTTAAAACTTTAACAGCTAATTAAGCTAACAGCCATTAAAATTTGGATGAAGATATTTATGTAAATTTAAAATAACAATATTAAACTGTATGTAAATTGTTATGCTGAAATAATTGTAAAATTTTTGATAAACAATTTGCTGTTTATAATTATGTTATTTACATCTTAAGTTAACTGGCTGTAAGCTTAATTGGTCTTTAAAGTTTTGAGCAACTGGGCCCTGAAATTATATTAAATCCATCCAGGCATTAACAAGTTACAGAGCGGAAACAAAGTCTGAACGGACGGACCCACCCACCCACCCATACACGCACCCACCCGCAGACGTTCGGTGTGACTACTATATGCCCTCCTTCGGGGGCATCAAAAAATTATCATATCAACCATGTTGACAACAATATTGTACGAATGTCAGTCCTGTTACAATCATTTTTCTTCGACATCTAATTAACCTGGTTTACCCAACAAGTGTGGGCTTGTGTTTCATGTGCCAACTCAATTACTAAAAAACTATCATTTCATCTTATAACTTAAGTTTGGAATGAGCTTCAATTTCTTGTTGCAAAAACTGAAAAGATATGAGGCATGTGGTGGCAAAACCGGGCTTAATGCATCTGCATAAATTGTCATCTGGGATCAAGCCTATGCAGTCTGCACAGGCTAATCCAGGACAACACTTTCTGCCTACTGTGGATTTATGTTTAGAAGAGACTTCCTTTAAACAGAAAATACCATAAAAGCAGAGATTATTGTCCCAGATCAGCCTGTGCAGTCCGGGACGACACTTCACGTAGATGCATTAAGCCCGGTTTTCCCACAACCTGCCTCATATAGTTATTTAATTGACGAATCAGTGTCAGGTGTATAAGCTTGCTTACTGAATTCGATCTCAGACAAACAGAATACAAATAGATGCTTTTACAATCACAATGCCTTTGTTTTTTTCTTGGTATTGTTTTCTTTGATATGTTTATGCCCCCCTTTTGAAGAAGTGGGGGTTTATTGCTTTGCACCTGTCGGATGGTCGGTCGGTCTGTCCGTAGACCTTTTTGTTTCCGCACCATATCTAGAGAATGCTTTAACCTACGATCATTTAAGTTGGTATGCTGGTTACTTGGGAGGAAAGGAAGACACCTATTTATTTTGAGGCCAATGGTCAAGGTCACAGTTGCTTGTAACATGAAATTCGTTTCCGCACGATATCTAGAGAACGCTTTGACCTGCGATCATTTAAGGTGGTATGCTGGTTACTCGGGAGGAAAGGAAGACGCCTATCAATTTTGAGGTCAACAGGTCAAAGGTAAAGGTGACAGAGACTTGTAACATGAAAACTGTTTCCTCTGTAGACCATTTTGTTTCCGCATGATATGTAGAATACGCTTTGACCTACGATCATCCAAGTTGGTATGCTGGTTACTCGGGGGGAAAGGAAAACGCCTATCAATTTTGAGGTCAAAGGTCAAGGTCACAGGGGCTTGTAACATGAAAACTGTTTTCTCCGTATGCCATTTTGTTTCCACAGGATATCTAGAGATGTTTTGGCCTATTTGATGTTTAAATCAAACAGAAAACAGGTATCTTTATATAATAGACTGTAAAAATAAATCCATAATTATACTCTATCTTTCTTTCAGCTTTATATTTACTTTCTAAAGCATCAACTTTAATTTCCTTCCCATGTGTTAATGTGCACATACAATATTAAAAATATCTCTTAACAATTGCACATATTGACGACTTGGCTGCAAGTTGGGGGGCATACATGTTTTACAAACATCCCTTGTTTCTGTCTTGTCTCCAATTTAAGTTCTTTCTGTCCTGTCTCCACTTTTAGTTCTTAGCTTAACAGCATTAATGTATTTATAAATTTCGTTGCAAAAGCTGTATATTCTCGTGTTACCTAAACAACGATAGGTATGTTTTTTGTCATTGGTATAATGTCATAAGTTAACAATACTAGTAAACCATTGCAGTCTCAGCACGTTATTAAACTCCCCTTGAAAATGTCATCCACAAGGTATCTAACCTCTGTTGGCTTTTTGTGCTTCATTTCAGAGTTACTTCCCTTGACTGCATATTGATTGTTAACTCCATATTATGTTTAACCTGTAGATTATTTAGGTTGTTATGAGGGTTAAATGAACACTGTAGCTCTACACTAAGGTATTTTTGGTTGTATTTAAAAGGAAAGTATTGAAATATTACTGTGCTGAAGGACATTTGGACAGTTTAAAGTATTTGGAATTCCTAAAACTGTGATCATGAAGTATTTAGTTTTTGTGTATTCGCATGTTGGCAGTTATAGTTACAAAGATCTCTAGTACTTATTAAGTATTCTGTGTGTTTTTGCTGTGTATTAGGTATTATAAAGATTATGTTCAAGTGCTTTATATCACTAACATGAGCAAACATGTATCTGAGTTATTTTGTACTTCATTCACCTGAAAATGAGGTTCTATTATATTTTTAACATGTAGGCTTATATAAAGTTTTTGGCATTTATTATACCATTGACACTGAACTGATTAAGACAAATATACACCAAGGTCTTATAATTTCACTGTGTTTAAAATAAATTGTATGTGTATATTGTTTCTTGAAAAGTTCTACAAAAATGAAACCCTTAAAGAGTGTATGTATGATTTTACAATAAACATTGTGACATAAAATAAAACAACCCAATAAAGTTAATTACCATATACTTTGATTCAAAGCGGAAGAAAAGTAAGTAAGGTAAATAAGAAACACTGTTGAAAAATGCACAATTGTCCTCTGTTTAATAACAAACTAGTTTTCGGCTGTACGGCCGGAAACTCCAATACATGTATATAGATTGACTCAACGGTTGTTTTAGGTTAACACTCGTATTTGTTGATTTTATTCAATATTTTCGTGTTTTCTTCCACAAGTTTTTGTCTGGTGTCAAGTTATATTGTCACTTTCATCTGCTTATTTTGAAAAGCATTAATATGAAAGATCGTACATACACACTTTAAGACTTGTATAAAAATATACAAATCATGTAGTCATCTATGGATGCATGTACTCTAGTATGTCAGCTCACATGTAAGATAACATTTTATTTCTTTAATTCTTCAGGATTTTCTTGAACAGGAATGATGTTATTGTAATTTATTTCAGCTTCCAATAATCTTCCCAGAGTCCCTGTGCCAACCAACCCACCCTACAGTTGTCATGGCAACAACAGAGGTCATCAAGGTCACCCTAATTGTTACCTCTGTAGAGGGGGTCCATCTGAATGAGGAGGCCCCAAATTCCTGGTCCCTTTATTCTGAAGGTAATATGGGACTTTAATACTACTTTTTAGATGTTTGTTTACAAAATTGAAACCGAAAGTGACAGAAAAGCCAATTTACAGTTGACAAAATACCAAATACATGTATAGAATAATTTTCAACTGGGAAAGTACAAGGCATCCCATCCACAACATATTCAAAATAAATTATAATTGTTTAATATCATCTAATTGAAAATATTATCTTTTTTGTATTTTAAAATTATTTGTATTGAACTGGTATATGTATATTTTTATTGTATATGTATTTTCAGATGATCAAATTAACCAGAATCTCAAATCATTAAATGTGAAATTGAAAGGGGAGCTTACCAAAGACACCAAACAGGTATTGACAGAGTTGCCTCCCTCCATTGAAGGAGAAGTGTGCCTTAAACTGGACCTGTTCATCTGTGAAGACTCGGGCGTGTGCAAAATGGACAAGCAAGTGCTAAAACAGAACATATGTGACAGGGAAGTTACTTTTGAACTCACAGTCTCATAATATAGAACATCTTCTGATTATTTGCATTAAAATTGAGCTGCTAGCTTTTATAGCCACATGCTCGAGCGTGAAAGATGCAGTGTACAACAACAATGTGTTTTTGCCTTTTCTTTAAAAAGATTTGTTGTTAAGTAATAAAATTTAAATTTTTCAAATCAGTGCAATTTCACTTTCTCTTGTATGATATGTTTACTATATTTCATTGAATTGTATCGCGCCTTTTTTTCGGCGTAGCTGTTTAACCCAACTTTTGACCTTTCTCAACATCCAATCAAATGTTGGGAAAATTTTACCGCCAGTAGTCCCGAATGAATAAATCCTAACATTGCATCTGCAAGTTTAAAAGAAATCCCTGCCACGGCCTGTAAAAATTTGGCTCCATTTCTTTTCGGAGGTAAATGGAAAAAATGAGCCAATGTGGAAAATCCAGACATACCTCTTTACTTTGTTTACGTTTTTGTTAGAAACACTGTAACTTCTATTACATTTTGATTTTCCTGACAAATATTGTATACATTATTTAGATATAAAAAATCACGGATGAGAAATATGAGACGGTAAGATCAGTTGATTGTATGGACATTACATAATTAAGATTTCTTAAACTTATGGACTTTTTATAGTTTCCCAGTGCCTAAAGATGCTCTACATCATTGTTTTTTCTTGTGAAATACTGATGTTTCTACCAAATTCTCGTGTAATGGCTATTCAATCTTCAAATAGACATTGTTTTTATATAGACTATGAATAAATGCATTGTATACTAAAATAATTTAATCATGAAAAACGCTTCGTGTGTGTGTGTGTGTGTGTGTGTGTGTGTGCGTGTGCGTGTGTGTGTGTCTGTGGGGGTGTGAGTGCGTGCGTGTAGATGAGCAGATGAGTCTGACGTCTGACTTATTTGGGTTATTCAAGTAGAACTGATCTAAAACAAGGGGCATTTCATCACTTCATTGATTTGACATGAAATAATGATATTCTTTTTATTTATTTCAAATATAGAAACATTTTATACTACTTTCTAGGAGCTAGCCACATAAAAATATCAGTTCGCTATTTGATGATGAAAATGTACTTATTTATTTTATTTTAATAATATCGAACAATAACATCAAATGCGTGTAGAATAACGATCTATGAAGAAATGAGACTTATCGTTTATAAACCAAATCAACATATGCATCAGTTTTAAATATTCATGTTGGATATTCAATTTACATTCTTTACAAACATTTATAGCATACACATAATATCTTTTTTAAAGATATTTCTTGTTAGCAATGTTTAAATCTTTTGATGTTTTGCTACTTTACCCACTTTTATATTTGTTATTATGGCTTTTTAGTCCCCTACCGGTGTTTCACCGGAGGGGACTATCGGTTTGCTCACCGTCCGTCCGTCTGTCACGCCGTCCGTCTGCTAAATTTTGTTCCTGCGATAACTCAAAAAGTGCTTAAGATACTTCGATGAAATTTGGTATACATATAAAAGGCAATGTGAGTATTATGCACGAACTTTTATTTTTTACCAGAGGTCAGAGGTCACGTGGCTGTTACTAAAAATAGAAATAAACTAAAACAAACTGGATCCTGCGATAACTCAAAAAGTACTGAAGATATTTCGATGAAACTTGGTATAAATATAAACGGCAATGTGAGGATTATGCAGGACCTTTTAGTTTTCACCAGAGGTCAAAAGTCACATGACTGTTACTAAAAATAGAAATAAACTAAAAACTGTTATAATTTGAAAAGTACATAAGATATGACCATGAAACTTGGTACAAAGATTGAACTATAGGTTTGCCATCCGTCTGTGTGTCTCGCTATCTGTTGTTCGTCCGTATGTTTGTCCGTCCGTCTGTCTGTCCGTCCCCAAAACCTGGTTCCTGCAATAACTCAAAAAGTACTAAACTTATTTCCATGAAACTGGGTATACATATAAACAGCAATGTGGCAATGTGAGGATTATGCACGACCTTTTTTTTCACCAGAGGTCAAAGGTCACGTGACTGTTATAAAAAATAGAAATAAACTAAATACTGTAATAATTCGAAATGGACATAAGATATGACCATGAAACTTGGTACAGAGATTGAACTAGAGGTTTGCCATTTGTCTGTGTGTCGTTCTATCTGTTCGTCCTTATGTCCGTCTGTCCGTCCGTCCCCAAAACCTGGATCCTGTGATAACTCGAAAAGTTGTGAAGACACTTTGATGAAACTTTGTATACATAGCAACAGCAATGTGAGAATTATGCACGACCTTTTATTTATCACCAGAGGTCAAAGGTCACGTGACTGTTCCTAAAAATAGAAATAAACGTAATACTGTTATATTTTGAAAAGTGCATAAGATATGATCATGAAACTTCATGAAACTTGGTACATAGATTGAACTATGGGTTTGCCCTCCGTCTGTCTGTCTGTTTGTTCGTCCGTCCCAGTCTGTCTGTCTGTCCCGTCCCCAAAACCTGGATCCTGCGATAACTCAAAAAGTACTGAAGATACTTTGATGAAACTTTGTATACATAGAAAGAGCAAGGTGAGGATTGTACACCCTTTATTTTTCACCAGAGGTCAAAGGTCACATGACTGTTACTTAAAATAGAAATAAACTTAATACTGTAAAAATTTGACAAGAACATAACATATGATCATGAAACTTGGTACACAGAATGGACTGTATGATTGCCCTCTGTCAGTTCAGCAATAACTCAAAAAGTAACTCGAATGTCTGGTCAATTTTACTAAAATGGAAAAAAACAACAACTTAATACTGCAGTGACAAATGGGATTTAAATATGAAATTTTGTACATCTATAGATAAAGGGCGATTTGACGGTACTGCACTATGTTTAATTAGTAGGGGTTTTCACGGGTAGGGGACTCCTGTATTGCTTGCAATAGTATTAAAGCCTTGTTGCATTAGGAGAAGTATACTAAAGGAAAATAATAATATGTGCATATACATGTAATGTGAATGTTTTCATACCAAAATTGTATGTACAGTTTCAGTTGTTTTATGGATTTAGGAATAACTTAGTGCTATGAAGTAAAATTATAGAAAATATGCAGCTGTTCTCTTGGCACACGGCATATATGTTAAATAGAAGTGCACACTCTGTAATGCCTCAGTCACACATTCCCGATTTTTATTGCCGTTCTTGAGCCGACAGCATCACATATGTCAAAAGTCGGGAACATTTTCCGAGATTCGGGGCTCGAAATTCAATTTTTGATCATAAGATCGGATATGTGCCGACAGCGTCCAGACAGCGTTTCGACAGAGCCCCGACAGCGTCCCGATTCTCCCGAATGCGATCCGACACCTTCCCGGCAGTTTCCCGACAGCGTTCCGACATTCCCGACTGTTTGATTATTTGTATCGGGACGCTGTCGGGTGCCATAATCGGGAATTTGTGACTGCCGCAATACTCCAAACGTGATATTTCTATATAATTTATAATGCATTATCAATCCCGTTCCATAAGACATTGTCCCGATAACGTCCCGACACCGTCCCGAATTTGAATCGATACAACCGAATCTATCCCGACAGAGTCCCGACAAATTCGGCTGAGTCGCCCAAATGTTAAGGGAAAACCTTAACTGCCGGGAGTGCTTAGACGATCACGCCGAACATGTCCCGATAATTACCGATTCTTAAGGACAGCGTACCGATACCGTTCCGACACCTCCAGACAGTCGGGAGCAATAATCGGGAATGTGTGACTGAGGCTTAAACCGAATAAACGTATTAAAGGTGTAAATACAGTAATATCAAACACTATATGAAGGAGAAATACTATTAACACTGAATAACACGCATGTGTGTCACGGATTAAGTATATTTATTTTATGCTTTCCAGTGATTTATTGGGAAATATCCGTGAAATAAAATGGTAAATTAATTGATTGTTTTAAAACGCTGGTTATTTTCACTGTTTCACACTGGTTCCCGATTTAATACAGTAAATGAAACGGTCCTTCAATTACGTCATTATTTTAACTTTATGACGTTATGAGTCCCGCGATATTTTCCAATTGAACCCAATTAGATAGCAAAATGCAAAGAAAAAACCGTTGAAAAAAGTTTAACATAAAAAGAAAATTTGTTGATTTCGGTGTAAGATCGTATTTTATTTCACTTACTATCATAGAAGTGGCTGCACCGCTCGTGAAAATACCATTTTCTATGAACACTCGTGAAATAAAATACGATCTTACACCAAAATCAACAAATATCCTCTATATTGATCACCAGTGATCCTGGTATACAGATGATGAGTAGTCTAGATACCCATGCTTGTGCAGCACACAGCATTAGACCAGTTGCTGCATTATTAACCAAGGGAGAAAATTGTGCCCTAACACGTCTGGGGGACTTGTCGCCTCTGTTCACCGTCATCACAAAGAAGAACTTTATTTCAAATAATACGACCATGAGTTCAAACAGAATTTTCATTTTATAAAACAACAATGTACAGTCGAAACGCGATATTACGAATAGTCACGGGAGACACTGATTTGTTCGTAGTATCGCATCTTCCGGAAATTGCGGTATTAACGTAATATTCGCACATTACGTGTTAATTTGCGTCATGCTGCAGCGTTTATGAACTTTAGCACCTTATATATTGCATTTAACATCACAAATGTGTATGTATTGCATTATATGAATTAATAAACACAATTATAAAATCAATCCACGCACAGTAATATACTTCGCAATGGCATATTATCTGCATACGCAAATCACACACTGCATCATTTAAAGTGGCTGAAAATAAAGGTGTTTACAACTATTTTTTCCACGGTGCAAACAAACTGGCTAGGTGTCTGAGTGGACAAAGGTGTGAACATTTCGTTGAGAAGGTGTGAAAAGTCTCATTGACTATATGATTCGTAGTATCGCATTAACATTTCACTACAAACATCATGGTGGGACTGGGCAATTTGTTCGTAGTAACGCATCTTTCGTAGTATCGCGAATTCGTAGTATCGTATCTTTTTGTAGTTAAACATATAAGGAAAACGGACGGGAACGGCAGCCTAATTCGTAGTATCCTGTCA
The DNA here is from genome assembly GCA_027627225.1 of Congeria kusceri. Lineage (NCBI taxonomy): Eukaryota > Metazoa > Mollusca > Bivalvia > Myida > Dreissenidae > Congeria > Congeria kusceri. The sequence goes on along the minus strand of CM051034.1, from coordinate 48,054,382 downwards.
TTTCGTAGTATCGCGATTCGCAGGATCGCGTTTCGACTGTAGATATAAAGATACACCGTGCATGTCGTATAAACAAAGTATACCAATAACACACGCATGATATATTTTTATGTGTCAGAAAATTCAGTTACATTTATTATTTAAAGTATATATATGTATAAACAATGCGTTTGTAACCAAGGGAGCAAAACGTGCCCAGACACGTTTGGAGTAGTTGCCCCCCTTGGTGAACGCACTAATGGAGAGTAGTTAAGTTGGTACTTTTACGGACAGTTTAGTTGAAAACTGTTGATTGGGGTTAGGGTAAGTATTTTCGTATGGGGTCTAAAATGATTTTATGTGGCTATTTTAAGCCACATAACTGTGTTCATATTGCGTAAGGTAGCCATTTAAGTATCATCTCGTAAGGGCGTCCGCCTTTCCACCAAACATTTATCGTATACGTGATGTTTTCTGCAGAACTGGCAACGAAGGGAGCAAAATTGCAGAAGTTATCCCCCCTTATGTAACCCTTGATCCACATAATATGCATGTACATAAATCTAAAAGATAAGTAACGCATTTTGTAACAGTTAACGTATGGTGCAAATCGTTTAACAAGCGAAATGAAAAGCTGAATCAAACTAACTGATCACAAAAAAACAATACAATTAAATCAAGAACACATTTTACGTGCTGGATGCAGTGCTTGAACCAATGACCTCTCGGTAAAAATACTTGTACCATCCACTGTACCACAGAGATTCTACAGCTTTTTGAGTATTTGTATCGCTCATGGTCTTACACGTTACCTGGACGATTGCAGTTCTCGCATTCAGCACTCATAATAGCGTCGTGATATAAACATGCATAAACCGAAACCAGACTTATTTTCAACACATGTCGCTGTTAAATTTAGTGTTGCGTTAATGTATAGAAACTGCCCATATACAACATTTTGAATCGATTAAGAATTTAATTAGAGTTAAATATTTAGAATTTAAGGGACCCTGTCCGAAACTAATGTGTTGTACAAACAGAGTTTAATGATCCCAAAAGCTGTTCAGTAAACATAGCATGCTGTTGCGGTGTCCGTTTTTCTCGTTGCCATGTTTATTTATTACTTTATTGTCAACGATTATGCATGATATTGCAATGCTTACGATGTGTATCGACAATCGAGGCGCGTTCCATTTAATTAATTTCGATACGAAATCAATAACTCAAGTGTCGGTATTTCAAAACTGTCATTTATTGTATTGGCGATTTGTAAGCTGCCATGGAGTAATTCGTAAAAGCGTTAATCGCACAGTGTATGTCAAAAAATTCTATAGGACTTCTCCAAGCATGATTCGACATGACGGATCTTAATCCAGTCGTTTAGCATGTTAATAGCAAGAACTTGTAATACTTAATATGACTGTATAAAAACGGGCGAGGGGATAAGTGGAGTGATAGACGAAAGGAGATTTAGACTGTAGAAGAGGGAGGGATTATAGAGGGGACGGAAGTAAAATAAGAGAGGGGGTAGAGCAGACAGTGAGGAGGATAATCGTGAATTGAGAAGCAGAATAGAGAGACAGCGGGGAGGGTTGGTGTAGAGGGGGAATTGAGACAAGAAGAGAGTGGGTGCAGAGGGGGGAGAAATAGAGAGATTTGATTAGATTGTGTGAGGGCATGATAAAATGGGTCTATGCAAGACTGCGGGGATTGTGGGTTTAGAGAGGGGAAGATTAAGAGAATATAATGGATGAAGAGTGGGGGTTGAGAAGGGAACAGTTTGCGCTGTTACACTTTTGGGACTGGTTTATGTCTATAAATATAAAGTAACACCACTATGTATGGGCATTGTATTGTCCGACTTCTTTAAGCAAATCATTCAACTGTTAATTGCTTATGGTATAACCTGGTTTAACAGCCTCGCAGCGATCAAACGAGTTTTTTATTGAATAAACAGATGAACCAGAATTGATTTTCGATTTGTATATACGCGCTAATTTATGTCGCCCGTCTAGGGGTTGAAAACTACTTCACAAACGACACACGAAAAGCTTTACATTTCTAAAGGTTTTCTAATATGTGTGATACCCACTGGAAAAGGTAGAGACGAATGAAATGCATTCATCAGAATTTTATTCGCTACTCACTAGTTCATTTCATTCATAATGTCTACGTAAACCGCAAGTGGCAATAACGCTAGAACTTTAATGTAACATTTGCGACAAACATGCAGGTAGGAACTAGGCTAAATGTAATTGACAAATGTATATTGGAGCTGATGGAGCATTTGCTAATCAATGGCGTACATTTAGTTACTTCTATGTATGGCGATATGCGTATTGTGGCCACTGTAAATATAATGAAGCGGATTTACTCATTCTGAAAAAGCAAATAATAATAGTATCGATAATTTTGGACGCGCTGAATTTTGCTTTTAATTTATCTATTACAACACCATGCTCGCATATATACTAATAAACAATTATAAACAAAAACGTGCACAAATTTATACAAATACGCAAACTCATGGTTACACACATACTTGTACGCATCATCATGCTTGTGCACATTCTTATACACAACATCATGCTTGTATACTGCGCTAATACGCATCTAATACGCAACTGTTTTATCATTAACATACTGATGCGTTACTAATGCTCAACTGTTTGCACACATACTCATACACAACATCGTGCTCATACTAGTAAAGCACGGAGACATACTTATAATGAATAGCACGCATACATACTAATAAGGAATATCACGCAGACATACTAATAAGGAATAGCACGCAGACATACTAATAAGGAATAATACCACTCATACATTCTAATAAGGAATAGCAAGCATGCATACTAACATGGAATAGCACGCATGCATACTACTAAGGAATAGCAAGCATGAATACTTACAAGGAATAGCACGCATGCATACTACTAAGGAATGGCACGCATGCATACTACTAAGGAATAGCACGCATGCATACTACTAAGGAATAGCACGCATGAATACTTACCAGGAATAGCACGCATGCATACTACTAAGGAATGGCACGCATGCATACTAACAAGGAATGGCACGCATGCATACTAACAAGGAATAGCACGCATGCATAATAGCAAGGAATAGCACGCTCACATACTAACAAGGAATAGCACGCTTACATACTTAAAAGAAATATGACTCATACAATCTAGCGAGGAATAGCACGCGTGCATACTAACAAGGAATAGCACGCATACATACTAGGAATGAATAAAAAGCATCAATACTGACAAGAAATAGCACAGCTGCATATACTCAAAAGGAATAGCACGCATATAAATACTATTAAGGAATAACACGCATACATACTAATAAGAAATAAAAACGCATATAAGCCCTAAGGAATTAAATGTATACATTCAAATAAGAAATAGCACGCATATAATTTAATAAGGAATATCACGCATACATTTTAATAAGGAATAGCACGCATACATTTTAATAAGGAATAGCACGCATACAAATAGGGAATAGCACGAATGTATTTTAATAAGAAATATCACGCATACATGCTAATACGCACCAGCATGCACACTTACTACGAGTTCATGGACAAAAGCAAATTTAAGTGTTGCGGTACTCAAAGCATACACGCATTTTAAAATATTGTTTGGAAGAAAATTTAAACATTTTACTTCCGCAGTACTAGTGTTATCAATCGCAATCGTGATACATCGACTATCACCGGAATGCTCCGTAAGATAGATTTATTTTTAGAATCGCCTGTGTACCCAGAGTGTTATAAATCGCTGTTAATATTTTCCACCTAACAAATAATTGCCACACTTTCGTTCGCTTTCTTTTGTGCGAGTATGAAAGAACTTTGTTAGCAAGTTTTTGTAAAAACTAGCGGTCTGAGATTAGCTAATCTTTTTTGTCAAATATATACCAGCAGTTAGCATTCTTTCATAATTGATCTCAACATTACTCTCCAAATAAGCCCAGCATTCTATTTTTGTTTAGTAATAACGCTATTGATATTGACTTACGAAAAAAGTACGCATTGCTATTTCAGACCGGTGTTGATATAAATATTCAGTGGCTATATTTAAAATTTTAGCTGTAAAGTCGCATTATTTTTAAGGGATTTTCATGTCAGTCTTTGATGCTTTATATTAAACTAATATCGTTTAAATTTCAATTTTTGAATAGCTATTCAACAAAACTTTGACCCGGCAATCTGAAATAATACTGTCACTGATGAAGTCTTTTAAGTTTTCGGTTCCAAACAAAATGTTCAATGCCGTTAAGTAACTGACGCTCTGTTCGTACTATCCAACACACCTTGTGCATGCACCATGTCGCGGAGTGTGCAGCTAGTGTCAATCTCGCCCCAGGCAGCTTTGTATTCCTTTGATCAGGAAGATGTTATCAGATATGGCCTTATTTCATACAAATATAACTTTGATTGCGATAATTTTCTCAAATATTTGACCTTTCGAGGATTGCGTAGTATCCAATGTCGCAAAAATTACTACGGCGCTGAAAAAAAGAACACACGCGCTTGCTTAATCAAATAATTTGCACGTGGTAATAATGCAATAATGGTTAATATTAATATTTTCTCAAAAGTTGACCTTTCGAGAATAGCCTGGTATCCAACGTCGCCAATTTACTACGGCGACGAAGAGTAACAAACATGAACTTGCTTAATCAAATAATTTGCACTTGTTAATAATGCAATAATGGTTCATATTAGGTCTGGAATCTTCAATGTCTTATGGCTGACCGTATCATAACAGTTCTACCCAAGAAAATCGGACATTTAGTCGACACTACCATTTATGCTCGAACAAATCATATTAAAGCGGCTCTTTCAAATATTCAAAAAGGCAAACGTTCGATATTTTTTCGCAAATTACATTATCTAAACGGCATTTAAATAATTTTTAAAATACTGTTATATACTTATACCTATTTTGTTGCGGTTTTTGAATATTCAAATTTTCTAAAGTATTGTTTGATATAACTGCTTGAAAAACGACTGGTTCTGAATATATATACTAAACTACTTTTTTTTTTCATAAAAGACAGCAAAAGAACTTGGTTGTCAAAAGTATGAATTAATTATCAGTGGATTTTAAATTCATTATGAATAAAACATATTAAAAATTAATAAATGCATTCGCTTTGTACTGTTGTTATGATAAAAGAATGCTATTTTTTTCTTGGTACAATATGACACTTTGCATATTGTAACAATTTTGGATTTAAGGCCTTCTAAAGAAGTGCCACCTATACAATTCCCATTCCCCATCATTTTCTTTGTTGAAGTCTGCACGTATATCTAGGTGATAAGAGATATATCTACAAAAAAGCTCACTTAAAAATAAACGCGAGTTCAACTGAAAGGTCACCCATTCATATACCGGTATTTGAACACGCATTTAGCTCCAACCGTTCGTATGCTGTAGAATTAAAAGCCTTTTCAGTATTATTTCAATAATGCGTGGTTTCACGGGGTGCTCATCTGTTCGTATCCGAGAGATTCTCGAATGATATAGATCCGGTTTTATAAAGATAGCATTTATGATGCGTGACATTAAACGGAAAATTGAGATTAAAAAGCCATCGTGTGAGTAGAGTTGAACCTTAGATGAAAAGAGCTTTTTGCTTGACCTTTTTGATACAAAATCGGGAACACCCGAAACAAAATTGCTGCTGCAACAATAATTACATAGGTCTTTGTTGGTGTGGATCATGCTGCTGCAACAATAATTACATAGGTCTTTGTTGGTGTGGATCATGCTGCTGCTGATGATGAGCGGGAGGGGAAAGAAATGATGATGACGATATTATTACTACGATGAAGATGAAGATATAGCTCATCATCATTATCATCGTCATCATCATCATCAGCATCATCACCACCATCATCAGCATCATCATCATCAGCAGCAGCATAATAATAATAATAATAATGATGATGATGATGATGATCATCATCATCATTATCATCATCATCATCATCATTATCATCATTATCATCATCATAATTATCACCATCAGCAGCAGCAGCAGCAGCATCAGTATAGTCAGAATCATCTTCCTCAACATCGCTATCGACTTCGCCGATGAAAAATGCTTGAATAGTATCATAATTTGTATCAATTATCGGTTAACATAAGTTTCAGACGTCCAAATACCTCTCAGTCCGTTGATCATATATACTTTGCTTTACTTTAGTTTAGTTTTTTTAAACTAAACATCGTAAAAAAAGTTGCCCACATGTGTCAATGGGAAAAAACGGTTATCAAATTAACCAAAAGTAAAATGCACACGCGAGTTTAAGATTTAGGCCTACATTTTTAACAGATAGAAACAGCAAAAACCCATCTCTAATATCCATGAATATTGCGGTCTTCAAAAGTAGCTAAAATCGTATTTATGTGCATTTTGACAAGTTTTTAAGATTTTATCGAATAAAGCTTTCAGCGAGAATCGCCACGTGGACATAAAAATGTAAGCGCTTTTTGTAGGATAACATGTGATCGCACTGTTTACTGCCGGATTAGTGTGATAATATGTTAGGAACCATGCGGAACCAATAAACCACGACGATTGTTTTGTTTACCAAAGCTGAATCTGCTGATGGAAATAAACATGTACATGTATCTACGGTATTGAAATACTAAAATAATACTGGAAAAGAAAAGTCGCAGTTTTGCGATCGTTGCTGATCGATTTGAAACACGGGATTTTCTACAAAAGGGATTATTGTCGGGTAGAGCTGGATTGTATAGAAAAATTAATTTGGTGAAAGTAATGACCAAAGGTTAGCCGAACTGTAGATAAATATATTGTGTTTCGAGAAATGGTTAACATCGCAGAAAGGAGTTATTGAATCGTGCATTTCATGTCACATCGTAAGTAGGAGTTATTGAATCGTGCCTGATAATTAATTGCGGCAGTGATTTATCTGTTTGGGTATATAATGTTTTGTTGTTGATAAAAAACAAACAAACACGCGAGCATTTCGTGTAATATCAGTTTGGGGAGAAATTATGAGTACAATTTCACCCAACGTTGTCATTGCAAGAATCCGACAGTAAAAAATAACTCAGTATGGCATCTTTACTTCCGCGGTTTGGCATGGAAAATCCCACTGCCCACCAGAGCAGGGGATATGGAGGCGCGCCAACCGGAAGTAGCCCTCATGGCTACCCGTCGCGCAAAGAGCAGCCGACGTTACTCGAGCTCTCTCAGAATGGTCCGTCGTTTCGAAGTTGCGACTTAGAGCGTCGGTACAGGTCGCGATCGGAAGATGTCGCAAAGAAGGAGAAAGAGAACAGGAAGCGGAAGACAAATGTCGACAGGAGTAAATCGATTGGATATGCGGAAAGGTCGAAAGCGAAAAAGTTTAGTTTTCACAGCCCTTCACCAGCGGATGTGGACCAGCCAGTGAAAGAAGTTATTCGAAATAGTGGGGCTAGTGACAAACGCGTGCGATTTGACAGCAGCTCTGAGGAGTCTTTTGGAAAGCCTACCAAAAAGCAGAAAGGCATCGGAAGCTGTGTTGTGAACGCCAAAAGTGTTCAATACAAACTCAATGGCTCTGAGCGTAACGGCGTTAAATTAGATCCAATTAAAACTCCGTCCACGAATCAAGGTGGCCAGCCGGCGCCCGGAAGTCACCGATCGCGCGTAGAGGCGGCGAGGGAGCGGGCAAGGATATGGGCGGAAACCTACTCGGACCCGGGACCGGGCAGCGAGAAGCTTTTCAAGTAAGTCAGCTTTGTTTTACTTGTCAAGAAATACGTGCAATGTTTCAGTGTGTTTGCAACGTTTAAATAATGGTTTTCATGCTACGTTGTTTATTTAGAGCGGCAGATGCCCGTGAAGGGCCATTTCACCATTTGACTGTGTATTATGTCGAGTGATAAAATTTGATAATTTCACTCCGGGATATGTGGAAATATGTGGAAATATCTGCACTTTCAGATTCGCTAGAAAACAATCACTAAGACAATTGGTTGATTTAAATGCAAGATTTAGTGATCGTATGAAACAAATATTTACACAGGTTTCTGACCGCTCATGGAATAATATCGTACAATTTTATTCTGTATATTTTTGCATATATACTTTTTTATACTCCGTTTTCTTCAAATGAAAAAAATAAAACTTATTCGTGTGTATATATGTAATCATATCAATGACTACCTTCGTATCAGCCCACGTGGGCTATATATGTACTAACGACCTCTTTCATGACTTTTGTATTATCATTTCTTCCATTTGTGACTACCTTCGTATCAGCCCACGTGGGCTATATATGTACTAACGACCTCTTTCATGACTTTTGTATTATCATTTTCTTCCATTTGTGACTACCTTCGTATCAGCCCACGTGGGCTATATATGTACTAACGACCTCTTTCATGACTTTTGTATTATCATTTTCTTCCATTAGTGACTACCTTCGTATCAGCCCACGTGGGCTATATATGTACTAACGACCTCTTTCGTGACTTTTGTATTATCATTTTCTTCCATTTGTGACTACCTTCGTATCAGCCCACGTGGGCTATATATGTACTAACGACCTCTTTCATGACTTTTGTATTATCATTTCTTCCATTTGTGACTACCTTCGTATCAGCCCACGTGGGCTATATATGTACTAACGACCTCTTTCATGACTTTTGTATTATCATTTCTTCCATTTGTGACTACCTTCGTATCAGCCCACGTGGGCTATATATGTACTAACGACCTCTTTCATGACTTTTGTATTATCATTTTCTTCCATTTGTGACTACCTTCGTATCAGCCCACGTGGGCTATATATGTACTAACGACCTCTTTCATGACTTTTGTATTATCATTTCTTCCATTTGTGACTACCTTCGTATCAGCCCACGTGGGCTATATATGTACTAACGACCTCTTTCATGACTTTTGTATTATCATTTCTTCCATTTGTGACTACCTTCGTATCAGCCCACGTGGGCTATATATGTACTAACGACCTCTTTCATGACTTTTGTATTATCATTTTCTTCCATTTGTGACTACCTTCGTATCAGCCCACGTGGGCTATATATGTACTAACGACCTCTTTCATGACTTTTGTATTATCATTTCTTCCATTTGTGACTACCTTCGTATCAGCCCACGTGGGCTATATATGTACTAACGACCTCTTTCATGACTTTTGTATTATCATTTCTTCCATTTGTGACTACCTTCGTATCAGCCCACGTGGGCTATATATGTACTAACGACCTCTTTCATGACTTTTGTATTATCATTTCTTCCATTTGTTTATGAAATTGCGCTCAGTATTTATTAAATTTCATCTTTACCATGAACTGCTGCTTACCTGACTGCTAAGGGATTCAACGATGTATATGAGGCGTGTTGTGGGAAAACCGGACTTAATGCATTTGCGTAAAGTGTCGTCCCGGATTAGCCTCTGCTGTCCGCACAGGCTAATCCATGACGGCATTTTCCGCCTACAGTGGATTTATGTTTAGAAGAGACTTCCTCGAAACAGAAAATACCATAAAAGCGGAAAGAGCCGTCCTGGATTAGCCTAATCCGGGACGACACTTTACGCACATGCATTAAGCCCGGTTTTCCCACGACGCGCCGCTTATGTAGCTTTAGAAACATTACATTACATACATTAGAAAGTCAAGTTAAAATATTTTAAGATAAAAACTTAGGATGTCTCTGGAATGCGGCCCCAAAGAAAAGTATTGGTTGCTTCATGACGTCCACATGCAAGACCCATGACCGCTTCTTGGTTTGGAAATCTGTTTGTGTCTTAAAGGGACTTACTCACTGATTGGCAAATTGACAGTTATGTTGTCACCGATTCAATATTGATAAATGAACTATATAAAATTAATAATAGCACATCTAAATATATGGAAAATTTAGTGTCGTTTACGGTGGAACACCAATAGAAACACGGAGGCACTACTTTTGTAGATATACACATATACGATTTGGTTTTCATTAGTCCAGATTCTTTAGTATAAGCAGTTACGACATTTACTTAGACTATTTTCCAAAATACGAAATCTGTGAAAAAGTTCCTTTAAACTCTTCCGGGTATTAATTACATACATTTTAATTTTCGAAAAATGCGCATGAACTTCGATATTCGAGTAAATGTGTGTCGAACGTCTAGGACGTAATATATATATACACACACATATATATATATATAAGGCGTGTCGTGGGAAACCCGGGCTTAATGCATGTGCGTAAAGTGTAGTCCGCACAGGCTAATCCGCGACGACACTTTCCGCCTACATTGGATTTATGTTTAGAAGAGACTACATGGGAACAGAAAATACCATAAAAGCAGAAAGTGTCGTCCGTCCTGGATTAGCCTGTGCGGACTGCACAGGCTAATCCGGGACGACACTGTACGCACAAGCATTAAGCTCGGGTTTCCCACTTATCAACATTTATGGTATATTCATGCGAGTACATAACAATGAATACGTTTACCTAATTAAATGAGTTAATAAGAAATCAACATGTTTCAGAACACAAATATCTCAGGTACATTATTCAAAGTTTTAGTATATTCTTTTTTTGGAACTATACACTTCGTCCATTGGAAGTTATATTATAATGATCAATCAGAATGGTTTACTATAGATCAACAACAATAATTTATTCTTGAAAATTCGTTACTACTGGGTATATCCTAGTATTACGACTGGTAAAATTGTGTGTCGTGGCAGGATTTCAAGCTTAAATAAACATGATTTCTTCAAAATAAAGTTAGCATATTTATACAACCCTATCATTGTTAGTACACTGTACACTCAATCGGCGAATCAGTTTGATGTAACATACTGTAAACACTATATGTCTTTCTGGCATGATGTGCGAAGATTTTTCAGTGCAGTTAATCATTTTCATGAATACGAATGCAAATACATTGTTTGCGCTTTAATTACATTGTCAAGAAAGACATAAAAATCCAATTATAAAATCCCTTTGATTTTTTAATTATTCACTTTAAATACAGTATGTAAAACATTCTTAAGAATATTTATTAGTGCATATAATTCATTTTCGATTACAAATTTATAATATCTGTCCTTTATTAACTGCATTTTTTCAAACCGTTTCATCGCCTACGTGTGCAAACAATTAACGAAGTCTCGTCGAATAATTGGGGTTTATAATCGACTTACTGCACAGTTGGGTACCCAATAAATGTCGCAGTTTATATCATATTTCAATTTATATTTATTGATCAAACCGCAAATAGTGGGTGTTTGTAATCCGATCATACTGTCATACACCCAGCTAGATATACGAGTGTGACAGAGTGAACTGTAAACAAAATTAACTTCTATGGCAACATGATCAGAAATGCGTTAATTTACCCCCAAAAATATACGCGTCGGTATTTGAAATATAATTATAGATCTACTCGTATTTCCTGCACATAAAACCTGCCGTCCACTAGGCCCCCGAAGTTTTCTTGAAAGCAAACTTGGCAAAATCGGGGTGTTTCGGTATGTCTTCGCGACGTTCTGGAACCCTTTCGTGTCATTCCTGAACCATTCTGGTACCTTCTTGGCACTTCGGGGCCTTATCTGGAACGAAAAAACTGAATGTTTTATTAGGTACGGCTTCGGGGTCTTCGGCAAACCGTCGGCAACCATTCTGGATGCTTGTCCCTGAAGGAAGCTGAATCGATGTCGAAAGCTGTCCGAAGACGACGAGTGGAAGAGTTCTGTAATAAAAGATGCCGAATCGTCGCTGAATAAACCGACTGTCAGCATAAGGGACGCCGAGCGTCGTGTTTCCCGAACTATAAAAGAGCGACAACAGAAGTGAAGCCGTCAATTTGCCGATAGTTTTCGAAGTGACAAAATCGGCAATGTTCTTGTTAATTTAACACTTATCATGGTGCAAGTCAATGGCAAGCTCCTCAAGAAGAGATTTGGCGTGAAGTTACCAGTCAGTCAGCCCTTGAACACCCAAGAAGGTATGAACCTTGGTCTTGGTCTTAAAGGCGAAAATCTTTGTCCGAAAGACCATGCTGGGAAGAAGAAAAAACTATGAAAGAGTCTCTTAAGGAATGCCGAAAAACATCCCACTCTTTTCGGCTATTAATGTAGGCAATGCCAAGAGAAGGCCAACCGTATGGGACATGTTCCACCTTCTCTCAAATTTTGCGGCCATTTCACGTCAGGTTTTTGGAGTATTTGGAGTTGCCAGAACTTCATCCTCCTTATACTCTTGAAGCTGGGAAGCTTATGACCAGCAGGAAGAGCGTTACGGAACCTTGTGTATTTTTGTCTGATTGCTAGGCGTTGGACGCTGGAGTGTGTCATCCAACATTGTTGGCGTTATCCTCAAATACATTTTGACCCACAATCGATATCTATGTCAGGTGCAATGCCAAGACAAGCATGACATCAAGTGCAATGTGAATCCACCTAACACACATATATTGTCGGGCTAGCAACTGATAATCAGATGGTAGTTCGGCGTCGTTGATATACCCCGACCCTCAAATCGGCAACATTTCAGCATTCTATCGACAACAAATCGACAACTATTCAGCATGTTCTGCAATGTAACCGCAACCTTTCCGCACGATCGGTAAACAATCGGGCGATAATTCCGAAACTGTCGGCATTCTTCCGCGTTGTATTCGGTGACTTCGGATAGGTTTCGGGGTTTATACCGCAGCCTGTCTTATGCCGAACAAGCACTGTGGCCAAGCTCAGCCCATTTTATTCCAAAACGTTCCCGAAAGATTCCCGAAACTAGCACATTTTTATCGGCAACCCTTACGCAAAGCCTCGGGGCTGTAGTGGACGGCAGGCTTAACACAGGACAATATTACAATCAGTAAAAAGTAAATAAGACCATACATTTTAAAAAATTGTTAGTCTTTGTTGCTTCGATCACATTTTTTTGGCTTTCCTTCTTTGGAAGTATGTTTATATCATTCAATTTAATTTATCTAAAAACTGAAAAATGCCGATTTTCGTACAATATGCATATACACACAGTTTACTGCCATCAGCGTAGTATGGCAGCCTCTGAGTGCCAGGTGAACAAACATTGCGTAGTTGTGAGCTACTTATTCGTAAATATCAGTTTTGAATTTGTAATTTTGAGATAGCCCAGACGCTATTACTAGATATGAAGTCGTAATGACAAGATAATACGTCGAAGTTACAAGATAATATGTCGAAATTACGAGATAATAGTGGAAAATACGAAATACAATTTGTAATTACGAGATACAATGTCGAAATTACGAGATATTAAGTCGTAATTAAGATATAATATGTTGAAATTATGATAAACTTTGTCTAAATGACGAGATACTATGTCGAAATTACGAGATATTATTTTGGTAATAACGAGATACTGTGTCAAAATTACGAGATACTATGTCGAAATTACGAGACACTTAGTCGTTATAACGAATTTAGGAGTTAATAAGTCGTTATTACGAGATAAGACATTTCCAATATTGTCGTTTTAAGTCATTATGACATAATTTCTCGAAATTGCGAGATAGTTGTATATATCTACGGCAATTTACCAGCACCTTCCGGTATTTAAAGGCACTGAATCCGCTGTGAATGGAATACTTCGTACAATAAACATGACAATATCCCGTCCTGTTTCATGGACCCATTGACAGAGATGAAAATAGCTTCTATTGGTGCTATTGACAAAGACTAGAATAAATATGTAATTGACCCTACAACTAACAATGTCTTGCTTAGTGTACGTATTTGTGTATGCCTAAGTAAAACAGTTTCCTCTAGGTCACTATACAGACGGATCCTGTGTCGTATATAATAAAGGTCATTCGATCGGAAAAAATGACGTTCAATCGGGTAGAAGAGACTCAGTAGGGTCGGAACGAAGAGTATTTGAACGTTTGCCTATCCATGTGGTATTAATAATGCTATAAATGAAATATGCCATGAAAATATATACAAAGTGTATCGTTAAACTCATATTATTTATTATCACCCTGAAAGTGTACGATTTTTATATCAATTAATTTCAAAATAAGCAGATAAAAAACAACTTTTACTTTGTTTATTAGTGTTGTGTAACCTAAAACAACTAGTAAGCATATATACATGTATTGCAACTAGTAAGCGTTTATACATGTATTGGTGTATTCGGCTGTACAGTTAAAAACTATTTTGCGATTAAAAGGTAGTCAGTTATGCGTTTTACAACAGCGGTTCGTCTTAACATTTCTTCCATTCGACAAAGCGAGGTTGTTGGTGCTTAATTTTATTGGCTTGTTTTTATTTATGCCACTATATCTGTAAGATCGTAAATACACACTTTAAAGACCCGTCCACATTTGCTAATGTCGTTTTTCGTTAAATGGACGAGAAAACAGCAAGCAAATGGGTGTAAAGTTCAATTATTTAATTTCATTAAATAAAATATTGGAATGGATGTTGCAAAATCAATATAACTATAAATCTCTACTCTAAATATGAATTCCCGTTAAGGAGGCATGAATCCAGTGTTGTTCTAAATGCTTGGACTTCTCTATTCGTTATCAGATCATTTACACAAATACATTCAAATTAGCTATGATTTATGACCGAGCAGTTTGTTCAAGATTTAGTTTTAGGTGATATGTACGGCAATAGTTTTAGCTGAGGAATTGAGAATTGGATGGGAATTGTGTGGGAATTGTGGGAACAATCTGGTCATCCATCTTTAAAGACATTTAAATATATTTAAAGGCGCTTAAACGCAAAGATGGGGCAGAACAGTAAACGGTCTGCAATTATATAAAATTAATTACGAATACCTCTATATACGTAACAGTCTGATTAAAGTTATACAATACGCATTAGAATCTGAGGATGACTGATAGAAGGTCATCTTCTGGTGACCTTTGAGCCAACCAATCTGAGGATGACTGATAGAAGATCATCTTCTGGTGACCTTTGAGCCAACCAATCTGAGGATGACTGATAGAAGGTCATCTTCTGGTGACCTTTGAGCCAACCAATCTGAGGATGACTGATAGAAGGTCATCTTCTGGTGACCTTTGAGCCAACCAATATGAGGATGACTGATAGAAGGTCATCTTCTGGTGACCTTTGAGCCAACCAACTGAGGATGACTGATAGAAGGGCATCTTCTGGGGACGTTTGAGCCAACCAATCTGAGGATGAC
Source organism: Congeria kusceri (assembly GCA_027627225.1). Taxonomy (NCBI): domain Eukaryota; kingdom Metazoa; phylum Mollusca; class Bivalvia; order Myida; family Dreissenidae; genus Congeria; species Congeria kusceri. Next base: position 48,039,190 of record CM051034.1, on the reverse strand, counting down.
TGATAGAAGGTCATCTTCTGGTGACCTTTGAGCCAACCAATCAGGGCCGTGCTTTCATTTTATTAACAGTTAAAGTAGAAAAATATATATTGCACAGCGGCACGTATAAAATCGCATGTTCATGATTAAACATCACGACACTGTACTTTTAGTATGTCTCCACTCTCCAGGTATTTTTTATTGTTCATTGACTTGACCAATGACAATCATATTGAAATATGTTTACCCACTGTTTTCAGTTTTAAAACAAGTCGAACGCTATCAAGCAAAACCTTTCTTGATTTATCACATTTATCTTATTGTTATCACATTTATCGTATTGTTAAACTGTGAAAAATCAAGAATGAGTAAATAAAATATTTCTATATGCTTGTTAGTGATCAAGTCAATCAACAATCAACGCAGGCCCAGCTGCTCAAAACTTAAACTCAGTTATGTTTGGATGTAATAACATTACCGGTAATATTAGGAGGAACTAGTTAATCAAACATTTAAAAATTATTTCATTATAACAATTTATGTAGAATAAACTCACAGTTTAATATTGTCATGTTCAATTTACATAAATATCTTCATACAAAATTTCACGGCTGTAAGCTTAATTGGCTGTTAATGTTTTGAGCAACTACTCCTGGCAACATAGTCAATGTACAGTCATGATGTCTGAATTGTAAAAATGTGATTTTATACTTTGTGCGCAACAAAATACCAATCCAAAAACACATTTAATTATTGAAAAAGGTAAATAAAACAAAAATATATCTGACAAACCCAATAAAATGTTCTAGGGTCGGGTCATTTTTTAAGGTCGGGTAACCTGAACATATTTTGTTTACGCCTTAATATGCTTCTAAGAACAGTTAGACCACAGCTGTCGCCAGCCGACCAATCAGAGGCAAGAAAAAGTGTTGAATAAATCCCACACACTAGCAGTATTTAAGGGTGTTAGTATCTATAACTCACGATTTCCTCGTGCGCAAGTAGCGGTGTAAAGGCCAAATAATCTCAGTTTTTAGTTTGATGTATACTGTTTTCAACAAAGTGAATGTAGTAATAGTAGTAGTAGTAGTAGTAGTAGTAGTAGTAGCAGTAGCAGTAGTAGTAGAAGTAGTAGTAGTAGTAGTAATATTAGTAGAAGTAGCTGTTGTTGTTGTTCGTGTTGTTGTCGTTGTTGATGTATGGTGTTGTTGTTCGTGTTGTTGTTGTTTGTGTTGTTTTTCGTGTTGTTGTTGATCATGTTATTTCTGGTATTTGCGTGTTGTTGTTCGTGTTGTTGTTCGTGTTGTTGTTGTTTGTGTTGTTTTTCGTGTTGTTGTTGATCATGTTATTTCTGGTGTTTGCGTGTTGCAGTTCGTGTTGTTGTTCGTGTTGTTGTTATTTGTGTTGTTTTTCGTGTTGTTGTTGATCATGTTATTTCTGGTGTTTGCGTGTTGTCGTTCGTGTTGTCGTTCGTGTTGTTGTTGTTCATGTTGTTAATTGTATTGTTGTTGTTAATGTTGTTGTAGTTATTGTTGTTGGTCGTGTTGTTGTTGTTCTTGCTTTTGCTGTTTGCGTTGTTTTTCGGATTGTTTTAGTAGTAGAGTAGCAATTGTGGAGGATGTGGTGGTATTTTAAGTGTTATTAGTGCCTGGTGTAGTTGCTATTGTTGTAATTACTATGATTAATTTTAATTATATTGCTTCAAATAGCATGTTGATTTTTCAGACATGTATTTTGTCTTAAATGCTAAAACATTGCCAGTCAAAGTGGCCATGAATTAATCTGTGTGCTCATGCACAGCGAGCTGTTTATGGCATGAAACAATTATTATTGTCTCTTTCATTTATAAGGTCGCCTGTAAATGTTTTCTAGTACGTTAGACCAAACATTTATTATCTGTGGTCTAAGTCGGATAGACCTTCTCGTATCACTGTATTATATAAATTATTGACTTCCTTGACGGTAACAGTGCGTCTTGTGAACCCGGGGCAGCACTGTCGACCGAGGCTTTAGCTGACTGACTGGATCTGATCACTTAGTGTTAGGGGTCACGTTTGGATTACCTTTTCTGGAGCCAATCAAATTGTTGCCTTCAAACTGTTGTGCTATCACTTATATATAAAACACAAAAACTATGCACGAAAGTAACGTGAACTTCGGGTGTCTAGTCGCCTAAGATACCACTATATCCATTGTTGTCCACACGAAAATTAAATGTAAATGATTTATTCCCGAGGATCAGTTGGAAAGGCATATTTTTTCTCTAAAACCGTGGTCAAACTTTTCTGTGCAAAAAGCAATTTCATTTTGCGCTGCAGGGCTGAGATTTGTATTGTTTGAAAGGTCATTTCAACGTGACCTGTTATACGATGCCTTCAGATCCTAACAACATAAAGAGTTGATTTTAATGAGATTGGGTGAATAAGGGCGCAGAAGATATCCAAGCCTAATTCATGGCGTATTTAGGAGCGTATTATAATCAGATAGAAGTTAAACTATATAGCTGGTCAATGGCGAGAATATGCCAGCAGTCGCGTGTCAGTAGGTCGCTTTGTTTCATTGTTACCTCATGTTACAAAAAAGGAACGGACATTTACCTATTATTCGTTATGTAAAGTATCTTCGAGTCAACAGACTGTGTACACAATGTGAGCTAGTTCTTCGGTATTTAGCTTTATTTGGCCAGCTTAGTTAAGGAATTATAACTGTTGAATGTTTTGTTTTGGCATCTGTAATACCTTAACCTGGTAAACATAACCAGGCCTTAACCGGGTAACAACAATATTGACATGTCATATCGTAATATTCCGGTCAGGTTAAATTCTTTGCATGTTTCCGTCTGATCTTTACAACATACATCAGGGTGCGACCTAAACGCGTATCCGTAGGTCCGTGACCAGTAATTTTTCGCCCGGACCGGTTGTCTTCAAAGGACGACAAGTCCGGAGACCAGTTGTTTTGCTGGACTGGTTCCAACTGTTCAAATCGTAATTTATCTTTTATTATTAAGAATACAGGGAACCGTCCGAGGTGATGTTGTGTTTGTTGTTGTCACTTTACCGTAAGATCTTGTGTATAAGTCGCACCTTTTCTGATTATTCAACTTTCCAGTCATTATGTTATAACAACGTGTTGTACGTTATAAAATGGACTTAAGAAATTAGATCAGACGGGCACTGTCATCGCATTTTTAGAGGAGATCTCTCCATCTATAATAAAAAAAGAATTAATTAGCTTTCATTATTATTTTGTTACAAATGTAACCAAAAAACAAATATTTAATAAAATAATGATTTAATATTAGCTTCCATTGAACCTATACGGACAAAGTATGTAAATCCGGACAGTACCTAAATCCGGACACCTGAAAAAATGTGTTTGTGTGATCGGGACCAATAATGCTACGGTATTGATTGATATCTCATCTCCTACATAAATGATGCAATCCGATTGGCTAAAAGCGGTCACATGACCATGGGGTATTTTCCAAACATCATGGCTAAATTTCAATACTCCATAGAAAGTAAAACAAAATGGCGACTGCTGGCAAATATGTTGTTTTGTTTAGTAATTTTATATCAACTTGACGTGGCATTGCATATTTTTATGTTTAAGTACAGACTCCAAACAAATGTACTGTGAAAGAACTGTCTAAAGTGATTAACTATAAAAATAAAGTCATCTTACCTCGGTGTTTTTGCTGTTTTAAGGTATTTATCAACCTAGAAAGTGTGTATGACAAAAACAAAATAATGCTTTTTTCTTGGGATATTTTAATAAAAACCACTTTAATAAATCCATTTGCACATGAGCATATAATTTCCACAGTTCATTTGTTAATTTCATTGATTTTCCACGATTAATCTAGTTAAAATGTCTTAAATACCCAATGTGTAAACTATAATGCTGGACACTCCATTTGAAAGAAATCTGTCGAATATAGTGTATTTAATTTTTTTTATTATTTTTTTTTTTTGAATTAAATATATTTTCAAAAAGGTGTCCGGATTTAGGTACTCTCCATCCCTTTTTCGAAACATCTTACAGGCCTTTTGAAACACTTCATTCAGTTACTTTTAGATAGCATTTTTCACTAATATTTTGACCAAAGCTTAAGATTAAACCCTACTTATGTTTAACTTTTTATTTTTGTTCGATGCAATAACCTAGAGATATCGTCCAAAAACTAGCAAAAGTGTCCGAATGTACGTACTTCGCCAGAGTCGTACAACACTAGCAGCGTCAATGTTTCTTTGACCCGAAGCCGAAGTGCCAAAACTTGGCTACAAACTTTGTACTTTGATATCGTTAACGTTACTCCTGGCTCAATAATGGTGCAGTGGCATATTGAACCGTATTCCTGTACGTCTAAGCGTACATAAAAAAATAGACATAGAGATAATTTGAAAAAACGAGGGCCAAGATGGCCTTAGGTTGCTCACCTGAGTTTAAGGCACAATAATGGCTTTGAAAAACTTAATAGCTTACATAGATGTTTGAAGTTAAATGCTGACACATATGATAACGATGGACCACTAACACCCAAAGCCAAATAAGGAATAACGCCTAGCCTCTGGCAGCCTTGTTTTTAAACAGAGCAAAACGATTCTGGTAGAGGGTCAACCGGGGAACATTACTGTTAAATTTTCAAAATCCAGCACGAGGTTTCTGACAAGAAGTTGCGTATATGGCCTTTTACGGTAGAACTTTCCCACCTACTGGCTGCCATATTTTTAACGATTCAAAATTATTTAAAGGAATTTGGTAGAGGTTTACACAAAAATCTTTTCTGTCAACTTACTTAGAAATTAAGCAAGTGGTTACTGACAAGAATATTGTCAAAGTTTCCTATTCAGTCATAATTATATGGCCAAACTTCCCCACACCATGGCAGCCATGTTTTTAAATGGATCAAAATTATTTAAAGAAATTTGGTAGAAGGTCAACAAGGAAATTTCTGTGAAATTATTTTGAAACCCGGTAATTATGAAATCCTAACAAAGGTCTATATATGAAGTTATTGAGCGGAAACCATATTTCTATTTTAGTAACAGTGACATTGACCTTGATTCCACCCACCCCATAAAAATTATGCAATCTCAAGCGAGGGCTTTATATAAGGAGCCTATGTATGACATTCCATTACAATATATCAATTTATTATTGTTTTTTTAGTAACAGTGGCTTGACCCTCCACCCCACCCCATATGCAATCCCAGACGAGGTCTTGATATAAGGTATCGATGTATGAAGTTTAATTAAAATATCTCGATTTGTTCTTGATGCATTGAGCGGAAACCCCAGTTTAACGCCGCCCGCCCGACGAGCCCCGGGGCGTGGCCAGTTTTGCTATTTAAGTCTATATAAACCATGTGACCCCAGAACGTAGCCACTTTTTACCCCAGAGGCATCCCTTTGAACAATATTGTTAGAGACCACTAGATGATGATCCATATTAAATACAAAACACCTGGGCCTTGAGGTTTCAGACAATAAGATTTTTAAAGTTAAAGTTATTTTGCTATTTAAGTCTATGTAAACCATGTGACCTCCTGGGCGTGGTCACATTTTATCCCACGCACATAGTTTGAACAATGTTTGTAGAATACCTCTAACCATGTTACATACCCAATACGAAACCTCTCGGCCTTGCAATTTCAGAGAAGAATATTTTAAAGTCAATTTGCTATTTAAGTCTATATAAACCATGTGACCCGCGGGGCCTGGCCACTTTTTTACCCCAGGGACATAATTTGAACAAACTTTGTAGAGGACCATAGAGGATGCCACATACCAAATACGAAGGCTCTCAGCCATGCGGTTTTAGAGAAAAGGATTTTTTAAATTTCACTTTTTTAATCTATTTTTTAGCTCTTGTGACTTACATATGCAGCGGATTGGAACGATTTGAACAATTTTGAAAGAGGGTCACCAAAGGAGCATTCCTGTGAAGTTTGGTGAAAATCTGCCCAGCGGTTTAGGAGATGTTGTTTGAATGAAAATGATGACGGACGACGCAAGACACACGACAAAAGCGATCAGAAAAGATCACCATGAGCACGTTGTGCTCAGGTGAGCTAAAACACGAAAAAAAACGGATGCCTAGCCCCGTTTAGGCACGCTTGTTGTCAACTTGAAATATTCAGACGAGACAAAATGTCGTTGAAAAAAATATGTTCCTGCCCCAATGCTCAGGGGCGTAATATACTATGTGACGCACAATATGAGTAGCATAAAGAATAAATAATTAGGTTTTCTGGATTCCGATGTCGATAAATTGTATGTCCTGCTGCATTATTCAAAACCACTCATAATTCATGACTCACAATTTCTTGTAATTTCAACATTAATGTGCGTTGTATTTTCACCACTATAGTCATTGCTGTTTGTTATGAAAGACGCGGTACTGTACACCGGTACCCTAACAGTCATCAAAGATGTTTGTTATTCAAAGATATATCAATAAACAAAGATTCGTGTTATCGCGAGTTACCGTTGATTCTCGCGGCACCGAGATTTCATTCACGTGATAAACCACGTGATCGGATCTGTACTAATGGCAGAGTATAACGGCATTTTTCTTAAAAGTAGTTTGAAAGACTTGTAATATAAATGTTTTAAAATAAAATGAAATAAACTTTATATTATGTACTACATATTCTTGTTTGTTGCTTAAAATTACTTGTATTGATGATGGATAAAAAAATCGTTTGATCTGCAAAATCGTCTTTAGTGTAATCTAACCAAACCTACATTTGCGATGGGAAAATCCGTCTTGTTTTTCCTTATACAAGTGTTTTGACGCGTATCATTTTATCTTTATTATCTTATCTACTCTTGTGCAGCCATGTGGTGTCCAAGGCAAGCCAATTAATGCTTTAATCCATAGCGGGACATCGTCTCCCATGGAGAGAACGCCTTCGAGTTCTCACTCACGAATGGTTATTCAAGACCATTGCCTAGCATATTAAATTGAGACAGTTAAAGGTTATAAGAAAATATTTTGAGAGAGAAAAACAAGCACAAAGCAAAAAGGTAAAAAGTTAAATAAGTATGACAAAATATATATCGAAAGAGTAGTAATTCTATGTTTATTTATGTTTTGTTTTGTTTTTGTTACAAATTGCTGTTTGAACAGTAAAATCACTATGTTTCTTTCTTGGTGTACACATTGAGATATCCTTCAAAATGCACATTATTCGAGAGAATCCGTCAAAAAAATAACTAAGTTTAAATCAAATGCAGGTTACATACTAAAATTTCTGTCTCAGCATGAACTCTTACAAAGCCTCGCTTTAAATATTAATAACTCCGGAACTATTAAAGGTAAAATAATAATATTTTTTTCTTGGTGTACAACTTCAAAGTGCCTTCAAAATAAGACTTCATTCACAAAAATCCGTCCAGAAATGACAAAGGATTAGGCAAAGGCATGGTATATACTTTTTAATAAAAATCTTGCTGCCTAAGTCTAAATCATTCAAAGCCTCGCTCTGAATACTTTTTGAACTATTTAAGATAAAATCACAGTGTATTTTTTGTTGTTTAGTTTTAAATTTCCTTCAAAATAGGACTTTAGTCAGCAAAATCTGTCCAGAAATAACAAAGTTTTCGGCAAAGGCAGTTTAGATACTATTCAATAAAAAATATTGCTGCCTTAGCCTGAAATCTCATGTCGCCTTGCTTTAAATATGAATAACTCCGGAATTATTAAAGGTAAAATAACAATATTTGTTTCTTGGTGTACAATTTCAAATTGCCTTTAAAGTAAGACTTTATTCAAAATAATCCGTTTAGAAAATACAAAGTATTAGGCAATGGCGGGGTATATACTTATAAATAAATCTTGCTGCCTCAGTCTGAAATCTTACAAAGCCTCGCTCTGAATATTTCTTGACATATTTAAGATAAAAACAAAGTGTTTATTTCATGTTGTTCAGTTTTAAATTTTCTTCAAAATACGACTTCTGTCAGCAAAATCCGTTCAGAAATAACAAAGTTTTAGGCAAAGGCAGGTTAGCTACTTTTCAATAAAAAAATCTTGCTGCCTTAGTCTGAAATCTTACACAGCCTCGGTTTAATTATGAATAACTCCGGAACTACTAAAAATACAATAACAATATTTGTTTCT